>SRSE01000825.1:17500-31815 GCA_005024645.1 Planiliza haematocheilus | reverse complement strand
AGAACGTATGAGCTTAGAACGTTAGAGGTTAGAACGTTAGAGCTTAGAACGTATGAGCTTAGAACGTTAGAGGTTAGAACGTTAGAGCTTAGAACGTATGAGCTTAGAACGTTAGAGGTTAGAACGTTAGAGCTTAGAACGTTTAGAGCGAGCTTAGAACGTTAGAGGTTAGAACGTTAGAGGTTAGAACGTTAGAGGTTAGAACGTTAGAGCTTAGAACGTTAGAGCTTAGAAAGTTAGAGCTTAGAACGTTACAGGTTAGAACGTTACAAGTTAGAACATCAGTCTCTCTTACATGTTTGTCTCTACCTGTTTGTCTCTTACCTGTTTGTCTCTTACCTGTTTGTCTCTACCTGTTTGTCTCTTACCTGTTTGTCTCTTACCTGTTTGTCTCTTACCTGTTTGTCTCTACCTGTTTGTCTCTTACCTGTTTGTCTCTACCTGTTTGTCTCTTACCTGTTTGTCTCTACCTGTTTGTCTCTACCTGTTTGTCTCTTACCTGTTTGTCTCTTACCTGTTTGTCTCTACCTGTTTGTCTCTTACCTGTTTGTCTCTACCTGTTTGTCTCTTACCTGTTTGTCTCTTACCTGTTTGTCTCTTACCTGTTTGTCTCTACCTGTTTGTCTCTACCTGTTTGTCTCTTACCTGTTTGTCTCTACCTGTTTGTCTCTACCTGTTTGTCTCCTACCTGTTTGTCTCTTACCTGTTTGTCTCTTACCTGTCTCTGGAGCCAATGCTGTCGTTGTCCTCCTCTCTGCTGTAGTAACCCTGCTCTCCGTACGTCTCCATGTCTCCGTTCCTCCATGACCTGTCTCTGGAGTCCCGCCTGCAGACCAAATGCTCATGTGATTGGCTGAAACACCCGTCAATCAAAACTGATCACAGTCCCTAGTGTGACGTCCTACCTTCCATGTTTGTGGTATGATGGTCTCTTGTGGGCGTGGTCTAGGATGCCGTTCTTTGCGGACGCCCGGCGGCGGTGGGGATGATTGACAGACGACCTGGTGCTGTCTCCACGTCGTAGCGGTTGGTCGTGTTCGCCGCCGTTCACCGTCTTAGTGAAAGACCCGACCCGGTGGACCAGTCCTCCGTTAGAGACGCCACTGTCCCCCACGACTCCGCCTGGACCTGGAGGACAGAGAGACAAGTCACATTGGCAGCCATGTTGTTGAGACAGACAGGTAGAGACGGACAGGTAGAGATAGACGGGTTAGAGACAGACCTGTAGGTGTCAGTAAGGAGCCCCGTCTCTCTGTCTCTGGTCTGAAGCCGTCATCGTTCTGCAGAGACACAGACACTGAGACATTGTCCTGAACATTAACGTCTCCGTTTCTGGTTCTGGTTCTATCTCAGACCTGATACTCAGCGTTGTCCTCCAGCTCCTCGTCCTCCATCACAACGTCCTCCTCGTCCTCCAGGTCCTCATTCAGAGCAAGACGCATCTCTGGACCCAGGTCCTGGAGAGTCTTCAGACCGGCCTTACATAGCTACACAGAGACAGCAGACAGGCAGAGAGACACGTTTTATGAATGAGAGACAGACAGACAGACAGAGACCAATGGACAGGTGGACAGACAGGTGGACAGACAAACCTGGATTGCAGACGGGTTGGTGGCGTCTGTCTCTCCGTCCAGTCCTCCTTTCTCCTTCCTCTTCCTGAACTTCCTGAAGTAATCCTGGATCAGAAAGGTGGCGTAAAACTTCCCGACGGTCACTTCCTCCTCTGAAGGGGGACAGAAGACAGGACAGGACGGATCAGAGTCCTGCAGGGACATTACCCCCCCCCCATCAGTGCTACCCTGTCTCACTACCTTCATGTGGTGGGATGACCTCGTCCAACAACTTGGGCTTCATCCTCTTCCAGATCTTCTTGATGATCGCCCTCAGCTCCTCGTTCTCCTGGTCAGGGTTACCTAGCAACAGAATCCATGGGACAGACGCCGGTTAGAGGACACTCAGCATTCAACATCAGTAAGAGACAGAGACAGAGACTGAGACAGACAAGGTGTCCAACGAACCTTCGGTCTTGATCTTCAGCGCGGTCCGGACCAGAGCGAACAGCGTGGCGTTGAAGGTCACCATGCCGTCAGCGTTCAGAGGCATGTTCATGGCCACCAGACGCTGAGACACATAGGAGGACAACGTGAGACCACCGTCCTACACTGAGGACATGGAGGACATGGAGGACATGGAGGACATGTTACCTTGCAGGCCACCCGGTGAGGACAGAGCTTCCCAAAGCCCAGAGGAGGTTGGATCCTCCGGAGCAGAGCAACTACGTCCAGATGTTTGATCCGACCTCTGAGAACAGAGAACAAACCCTGAGGCAGGAGTGGGCGGGGCTAGTCTAAGCTAGGCTAAGCTAGGCTACGCTAGGCTACGCTAGGCTAAACTAGGCTAAGATAGGCTAAGAGGCTAAGCTAGGCTAAGATAGGCTAAGCTAGGCTAAGATAGGCTAAGCTAGGCTGACTTTAACCAAGCAGACATACTTGGCCTCCGGGTCATACTCAGACCAGATTCTCTTGAACTCATCCAGGTGATGTGGCCCCAGAATCGACCAATCACGCGTCAGATAGTCAAAGTTGTCCATGATGACGGCAACAAACAGGTTGATGATCTGAAGACGGAACAGAGGACGTGTCGTTAAACCACAGAAGAAGAAGAGACCTGATGGTAGTTCTTCTTCTTTAATAAATGTTAATGTTGTTTATTTCTAACCAAGGGTCAGTGTGTGTGTGTGTGTGTGTGTGTGTGTGTGTGTGTGTGTGTGTGTGTGTGTGTGTGTGTGTGTTCAGACCAGGAAAGCACACAGCATGAAGAAGCTGATGAAGTAAACGATGGCGAAGTTGCTGCCACAGCTGAATTCCTCCCCCGGCTCGTAGTCAGACTCAGGGTCGCAGCGTTTACCTGGAAGACTGGCCAACATGATCTCCTGCCACGCCTCACCTGTGGCACACCTGCACTCACACAGAACAGAGTGAAACCTGAGCCCTGGTCTGGTGCAGAACCCAGAATAAACAGAGACCATGTTCTCAGTGAGACCTGAAGAGGAGGAGAACGGCCTGAGGGAACGTCTGGAAGTTGTTGTTCCTGTTGATCTGAGTGTAATCCTGCATCGCTATCTTCCCAAACGTCTGACAAACACAGAGGAGAACGTTAGAGCCTGGAACGTCTCTCTGTTCCTGAACGACCTGCTGTACTGACAGTAAGAGAACCGTTAAAGAACCAGATGAGGTGTGAACCAACCTGCATGCCGATGACGGCGTAGATGAAGAAGATCATGGCGATGAGCAGAGCGACGTACGGCAGCGCCTGCAGAGAGAGGACAGAATCAGAGGTCAGCGTCTGTCTGCCGCTGAGCCCTGGAGCAAGGCAGCAGGCCCGCCCCCGCGTTTAGCCCCGCCCCTCTGACCTGCAGTGATTTGATGAACGTCCACAGCAGCGTTCGAATCCCCTCCCCTTTGCTGAGCAGCTTGACCAATCGCATGACTCGAAACAGGCGGAAGAAGGTGATTGACACGCGGGAGCTGTCCTCTCCACTCTGGACACACAGAGACAGATTTTTAACGTCTTAAATGTCTTCTAGATGAGACGCCCTGATAGCAATGACATCATTCTGAACTCATTCACTAGAACTGGACCAAAGGTTCTAGTAACAATAGAACCAGGCCCACTCTCCATCTGGACATGTGGAGAACCAAAGAACCCAAAGAGTTCCACGTTGGGTTTTTACCTCTTGAAAGTGAATCTGATTCCACTACAGGAGACAATGTCCACACAGTCCAACCTGTGGACATTTTACGTCTCCTGGACATCATCACATTCTACCATTGAGCTCATTATCCAGGAGAAGACTGAGATTTCCTCCATGTTGTTCACACATGGAACTCCCCAGGAGAACCAGTCATAACCAACGACCTCCTACTGGCAGCAGACTCTGGACTCCTATCCATTCTCATCCTCCTTGACCTTACCGCAGCTTTCGACACTATCTCCCACTCCATCCTTCTCCATAGACTGGCATCCATTGGACTATCTGGCACACCTCTGGACTGGTTTCACTCTTATCTCACTGGCCAAACTCAATTCATTCAACTAAAAACTTTTGCATCCCAGCCATCCCCCATCTCCTCTGGTGTACCACAAGGTTCTGTCCTCGGTCCAGTCCTCTTCATCATTTACCTCCTCCCCCTTGGTCACATATTCCATAAATACAATATTCACTTTCACTGCTATGCGGACGACACCCAGCTCTACCTTTCCTCTAACCCCAACTCCACCCTCCCTCCCACCTCCATCTGTGACTGCCTCCAAGAAATCAAAACTTGGTTTTCCTCCAACTTTCTCAAACTAAACAGTGACAAAACTGAGGTTCTTCTCATTGGTTCTAAATCCACCCTCCCCAAAGCTAACAGTTTCACCATCACCATCGACAACTCCTCTGTCTCCCCCTCCCCTCAAGTCAAGAGTTTGGGTGTCGTCCTGTACGGCACTCTGTCCTTCCATTCTCACATCAATAACATTACCCGGTCTGCATATTTCCATCTCCGCAATATCAACCGTCTCCGCCCGTCCCTCACTGCCGACAACACCGCCATCCTGGTCCATTCCCTCGTCACCTCCCGCCTGGATTACTGCAACTCACTTCTCACTGGTCTCCCCCTCAAGTCCCTCCGCAAACTACAGCTTGTACAAAATGCTGCTGCCCGAATTATCACCAGGACCCCGTCGTCACATCATATCACACCAGTTCTCCAGCAGCTTCACTGGCTTCCCATCACCCACCGCATCACCTATAAAATCCTTCTATTAACATTCAAAGCCCTCCACAACCAGGCCCCTCCCTACCTGACAGAACTTCTCCACATCAACACACCCAGCCGCTCCCTTAGATCATCATCATCCATCACCCTCACCATCCCTCCTGCCCGTATGACCACCATGGGGTCCAGAGCCTTCAGCCGTTCCGCCCCCCGCCTCTGGAATTCTCTTCCACCCAACATCCGTAACACTGACACTTTGGCAGTTTTCAAATCTCACCTTAAAACCCACCTTTTTCAGCAATCATACCCTTGACTGTCACGCACTCCAAATTCTTTTTTAATTTTTTAAATCAAATGTTTTTGTCTTTTTATCGTATCTTTTACTGTATTGTTGTTTGTTGCCTTTGATGATATGTATTTTATACCCTGTTTTTACCTGTACGGTGACCTTGGGTGTTTTGAAAGGCGCCTAAAATAAAATGTATTATTATTATTATTATTAGAGGAGCATGTATGGATCAGATTCTATCAGTCCAGTCACCATGTGGTTCATAGCTGATCAGTAGAATCATTGATAGGCTCTAAAGATAATAAACTAGATGGATTGCATTTGATGTCACTTTGGATTTGATGAACTGTACTCACACTGAACTCGGTGACAACGATATCAACCACGCTGCCGACTACGATCAGTGCGTCAAACGAGTTCCAGGCATCGATGAAGTAATGCTGGAAGGAAGAAAAACACATTGAACAAGAGTGGAACACACTGAACCCATCATTGTTAATAATATTTAACTATAAAGAAAGAGTTGTTGTTGCTCATCAGGCTGGAAAAGGTTCCAGAAGCATCTCTAAAGAGTTTGGAAGCCACAAATAATCCACAGTCAGACAGATTGAAGACGACAGGAGTGGTCCACCAACAAAGATCACTCCATGATAGTCTGAGAGGAACCAGAGGAACCCAGGGGAACTTCTAAGCAGCTAAAGGCCTCTCTCTCATTGGCTGATGGTAATGTTGATGTTGATGGACAAAGACCATGATCAGGTGCATTTGTTTTCCTCACCCTGAGTCTGAGTGCGAGCAGCTTCAGCAGCATCTCCACAGTGAAGAGTCCGGTGAAGACCATGTTGAGGATGTCCATGACGTAGCTGAAGCCTTTGGACTGCTCGTAGTGCTGCAGGACAGAAGCAGAGGGTCAGAGTTTGTCCTGCAGGGCTCAGAGTTTGAGGAGCTGATCTTCACCTGAACGGCCAGAGTGACGGTGTTGAGCAGGATCAGAACAAACATGACGTATTCGAATCCCGTCGAGTTGATGATGGACCAGAACTTATACTGGACCGGGTTCTTGGGGATGTAAAGTTTCAGCGGCTGAGCCTTCAGAGCATACTCCACACACTGACGCTGAGGAGGAAAGGGTTAATATAAAAACCTGCTTTGTGACATCTTCATCTAAACATGAGGTGGAGCCAGGTGAACTGACCTGGTTCTTGTCCAGCTCACAGTTCTTGTACTCCTGCTCTCCCTGCTCTCTGAACGTGATGATGACGAAGCCCACGAAGATGTTCATCATGAAGAAGGCGATGATGATGATGTAGACGATGAAGAAGATGGAGATCTCCACCCGGTAGTTGTAGATGGGACCAGAGTTCTCTCCGTTGGCGTCGATGGCTTTGTAGAGTAACCTGGAGACAGATAGGTTTATTAAACTTCACTGACAGCGACGGACGGTTGGACGGTTGGACGGTTTGTGTCCATAGAGACTCACGCTGGCCAGCCCTCAAAGGTGGAGACGGTGAAGAGCGCCATCATCCCCATGAGGACGTTGTCAAAGTTAAAGTCACTGTTCTGCCAGATCCTCTCTCTGACCATGGGGTGGCTGACGTCCCCGTCCTTATAGACCACAAACGTCCCCCTGGAAGAGAGACACAGAGACATGCAGAGACATCTAGAGACACGAAGAGCCGACAGAGAACTAATCAATCAACCAATCAGCTGCTGACGTCAGCATTTCAACCAATAGAAAATCAAACATACTTGCACTGTTCAGGAGTGTGTTTGGCTTCATCTGTGCAGCGATAGAATTTACCCTGAAACACAAAGACCATCAATGATATAATGATTTATTAATGATATAATGATTTATTAATGATATAATGATTTATTAATGATTATAATGATATAATGATTTATTAATGATATAATGATTTATTAATGATATAATGATTTATTAATGATATAATGATCTATAATATAATGATCTATAATGATATAATGATCTAATGATATAATGATTTATTAATGATATAATGATTTATTAATGATATAATGATTTATTAATAATATAATGATTTATTAATGATATAATGATCTATTAATGATATAATGATATAATGATCTATAAATGATATAATATCATTGATCAGAAGGTGCAGCTGGTGTCATGTCTCTGACTGAACAGATGGGGGCAGCCTTTCATTGGTTTCTAGAACCAGGAAGAAACTAGAACAACTAGAACTAGAAGAGAGCTTTGTTCCTGAGGTTTTGAACTTAATGGAACATGGAGATCAGAGGACGTTGTCGTCGTCCTGGACTCACCTTAAAGAGCTGGACTCCGATGCAGGCGAACATGAACTGAAGCAACGTTGTGACGATCATGATGTTCCCGATGGTCCTGATGGCCACGAACACACACTGGACCACATGCTGCAACACAAACACACCAACAAGTACACACCAGAGAGTACGGAACCTGATGGACCAACAAGGTGCTCCAGGATGCTCCAGGAAGCTCCAGGATGCTCCAGGAAGCTCCAGGATGCTCCAGGAAGCTCCAGGAGGCTCCAGGATGGTTCGTCCTCATGGTGAAGACATCACAGCAGTAAGTGAACATTTCTGTGGACACCGGCATGAGTGATGTTACCTTGAGTCCTTTGGCTCTGTTGATGGCTCGGAGCGGTCGGAGAACCCTGAGGACTCTCAGGATCTTCACCACGGAGATGGCGCTGGAGCTACAGACACAAACACCAAGAACTTTATTCACCTGCATTAACCTCAACGGTAACAGCTGATCAGTGTTTACACACCTGTAACCTGCAGACAGACGTTAAAATGACTTTCTAACAGAAACAGATCTAGAAATAAACATCAGTGTCTCTGATTGATTCAAACGGGAGCTCACCGGCCAGTTCTCTAGTGTTTCTGGGATCATGTAGCTTTTATTGCAGCTGTAAAACATTTACAGTTCCTGATTTAAATACTGTGACAGTGCCTGTGAGACGCTGCTTCAGCTGCATGTTTGATAACTTCTAAATTATTCTCATGCTTGGTTTATGTACAGCTGCTGCTTCCTGGTCCGGGCCAGTTTGGCAGAGGTTCTCTGTCCGGTGGGTAAAAGCCAGACTGAGCCCAGATGTGGACACTCCTGCTGTGGACAGACCAGACTCAGGCCCTAAAGAATGAATGAAACACTGACTGCAGGAAGAAGGAGACGAGCGAGACGCTGACGACCAGCAGATCCAACAAGTTGAACCAGTTCCTGCAGAAGGAACCCTGATGGAGGAACGCTCCGTGGACCGTCATCTGACAGAAGAGACAGGACGTCAGCACGGGGAGCAGATCTGACCTTCATCCAGTCAACCTAAAACCAGGAGTCTTACCTTCAGCAGGATCTCCACCGTGAAGATGGAGGTGAAGGCGTAGTCTGCGTATCCCAGAATCTGTGAACACACTGATGACGTTAATACTTCAGAACCTGTCAGAGGTTTGGACCTTCTCATTCACACGTGTTTCTGTCTTTTTATCTGTCTTCTTTGGTCCTTTTGAGTCCATTCACCTGATTGTCCATCAGCTATGAACCACGTGGTGACGTAACTGACAGAATCATGGTCTAATGGTGCTACTACAGATATTAACAGTGACAGTTAGCTTAGCATTGCTGTGTAATCCACAAGAAGACTGAGATTTCCTCCATGTTGTTCACACATGGAACTCCCCAGGAGAACCAGTCACCAAGGCATGCTACATAGCAATGCTAAGCTAACTGTATTATCTGTAGTAGCACCATTAGACCACTAGATGGAGACTCAGGGCTCAGATTCTATCAGTCCAGTCACCGTGTGGTTCATAGCTGATGTAGAATCACTGATAGACTCTAAAGAACCACAGGAGGAACTAGTAGAAAATACTAAACATAAGAGAACCCAGTGAGTGAGGAGGGATGTCCCTGATTGGTTCATGTTCATGATCCAGCAATGAAATAAAACACAAAGCCTCTTTACTGTCAGAGTGTCCCCACCTGAGACAGTGAGACAGACGTGGACAAAATAACATGAGGCTGATTTAGGTTTTAAACGAACAGACCAAGGTTTTCACTGATTCACTGTGAAGCTGCACAGACACGTGTTTGAACACAGCTTCGTATTTTTAGATAACTGAGTAAAAAAACGATGAAATCAGAGGATCCTCCTCCTGATGGAAAAGAGAACAGAGAGTCAGCTGATTGCATGTTAGAAGTCAGCTGTTGTTAATTACTACGTGCAGCATGAAGACAGCTGCTGCTCGCTGTGTGTGTGTGTGTGTGTGTGTGTGTGTGTGTGTGTGTGTGAACATGTTCATCCTCAGGCTCTGACAGTAAACTGGTGATTTTCTCTCATGTGTTTCCATGTGTTTCCATCTTTAACCTCGTTAGTCACTGACCCACTTCTGCTGGTTAATCGGCTGAAGCTCCGCCCCCTCACCCCCTCACCCCACCCCCAGCGCTAACCCCAGAGAAGAGACGACCTCGCTGAACAATGCTGAGCTCTGATTGGCTGAGGGAGCAGGAAGCTGTCTGCTCCTCTTGTTGCTTGCTTTTATTCTGACACAGAGACGTTTGTTCTGTTTACGTCTGGATTTTATTCTGATCCACAGAAATAAATCCCTCTGCATCGACCAATCAGAGCCGGTTTAACTAAATCCACTCCACAGCTCAGATGATGTGTTTACATGATGAGCAGCGAGAGTCGGTCAGACGCACCGCCTGGTCAGAGGAGTCTCATGTCATGGAGCCACAAGCATCGGACGTCAGATTGAACATTAAGCCCCGCCCCTAATGATCTGATTGGATCTGGAGACTCAGACTCCAGACACATTCACCACACAAGTCAGCTTGATGTGGTTACCAGTCCTGATCAAAGAACCATCTGACTCAGTCCGCTCCAAATACCTGATGTGTTGTGACCCGTTCTCTTATGGACATGGGACAGCCAGGTATCCCAGAATGCATTTGGTGGATGACATCCTCTCTAACCTGATAAACAAGCGTACCTTTAAATCAAGTAACTCCTGTGTTTGTTTGAGACTCACGTTGTTCCTGAAGGAGTGAGCTCTGATTGGATCTTCAGCAGCCAATGAGCAGCTGCTGAGGATGATGAAGACGAGGATGAGGTTGGTGAAGATGTGGTGGTGGATCAGAGTGTGACAGCCCACACGGATCCTGTGACCAAAAACAAAGAGTTAGACCTGGAGCAGGAGGAACGGGAACTGTCCCAGAATTAATCAGTGACCTCAGTCAGACCTCACATCAACACCTGGTCTCACCTGGTCTCACCTGGTCTCACCTGGTCTCACCTGTCCAGCTCTAAGTCCCTGTGTCTCCACCTGGTCTTAATATAAATGCGTCCCCAGCCAGCACTTGAGATTCTCATCACTAATGAACAGACGTCACTGATTCATGTGATCATTTCTACCAGTGGATGAATGAATGAGTTCTCCTCCTCTTCCTCAGATCAGTCCTGGTGAGTAGCTGGTCTTTAATGTGACCCAGGACTCATTGTGTGTTCACTCTACCAAAGGAAGGAGGTCACATGTGTCCCAGACCACCTCCACATGTGGACTGACACCAGGTCAGTGTTCACACCTGGACCTGTTTAACCTGGACTCTAGAGACCAGATCAGTGTTCACACCTGGACCTGTTTAACCTGGACTCTAGAGACCAGATCAGCGTTCACACCTGGACTCTAGAGACCAGATCAGTGTTCACACCTGGACCTGTTTAATTTGGACTCTAGAGACCAGATCAGTGTTCACACCTGGACTCTAGAGACCAGATCAGTGTTCACACCTGGACCTGTTTAACCTGGACTCTAGAGACCAGATCAGCGTTCACACCTGGACCTGTTTAACCTGGACTCTAGAGACCAGATCAGCGTTCACACCTGGACCTGTTTAACCTGGACTCTAGAGACCAGATCAGCGTTCACACCTGGACCTGTTTAACCTGGACTCTAGAGACCAGATCAGCGTTCACACCTGGACCTGTTTAACCTGGACTCTAGAGACCAGATCAGCGTTCACACCTGGACCTGTTTAACCTGGACTCTAGAGACCAGATCAGAGTTCACACCTGGACCTGTTTAACCTGGACTCTAGAGACCAGATCAGCGTTCACACCTGGACCTGTTTAACCTGGACTCTAGAGACCAGATCAGCGTTCACACCTGGACCTGTTTAACCTGGACTCTAGAGACCAGATCAGCGTTCACACCTGGACCTGTTTAACCTGGACTCTAGAGACCAGATCAGAGTTCACACCTGGACCTGTTTAACCTGGACTCTAGAGACCAGATCAGTGTTCACACCTGGACCTGTTTAACCTGGACTCTAGAGACCAGATCAGAGTTCACACCTGGACCTGTTCAACCTGGACTCTAGAGACCAGATCAGTGTTCACACCTGGACCTGTTTAACCTGGACTCTAGAGACCAGATCAGTGTTCACACCTGGACCTGTTTAACCTGGACTCTAGAGACCAGATCAGTGTTCACACCTGGACCTGTTTAACCTGGACTCTAGAGACCAGATCAGCGTTCACACCTGGACCTGTTTAACCTGGACTCTAGAGACCAGATCAGTGTTCACACCTGGACCTGTTTAACTTGGACTCTAGAGACCAGATCAGTGTTCACACCTGGACCTGTTTAACTTGGACTCTAGAGACCTGGACCTGTCTAGCTCAGGTGTTAATGAGAGGCTGATGTAGGATGTTCATGTGTCTGGTAGCTGTCCCGTGTCCCGTTAATGTGGACACACTCACGGGTTCGTCTTGCTGAGGCAGAAGAAGGCGCTTCCTTCTGGGATGGGAAGGATCTTCTCTTTGGGAGGAGTCAGATCAGCCATCTTCAGCTGGACTCCTCCGTCTGGGACGAAGACGAGAAAAGAAAGTGTGAAACAAACTCTGATCCGTGTGTGAATCTTTAAGACAACGTGTCCTGATCTAAAAGGACGCACCGTCCTCTGCTTCAGGAAGCTCCTCCTCCTCCTCATACTCTGTGTCTTCATCGATGTCCACCTGCAGAGACAAACACCTCTGAGACAAACTGATGACCGATCTTTAAGCTGTCACAGTCACGTCTCCATATTCACCTTCACCACGTCTTTTTCGGCTTGGCCCTCCTCCTCCTCCTCCTCGGCTCCCTCCGTCTTCTCACTGGACAAACAACAGGACAGTTGGACAGGACATAAACACCCAGCATTATGTCTTCTTCTCCTCTGTCCATCACTCACTCTTTCTTCTTGTCGTCTCCATCTCCTCCAGCCAGGTTGTCCACGGCGATAGCCAAGAAGACGTTCAGCAGGATGTCTGGTGCTCGTTGAGGACATTGTCTTCATGGTATTGGGTTTTACTTGTGATCCTGTTTGGTTTCTCTGTGTGTCCTGTTTCTGCTCTGAAAGTTTCTTCTTGGTGTTTTGTTTCTGGCTTTACTTCCTGTCCCTCACGTAGAGTAAAAGTTAGAAAGAGGTGGCCGTTAGTCTGGTCGTCCCCTTGGCTGCGTTTCTAAATCAGGACTCGTGGGTGAATATAAAGACGTGATTTAAAGCTAAAATCAGTCGAAGCAGCCTGAGCTCGTTGTTTAGGTCAGGATACAGTTACCACAGATGAAGAGGATGACGAAGTAAACGCAGACGATCATCCCTGGAAACACGGGCCCGCCGTACGCCATGATGCCGTCGTACATCACCACGTTCCAGTCCTCACCTGTCAAGATCTAAAGACACAGCGGTCAGCGAGGACACGCCTCCTACACGCCGCAACAGGGCCCGGCGCGCTGACTTACCTGGAAGCAGGTGAGCAGCGCCTGCGGGAAGGCGTCGAAGGTGCTGCGCTTGGTCTGCGTCTCGTCAAAGTTGAACTTCCCCCCAAACAGCTGCATGCCGAGCAGAGCGAAGATGATGAGGAACAGGAAGAGCAGCAGCAGCAGCGAGGCGATGGACTTCATGGAGTTCAGCAGAGACGCCACCAGGTTGGACAACGCCGTCCAGTGGCTGAGCAGGAAACAACAGTAGGACTGTTTAATGTGCAGAAGGTTTCCCTGTGTGTCCGTTGCCTCCTGTAGTGGAAGCCAGACGCTCTCAGGGTAACTCGTCCTGATCTCACCGTGTGACCTTGAAGATTCGCAGCAGGCGGACACAGCGCAGCACCGAGATCCCCAGAGGAGGCATGATCTCCAGCTCCACCAGGATGGTCTCCATGATGCCACCGCACACCACGAAGCAGTCAAAGCGGTTAAAGAACGCCACGAAGTAATGAGCCAGACCCAGACTGTACATCTTCAGCAGCATCTCCACCGTGAAGAGAGACAGCAGCACCTTGTTGGCGATGTCTGCAGAGACGGAGACGGAGACAGAGGGTGAGTCTGATTATGTTGGTGAGTAGTTGTTGTGGCTCCAGGTAGAACCTGATCTCACTGACCTTGTAGTGATAGTTAGAGTCTTAACAAACCATCATCACATTCGACCACTGAGCTCATTATACACTCCCCAGGAGAACCAGTCACCAAGGCATGCTACGTAGCAATGCTAAGCTAACTGTCACTACTAGATGACTGTGTTGTGTTTATTATGTGCAGTAGCACCATTAGACCACTAGGACCATGTATGACAGTGAGACTCAGGGCTCAGATTCTATCAGTCCAGTCACCATGTGGCTCATAGCTGATCAGTAGAATCATTGATAGACTCTAAAGGATGAAGATAATAAACTAGATGTTGATGATATTTGTTTTTGGATTTGATAAAATATTGAGACAGAAGAAGAAACTCTGACATGATGACTGAGAAATAAAAAGTTTGTTTTCTCTGTTAGCTGATGCTAGCTGGTTAGCGTTAGCTATGTGATGCTTGGAAGCTTCTGTAGCTTCTAATGACACCTAGCATGTCAGAGTGGAACAGAGAGGATTGTGGGTAATGTTACATTCCATGTGCCGTATTATGTAGCCTGTACATCATTGTGCTGTTGGTCACCAGTCACCAGGTCATGACACTTTTCTTTGCTGAGCTCGTGTTCATTAATAGATGTCTGTATTGTGTTTGTTATTCCAGTCAGAGTTGGTGCTGTTACCCTGGACTTGAGTGAGCCAGTCGGGTTGGTTGTAGTGCTCCGAGGCGCTGAGGGAGGTGTTGAGGAAGACGAGCAGCAGGACCAGCCAATAGAAAGTCACCGATTTGACAGCGGTGCGACAGTTCCTGCGACAGACTCGATTCCAGCGACGCAGCGTCCGGCTGACACAGA
>SRSE01000825.1:0-10000 GCA_005024645.1 Planiliza haematocheilus | reverse complement strand
CTCATCTGGACTCATGTTTGTAGAAGACGTTTCCTCCAAATGTCTAAATGTCTGGTGGAGAGTTTAGGTTTTTATCACCTGAAGGTCACATGACTAGAGTCTGGTAGTGACGTGATACTCCCCTGGACCTGGACCTGGACCTGGAGGAACCTGTTCTGATCCTATCTCCAATCACCGGTTCTTTGATGATCCATTAATGTCCAGAGACTCTAGACTGATAAAAACCTACACTCATTTAGAGGAAATGTCTTCTGGAGACACAAGTCCAGGTGTCTCTGTCTCAGCTTGGTTTGGACATATGATTAATGTAAGATCAGGAGGAAACAGCTGCAGCAGAAAATAAAAGACAAACCCGCTGAGGACTCCCAGAACCAGGTTGAGAACGAAGAACGAGCCAAAAATCACCAAGCTGACGAAGTAAACCCAGGGCAGCTCAAACCCGATGGCGTCGTTCATCTGCATGGACACAGGGACCAGGAACAGGAAGTGGGTACGTGTCATGGTTCTGAGAGGCCATTAAGTAACTGCAGTGAGTTTTACCCAGTAGAGGACGTCGGTCCATCCCTCCATGGTGATGCACTGGAACACGGTCAACATGGCGAAGAAGAAGTTGTCAAAGTTGGTGATTCCTCCATTAGGACCGTCCCACCTCCCCCGACACTCTGAGCCGTTAATGACGCACTGGCGGCCGTGACCGGCAAACGCACACGGTACCGGGTCGTCCTCCACGTAATTATCTACAAAACAGATTTAAGCAAACCAGGAAGTTCATGTTATCTGGTGTCTGCAGAACCCCTTACCTCTGGAGCCCTAAAACAAATCTGGACTATCTCCATGACCCTGGTCTCTAAGGAGCCTTCATTCACCAACCCCTAACTGGACCAAATACCACAAAGGTTCTAGTAAGACCGGTCGTACCTGTCCCTATGTGGTAGCAGGTCTTGTGCATGCGTCCGATGAAGAGCTCCAGACCGATGATGGCGTAGATGATGATGACGAAGAGGACCAGCAGAGCGATGTGGAGCAGAGGAACCATCGCCTTCATGATCGAGTTCAGCACAATCTGCAGACCTGACAGAGACGTAGACATGAACATATAGTGATCTAATCACAGGTGTCCAGTGTAAAGTCCAGATGTGGACACTGATCTGATCTCCACAGAGACACAGATGATCTACAGATGTTTTTTATCATCATGATGTCACATCCTGTTTTTATACCGTCAGTGGTAGGTAGAGATCCATTAATATTCTACTGACCACATGATGGCGCTGCTGCTCATTTACAGACACACACACTGAGATCACATCTACAGAGCTGGCTGGGGACGCATGTGGAGACACATTTACATTAAGACCAGGTGGATGGACAGGTGAGACCAGGTGAGACCAGGTGAGACCAGGTGATGATGAACTAGAGATGAACATAGTGCGCATATAAACTCACTGGGGACTCCTGAAACCAGTCTGAGGGGCCGCAGGACTCTGAAGGCTCTCAGAGCTTTGACATCCAGACCTCCAGGTTTACCCGGGACATGATGAGTGGTCGCCTGCTCCCCACTTGACTTATGGGTCATCGTCTCCAGGACAACGCTGAACAACCTGCACAAACAACAACAGCAGAGAGTACAGCAGCACACCTAGATGGACTGTGTATGGCTACTAGAACTAGTTTTCTGACTGGCTCAGATCTTTGCTGGAGCTGGATCAGTTCCCAACAGAAAGACTCCAGAACAACTTCTCTGGGTGGACGTAGCTCAGTCTGACTCTCAGGATGAAGATGTGAAGCTCTGAAACGTTCAGTGATAACAGACAGTAATGTACCACAGGGTATCATCTGCATAGAACAAGAACACTGGGCTTTAACGGTTCAATGGTATTTTAATTAGTACTCAACCTCACCCAGTCTCACCCAGTCTCACCCAGCCTCACCCAGCCTCACCCAGTCTCACCCAGTCTCACCCAGCCTCACCCAGCCTCACCCAGTCTCACCCAGTCTCACCCAGCCTCACCCAGCCTCACCCAGTCTCACCTATCCTCACCCAGCCTCACCCAGCCTCACCCAGTCTCACCCAGCCTCACCCAGTCTCACCCAGCCTCACCTATCCTCACCTATCCTCACCCAGTCTCACCCAGCCTCATCCAGTCTCACCCAGCCTCACCTATCCTCACCTATCCTCACCCAGTCTCACCCAGTCTCACCCAGTCTCACCCAGCCTCACCCAGTCTCACCTAGCCTCACCCAGCCTCACCCAGTCTCACCCAGTCTCACCTATCCTCACCCAGCCTCACCCAGCCTCACCTATCCTCACCCAGTCTCACCCAGTCTCACCCAGTCTCAACTATCCTCACCAAGCCTCACCCAGCCTCACCTATCCTCACCCAGCCTCACCCAGCCTCACCCAGCCTCACCCAGTCTCACCCAGTCTCAACTATCCTCACCAAGCCTCACCCAGCCTCACCTATCCTCACCCAGCTTCACCCAGTCTCACCCAGCCTCACCTATCCTCACCCAGCCTCACCCAGCCTCACCCAGTCTCACCCAGCCTCACCCAGCCTCACCCAGTCTCACCCAGTCTCACCTATCCTCACCCAGCCTCACCCAGCCTCACCTATCCTCACCCAGTCTGACCCAGTCTCACCCAGCCTCACCCAGCCTCACCTATCCTCACCCAGCCTCACCCAGTCTCACCCAGCCTCACCCAGCCTCACCTATCCTCACCCAGTCTCACCCAGTCTCACCCAGCCTCACCCAGCCTCACCCAGTCTCACCCAGCCTCACCTATCCTCACCTATCCTCACCCAGCCTCACCCAGTCTCACCCAGTCTCACCTATCCGTTCATATTCTTTCATTATTGTACTGTATTGTATAAAAGACCAAAAGTTTGTAAATGATATTAAAAAGAAACGTTTCTAAATTTAATTTCCCACCTTCAAGTCTCTGAAGCGTCAGACACACAAACCTGATTTATCCCGAGGACACGTTCAACACAGTCAGACTAAACTCTGAAAGTGTCCCACATACAGCATCCTCTCTGACTGTAAAGTGGAACAGAGTCCTCAGGCAACGTTACCATGACAACAGGCTTTATCATCATCATCATCATCATCGCCATCGCCCCAGGGACGTCCAGTCATGTCCAGCAGTGAGGACACACACCAACATGGAGGACGAAGACCTGCAGGACTCTGTGACCTCAGCAGGTGAGGAGCTGCAGCTCATCCAGCGTTTCAAGAAAAGAGAATCGTTCTCCAGATGAATTGAAATAAATTCTGTCTCTGATGACTTTCTAAAGTCCTCGTTCATCAACATGTAAAAACACGAAGTAAAATAAAGACAAACTGCAGCTCAACCACATATAGAACCAACTACAGAGAGAACCAGGAGCTACGGAGAGAACCAGGAGCTACGGAGAGAACCAGGAGCTACGGAGAGAACCAGGAGCTACGGAGAGAACCAGGAGCTACGGAGAGAACCAGGAGCTACGGAGAGAACCAGGAACTACGGAGAGAACCAGGAGCTACGGAGAGAACCAGGAGCTACGGAGAGAACCAGGAGCTACGGAGAGAACCAGGAGCTACGGAGAGAACCAGGAACTACGGAGAGAACCAGGAGCTACGGAGAGAACCCGGAACTACGGAGAGAACCAGGACCTACGGAGAGAACCAGGAGCTACGGAGAGAACCAGGAGCTACGGAGAGAACCCGAAGCTACGGAGAGAACCAGGAGCTACGGAGAGAACCCGGAACTACGGAGAGAACCAGGAGCTACGGAGAGAACCAGGAGCTACGGAGAGAACCCGGACCTACGGAGAGAACCCGGACCTACGGAGAGAACCAGGAGCTACGGAGAGAACCCGGAGCTACGGAGAGAACCAGGAACTACGGAGAGAACCAGGAGCTACGGAGAGAACCAGGAGCTACGGAGAGAACCCGGAACTACGGAGAGAACCAGGAGCAACGGAGAGAACCAGGAGCTAAGGAGAGAACCAGGAGCTACGGAGAGAACCCGGAACTACGGAGAGAACCCGGAGCTACGGAGAGAACCGGGAGCTACGGAGAGAACCGGGAGCTACGGAGAGAACCCGGAACTACGGAGAGAACCCGGAACTACGGAGAGAACCCGGAACTACGGAGAGAACCGGGAGCTACGGAGAGAACCAGGAGCTACGGAGAGAACCCGGACCTACGGAGAGAACCAGGAGCTACGGAGAGAACCCGGAGCTACGGAGAGAACCAGGAACTACGGAGAGAACCAGGAGCTACGGAGAGAACCCGGAACTACGGAGAGAACCCGGAGCTACGGAGAGAACCGGGAGCTACGGAGAGAACCGGGAGCTACGGAAGAACCCGGAACTACGGAGAGAACCCGGAACTACGGAGAGAACCCGGAACTACGGAGAGAACCGGGAGCTACGGAGAGAACCAGGAGCTACGGAGAGAACCCGGACCTACGGAGAGAACCAGGAGCTACGGAGAGAACCCGGAGCTACGGAGAGAACCAGGAGCTACGGAGAGAACCAGGAGCTATGGAGAGAACCAGGAACTACGGAGAGAACCCGGAACTACGGAGAGAACCGGGAGCTACGGAGAGAACCGGGAGCTACGGAGAGAACCAGGAACTACGGAGAAAACCAGGATCTATCGAGAACGTCTAGTACCACGTGTTGGTGCCTGCCTTTTCTTACCCAACGATGACGATGACAAAGTCGAGCAGGTTCCAGCCGTTGCGGATGTAGGAACTGGGGTGCATCACTAGACCATAGGCCAGGATCTTCAAGAAGGTCTCAATGGTGAAGATGATGAGGAAGACGTACTCCACTTGTTCCTGAAACACAGAACCGGTTCTATAGAGACCACAGGACAGCGTTCTACTGTTTTATGTGAGTCTGGATGAAGTGGACGTTGGAGGTTTGGTCTAATGCAGCAGAGCGGAGGTTTGTTATTTTAGAGGATTACTAATCTGTCTCTGCGTCACACACAGGTTTGTCTTGTTATACTTCTGAGGACTGTCTCTGTCACAGTACCAGGTCAAACAGCCTGAGGACACATGTCCACAGGAAGACTAGAAATGATAACGTTAAATGAAGAGAATCAAACAGTGCAGCTCCAGATCAGTGAGTTTAATCCTGTTCATCAGTTTGATACGATCAATAAGAAGAAGTGATCATCTGACGATCAGAAGCTAAGCTAAGCTAAGCTAAGCTAAACTAAAGCAAAGTTAACATAGCATGATTAGATGACGTGGATGAAATGTCAGAGCTTTCATCATTAACGAGAAAAGAATACAGGATTTAGACAGAATGAGGATCAACAGCTAGCTGCTAATGCTAATGCTAATGCTAATGTGAAGTGAGTAAACATTAATGGATTTACTGTGAACAATCTGAGGTGAACGTTAGCCCAGCGTTCTGCTCGCCTGTAGCTTCATCTCCACCTGAACGTGAACTCTGTTTCTTATGGTAAATTATCAGTTTGAGTTTCTCTGACACCGTTCTGTGAGTTTGTCATGCACAGTTAGTTTTGTTGGTCGGGTCATCACTTCATCTCAGCGTGACTGCATGAACAGTGAGGACAGTCCGACTGTAAATGAGAGACATGATGCATCGGAGCAGAAACTCCTCTGATCTGATCACAGAGCTGTCCATCAGCCACTGAGCTACAGCACAACGCCCTGGAGCTTTATTCTGGAGGACAACCCTCCACAATAAAGCAACTTCCTAAGACAGACACTGCTCTACATCTGATTATCATCATTAGCATATCTTTAGCAAAGAGCACACATAATAGTTTATACATGATTAGTTAGCTCCCTGGTTTACTGTAGGTCCCAATAGTTTAGGGTTAGCTTCTTGGTTCAGTTAGCATGCCCTTGTGTGTTAGCTTAGTGAGCTTTATGTTTGTGTGTTGCTGATCTCACCAAGTCATGGTTGGTGGAGTTGGAGTCATCCTCAGGAAATGGTTTGGAAACTCCCAGAGCGACACAGTTAGCAAAGATAGCTAACAGGATGAAGATATCAAAGGGTCTGAGATGTGTTCAGGAAGCTCAACCAAAAACCAGAGAGCAGACTTTTTACCAGCTTTACAAAAATGTTTGCTAGACCTGGACAAAGTAGACATTTGAATGCTGAAAGCTGATTGATCAGAGCCAAGGATACTTCCACTCCACGATGGAGAGCGCAGCCCGTCTGATTGGGTTGTTGAGTTTCAGGCAGTACAACGCTCGTGGAGCTCGCTGGACTTGATTACTGCCCTGCACCTGAGGAGGAAGTGACATCATCAGTATCAACAACCACGTCAGTACGTTAGCATCAATGGAATGTTAGCTGCTAACACTCACGTGTATGGCTAACTAGTTCTTTACCTGTAGTGATAACAGTTAGCATATCTGTAGCATAGCTCTCGTGCTGTTGTCTCTTAGCGTGTTGTCTCACCTGTCTCTTAGCGTGTTCTCACCTGTCTCTTAGCGTGTTGTCTCACCTGTCTCTTAGCATGTTGTCTCACCTGTTTCTTAGCGTGTTGTCTCACCTGTCTCTTAGCGTGTTGTCTCACCTGTCTCTTAGCGTGTTCTCACCTGCCTCTTAGCGTGTTCTCACCTGTCTCTTAGCGTGTTGTCTCACCTGTCTTTTAGCTGTCTCTTAATGTGTTGTCTCACCTGTCTCTTAGCATGTTGTCTCACCTGTCTCCTAACATGTTGTCTCACCTGTCTCTTAGCATGTTGTCTCACCTGTCTCTTAGCGTGTTGTCTCACCTGTCTCTTGGCGTGTTGTCTCACCTGTCTCCTAACATGTTGTCTCACCTGACTCTTAGCATGTTGTCTTACCTGTCTGCTAACATGTTGTCTCACCTGTTTCTTAGCGTGTTGTCTCACCTGTCTCTTAGCGTGTTGTCTCACCTGTCTCTTAGCGTGTTCTCACCTGCCTCTTAGCGTGTTCTCACCTGTCTCTTAGCGTGTTGTCTCACCTGTCTTTTAGCTGTCTCTTAATGTGTTGTCTCACCTGTCTCTTAGCATGCTGTCTCACCTGTCTCTTAGCATGTTGTCTCACCTGTCTCCTAACATGTTGTCTCTCCTGTCTCTGAGCACGTTGTCTCACCTGTCTGCTAACATGTTGTCTCACCTGTTTCTTAGCGTGTTGTCTCACCTGTCTCTTAGCATGTTGTCTCACCTGTCTGCTAACATGTTGTCTCACCTGTCTCTTAGTGTGTTGTCTCACCTGTCTCTTAGCATGCTGTCTCACCTGTCTCTTAGCATGTTGTCTCACCTGTCTCTTAGCATGTTGTCTCACCTGTCTGCTAACATGTTGTCTCACCTGTCTCTTAGCGTGTTGTCTCACCTGTCTCTTAGCATGCTGTCTCACCTGTTTCTTAGCGTGTTGTCTCACATGTCTCTTAGCATGTTGTCTCACCTGTTTCTTAGCGTGTTGTCTCACCTGTCTCTTAGCGTGTTGTCTCACCTGTCTGCTAACATGTTGTCTCACCTGTCTCTTAGAGTGTTGTCTCACCTGTCTCTTAGCATGCTGTCTCACCTGTCACTTAGCATGTTGTCTCTCCTGTCTCTTAGCGTGTTGTCTCACCTGTCTGCTAACATGTTGTCTCACCTGTTTCTTAACATGTTGTCTCTCCTGTCTCTTAGCGTGTTGTCTCACCTGTCTGCTAACATGTTGTCTCACCTGTTTCTTAACATGTTGTCTCACCTGTCTCTTAGCGTGTTGTCTCACCTGTCTGCTAACGTGTTGTCTCACCTGTCTCTTAGCGTGTTGTCTCACCTGTTTCTTAGCGTGTTGTCTCACCTGTCTGCTAACGTGTTGTCTCACCTGTCTCTTAGCGTGTTGTCTCACCTGTCTCTTAGCGTGTTGTCTCACCTGTCTGCTAACATGTTGTCTCACCTGTTTCTTAGCGTGTTGTCTCACCTGTCTGCTAACGTGTTGTCTCACCTGTCTCTTAGCGTGTTGTCTCACCTGTCTCTTAGCGTGTTGTCTCACCTGTCTGCTAACATGTTGTCTCACCTGTTTCTTAGCGTGTTGTCTCACCTGTCTGCTAACGTGTTGTCTCACCTGTCTCTTAGCGTGTTGTCTCACCTGTTTCCTAACGTGTTGTCTCACCTGTCTCTTAGCACGTTGTCTCACCTGTCTGCTAACATGTTGTCTCACCTGTCTCTTAGCGTGTTGTCTCACCTGTCTGCTAACGTGTTGTCTCACCTGTCTCTTAGCGTGTTGTCTCACCTGTTTCTTAGCGTGTTGTCTCACCTGTCTGCTAACGTGTTGTCTCACCTGTCTCTTAGCGTGTTGTCTCACCTGTCTCTTAGCGTGTTGTCTCACCTGTCTGCTAACATGTTGTCTCACCTGTTTCTTAGCGTGTTGTCTCACCTGTCTCTTACCATGTTGTCTCACCTGTTTCTTAGCGTGTTGTCTCACCTGTCTGCTAACGTGTTGTCTCACCTGTCTCTTAGCGTGTTGTCTCACCTGTCTGCTAACATGTTGTCTCACCTGTCTCTTAGCATGCTGTCTCACCTGTCTCTTAGCGTGTTGTCTCACCTGTCTGCTAACGTGTTGTCTCACCTGTCTCTTAGCGTGTTGTCTCACCTGTTTCTTAGCGTGTTGTCTCACCTGTCTGCTAACGTGTTGTCTCACCTGTCTCTTAGCGTGTTGTCTCACCTGTCTGCTAACGTGTTGTCTCACCTGTCTGCTAACGTGTTGTCTCACCTGTTTCTTAGCGTGTTGTCTCACCTGTCTGCTAACGTGTTGTCTCACCTGTCTCTTAGCGTGTTGTCTCACCTGTCTGCTAACGTGTTGTCTCACCTGTCTCTTAGCATGTTGTCTCACCTGTTTCTTAGCGTGTTGTCCTCTCCGTCTCTGTGTTCCTGTTGAACTTGTCGTTGAGTGAAGCGTGTCAGTTCTCGTCATCCTCACGCCTCCCTCGTTCTCACCGTCCATCTCCTCATCCCACTCTGCATCCCTCTCCTCACCTCCTCCTCCTCCTTCTTCTCCTTCTCCCCCACCTCCCTCTCCTCCCTCCTCCTCTTCCTCCCCCTCCTCCCCTCCGTCCTCCCCATCCACAGCTTTGGTGTAGCCGTTTCGACCTCCACCTGCCGTCAAACACAGAAACAGAAGAAAGTTCTTCCTGAATCTGTCGTTAATCACTTAGTTACTGATGGACGACAGTGTTACCTGGGGTTGCTAGGCAACCACTAATTGATAGGTGATTCCCTTGTTGGTGAGGAGGAGGTGAAGTGAATGAAAGAGGAGGAGGAGGAGCAGGAGGAGGTGAACAGCTGTGGCCTAGATGTGTGTGATCTGGGCCGTGATTTATCCGTCAGTACCTGAGGACTCATCACACACACTCCTTCTACTTTCTATACTAGTGAGGACCGAGCTCTGAACCAAACCAGCCTGAATGTCCTCATAAGACTGGTAGACCCCCGGCCCTCTCAACAATAGTAGAGTGTTTCACGTCAGCCAATCAGAGGTTAAACTCTGACACCATCACCCTCAGAGTTTCCTTCTGTGAACTCGTCTGTCCATTGGACGATGGAGGTCACATGACTTCAGCTCACGTTGGTGGAGCTGCTTCACCCTGAGGACCAATGAGAACCCACTAATTATCCCCCAATTACCCCCAGTCCACTCTCTGAGTCCCTCAGAGCCTGGGAGGACACGCTGTCTCAGAGCCTGAGAGGACACGCTGTCTCAGAGCCTGGGAGGACACGCTGTCTCAGAGCCTGGGAGGACACGCTGTCTCAGAGCCTGGGAGGACACACCGTCTCTGAGCCTGAGAGGACACGCCGTCTCTGAGCTTGGGAGGACACGCTGTCTCTGAGCCTGAGAGGACACGCTGTCTCTGAGCCTGAGAGGACACGCTGTCTCAGTCTGACCTCAAGAGGACGGCTCCTGGTTTCAGACCTGGTCCAGAGTTGAGATCTGGGTCAAACCTGGTCTGGACCCTGGACAACAAACCTCCACCCGCATGTTATTGTTGTCTTCATGTAGTCCTGAGGACATCT
>SRSE01000824.1:0-22323 GCA_005024645.1 Planiliza haematocheilus | reverse complement strand
GGAAAACATTGACTTGGAAGAAGTTGCCTAGTCATGAAAGCAATTAGACTGATTCCCCATGCAACCACTGCATTGTGACAAATCTGGAAATGCCCGAATCACATCAAAGGAAACATTCCAGTTGGTAGATGTTGCCTAGTTATCAAAGCACTAGACCTGTTCCTCATGCAACACTGAAGTTGTGACCCGATCTTCAAAGACACCAGTCACATCAAAGGAAACATTCACTTGAAAGTTATTACCTACTCATTATAAGTGTAGGAACATCCCATTCATCATCATGCAACACCATGGTGACCTCCATCATCTATTGATACTGTTTTTGTGATTACAGCTCTCGCTTACGGCCATACCAGCCTGAACACGCCCGATCTCGTCTGATCTCGGAAGCTAAGCAGGGTAGGGCCTGGTTAGTACTTGGATGGGAGACCGCCTGGGAATACCAGGTGCTGTAAGCTTTTCATTTTCATCACTAGTAATAGGAACATTCGCACCATAATAATGGACACAATGATGATTTCCATCATCTGTGATTACTGCAGGGTCAGACCACTGCAACACTAAAGTTGTGACTCAATCTTCAAAGGCAACAATGGCATCAAAGGAGTCACTCTTCAAAGGCAACAATAACATCAAAGGAAACATTGACTTGGAAGAAGTTGCCTAGTCATGAAAGCAATTAGACTGATTCCCCATGCAACCACTGCATTGTGACAAATCTGGAAATGCCCGAATCACATCAAAGGAAACATACAGTTGGTAGATGTTGCCTAGTTATCAAAGCACTAGACCTGTTCCTCATGCAACACTGAAGTTGTGACCCGATCTTCAAAGACACCAGTCACATCAAAGGAAACATTCACTTGAAAGTTATTACCTACTCATTATAAGTGTAGGAACATCCCATTCATCATCATGCAACACCATGGTGACCTCCATCATCTATTGATACTGTTTTTGTGATTACAGCTCTCGCTTACGGCCATACCAGCCTGAACACGCCCGATCTCGTCTGATCTCGGAAGCTAAGCAGGGTAGGGCCTGGTTAGTACTTGGATGGGAGACCGCCTGGGAATACCAGGTGCTGTAAGCTTTTCATTTTCATCACTAGTAATAGGAACATTCGCACCATAATAATGGACACAATGATGATTTCCATCATCTGTGATTACTGCAGGGTCAGACCACTGCAACACTAAAGTTGTGACTCAATCTTCAAAGGCAACCATGGCATCAAAGGAGTCACTCTTCAAAGGCAACAATAACATCAAAGGAAACATTGACTTGGAAGAAGTTGCCTAGTCATGAAAGCAATTAGACTGATTCCCCATGCAACCACTGCATTGTGACAAATCTGGAAATGCCCGAATCACATCAAAGGAAACATACAGTTGGTAGATGTTGCCTAGTTATCAAAGCACTAGACCTGTTCCTCATGCAACACTGAAGTTGTGACCCGATCTTCAAAGACACCAGTCACATCAAAGGAAACATTCACTTGAAAGTTATTACCTACTCATTATAAGTGTAGGAACATCCCATTCATCATCATGCAACACCATGGTGACCTCCATCATCTATTGATACTGTTTTTGTGATTACAGCTCTCGCTTACGGCCATACCAGCCTGAACACGCCCGATCTCGTCTGATCTCGGAAGCTAAGCAGGGTAGGGCCTGGTTAGTACTTGGATGGGAGACCGCCTGGGAATACCAGGTGCTGTAAGCTTTTCATTTTCATCACTAGTAATAGGAACATTCGCACCATAATAATGGACACAATGATGATTTCCATCATCTGTGATTACTGCAGGGTCAGACCACTGCAACACTAAAGTTGTGACTGACTCAAAATCCATTCCTCAAAGCAACAATAACATCAAAGGAAACATTGACTTGGAAGAAGTTGCCTAGTCATGAAAGCAATTAGACTGATTCCCCATGCAACCACTGCATTGTGACAAATCTGGAAATGCCCGAATCACATCAAAGGAAACATACAGTTGGTAGATGTTGCCTAGTTATCAAGCACTAGACCTGTTCCTCATGCAACACTGAAGTTGTGACCCGATCTTCAAAGACACCAGTCACATCAAAGGAAACATTCACTTGAAAGTTATTACCTACTCATTATAAGTGTAGGAACATCCATTCATCATCATGCAACACCATGGTGACCTCCATCATCTATTGATACTGTTTTTGTGATTACAGCTCTCGCTACGGCCATACCAGCCTGAACACGCCCGATCTCGTCTGATCTCGGAAGCTAAGCAGGGTAGGCCTGGTTAGTACTTGGATGGGAGACCGCCTTGGAATACCAGGTGCTGTAAGCTTTTCATTTCATCACTAGTAATAGGAACATTCGCACCATATAATGGACACAATGATGATTTCCATCATCTGTGATTACTGCAGGGTCAGACCACTGCAACACTAAAGTTTTGACTCACTCTTCAAAGGCAACAATAACATCACAGGAAACATTGACTTGGAAGAAGTTGCCTATCATGAAGCAATTAGACTGATTCCCCATGCAACCACTGCATTGTGACAAATCTGGAAATGCCCGAATCACATCAAAGGAAACATACAGTTGGTAGATGTTGCCTAGTTATCAAAGCACTAGACCTGTTCCTCATGCAACACTGAAGTTGTGACCCGATCTTCAAAGACACCAGTCACATCAAAGGAAACATTCACTTGAAAGTTATTACCTACTCATTATAAGTGTAGGAACATCCCATTCATCATCATGCAACACCATGGTGACCTCCATCATCTATTGATACTGTTTTTGTGATTACAGCTCTCGCTTACGGCCATACCAGCCTGAACACGCCCGATCTCGTCTGATCTCGGAAGCTAAGCAGGGTAGGGCCTGGTTAGTACTTGGATGGGAGACCGCCTGGGAATACCAGGTGCTGTAAGCTTTTCATTTTCATCACTAGTAATAGGAACATTCGCACCATAATAATGGACACAATGATGATTTCCATCATCTGTGATTACTGCAGGGTCAGACCACTGCAACACTAAAGTTCTGACTCAATCTTCAAAGGCAACAATAACATCAAAGGAAACATTGACTTGGAAGAAGTTGCCTAGTCATGAAAGCAATTAGACTGATTCCCCATGCAACCACTGCATTGTGACAAATCTGGAAATGCCCGAATCACATCAAAGGAAACATACAGTTGGTAGATGTTGCCTAGTTATCAAAGCACTAGACCTGTTCCTCATGCAACACTGAAGTTGTGACCCGATCTTCAAAGACACCAGTCACATCAAAGGAAACATTCACTTGAAAGTTATTACCTACTCATTATAAGTGTAGGAACATCCCATTCATCATCATGCAACACCATGGTGACCTCCATCATCTATTGATACTGTTTTTGTGATTACAGCTCTCGCTTACGGCCATACCAGCCTGAACACGCCCGATCTCGTCTGATCTCGGAAGCTAAGCAGGGTAGGGCCTGGTTAGTACTTGGATGGGAGACCGCCTGGGAATACCAGGTGCTGTAAGCTTTTCATTTTCATCACTAGTAATAGGAACATTCGCACCATAATAATGGACACAATGATGATTTCCATCATCTGTGATTACTGCAGGGTCAGACCACTGCAACACTAAAGTTGTGACTCAATCTTCAAAGGCAACAATGGCATCAAGGAGTCACTCTTCAAAGGCAACAATAACATCAAAGGAAACATTGACTTGGAAGAAGTTGCCTAGTCATGAAAGCAATTAGACTGATTCCCCATGCAACCACTGCATTGTGACAAATCTGGAAATGCCCGAATCACATCAAAGGAAACATACAGTTGGTAGATGTTGCCTAGTTATCAAAGCACTAGACCTGTTCCTCATGCAACACTGAAGTTGTGACCCGATCTTCAAAGACACCAGTCACATCAAAGGAAACATTCACTTGAAAGTTATTACCTACTCATTATAAGTGTAGGAACATCCCATTCATCATCATGCAACACCATGGTGACCTCCATCATCTATTGATACTGTTTTTGTGATTACAGCTCTCGCTTACGGCCATACCAGCCTGAACACGCCCGATCTCGTCTGATCTCGGAAGCTAAGCAGGGTAGGGCCTGGTTAGTACTTGGATGGGAGACCGCCTGGGAATACCAGGTGCTGTAAGCTTTTCATTTTCATCACTAGTAATAGGAACATTCGCACCATAATAATGGACACAATGATGATTTCCATCATCTGTGATTACTGCAGGGTCAGACCACTGCAACACTAAAGTTGTGACTCAATCTTCAAAGGCAACAATGGCATCAAAGGAGTCACTCTTCAAAGGCAACAATAACATCAAAGGAAACATTGACTTGGAAGAAGTTGCCTAGTCATGAAAGCAATTAGACTGATTCCCCATGCAACCACTGCATTGTGACAAATCTGGAAATGCCCGAATCACATCAAAGGAAACATACAGTTGGTAGATGTTGCCTAGTTATCAAAGCACTAGACCTGTTCCTCATGCAACACTGAAGTTGTGACCCGATCTTCAAAGACACCAGTCACATCAAAGGAAACATTCACTTGAAAGTTATTACCTACTCATTATAAGTGTAGGAACATCCCATTCATCATCATGCAACACCATGGTGACCTCCATCATCTATTGATACTGTTTTTGTGATTACAGCTCTCGCTTACGGCCATACCAGCCTGAACACGCCCGATCTCGTCTGATCTCGGAAGCTAAGCAGGGTAGGGCCTGGTTAGTACTTGGATGGGAGACCGCCTGGGAATACCAGGTGCTGTAAGCTTTTCATTTTCATCACTAGTAATAGGAACATTCGCACCATAATAATGGACACAATGATGATTTCCATCATCTGTGATTACTGCAGGGTCAGACCACTGCAACACTAAAGTTGTGACTCAATCTTCAAAGGCAACAATGGCATCAAAGGAGTCACTCTTCAAAGGCAACAATAACATCAAAGGAAACATTGACTTGGAAGAAGTTGCCTAGTCATGAAAGCAATTAGACTGATTCCCCATGCAACCACTGCATTGTGACAAATCTGGAAATGCCCGAATCACATCAAAGGAAACATACAGTTGGTAGATGTTGCCTAGTTATCAAAGCACTAGACCTGTTCCTCATGCAACACTGAAGTTGTGACCCGATCTTCAAAGACACCAGTCACATCAAAGGAAACATTCACTTGAAAGTTATTACCTACTCATTATAAGTGTAGGAACATCCCATTCATCATCATGCAACACCATGGTGACCTCCATCATCTATTGATACTGTTTTTGTGATTACAGCTCTCGCTTACGGCCATACCAGCCTGAACACGCCCGATCTCGTCTGATCTCGGAAGCTAAGCAGGGTAGGGCCTGGTTAGTACTTGGATGGGAGACCGCCTGGGAATACCAGGTGCTGTAAGCTTTTCATTTTCATCACTAGTAATAGGAACATTCGCACCATAATAATGGACACAATGATGATTTCCATCATCTGTGATTACTGCAGGGTCAGACCACTGCAACACTAAAGTTGTGACTCAATCTTCAAAGGCAACAATGGCATCAAAGGAGTCACTCTTCAAAGGCAACAATAACATCAAAGGAAACATTGACTTGGAAGAAGTTGCCTAGTCATGAAAGCAATTAGACTGATTCCCCATGCAACCACTGCATTGTGACAAATCTGGAAATGCCCGAATCACATCAAAGGAAACATACAGTTGGTAGATGTTGCCTAGTTATCAAAGCACTAGACCTGTTCCTCATGCAACACTGAAGTTGTGACCCGATCTTCAAAGACACCAGTCACATCAAAGGAAACATTCACTTGAAAGTTATTACCTACTCATTATAAGTGTAGGAACATCCCATTCATCATCATGCAACACCATGGTGACCTCCATCATCTATTGATACTGTTTTTGTGATTACAGCTCTCGCTTACGGCCATACCAGCCTGAACACGCCCGATCTCGTCTGATCTCGGAAGCTAAGCAGGGTAGGGCCTGGTTAGTACTTGGATGGGAGACCGCCTGGGAATACCAGGTGCTGTAAGCTTTTCATTTTCATCACTAGTAATAGGAACATTCGCACCATAATAATGGACACAATGATGATTTCCATCATCTGTGATTACTGCAGGGTCAGACCACTGCAACACTAAAGTTCTGACTCAATCTTCAAAGGCAACAATAACATCAAAGGAAACATTGACTTGGAAGAAGTTGCCTAGTCATGAAAGCAATTAGACTGATTCCCCATGCAACCACTGCATTGTGACAAATCTGGAAATGCCCGAATCACATCAAAGGAAACATACAGTTGGTAGATGTTGCCTAGTTATCAAAGCACTAGACCTGTTCCTCATGCAACACTGAAGTTGTGACCCGATCTTCAAAGACACCAGTCACATCAAAGGAAACATTCACTTGAAAGTTATTACCTACTCATTATAAGTGTAGGAACATCCCATTCATCATCATGCAACACCATGGTGACCTCCATCATCTATTGATACTGTTTTTGTGATTACAGCTCTCGCTTACGGCCATACCAGCCTGAACACGCCCGATCTCGTCTGATCTCGGAAGCTAAGCAGGGTAGGGCCTGGTTAGTACTTGGATGGGAGACCGCCTGGGAATACCAGGTGCTGTAAGCTTTTCATTTTCATCACTAGTAATAGGAACATTCGCACCATAATAATGGACACAATGATGATTTCCATCATCTGTGATTACTGCAGGGTCAGACCACTGCAACACTAAAGTTGTGACTCAATCTTCAAAGGCAACAATGGCATCAAAGGAGTCACTCTTCAAAGGCAACAATAACATCAAAGGAAACATTGACTTGGAAGAAGTTGCCTAGTCATGAAAGCAATTAGACTGATTCCCCATGCAACCACTGCATTGTGACAAATCTGGAAATGCCCGAATCACATCAAAGGAAACATACAGTTGGTAGATGTTGCCTAGTTATCAAAGCACTAGACCTGTTCCTCATGCAACACTGAAGTTGTGACCCGATCTTCAAAGACACCAGTCACATCAAAGGAAACATTCACTTGAAAGTTATTACCTACTCATTATAAGTGTAGGAACATCCCATTCATCATCATGCAACACCATGGTGACCTCCATCATCTATTGATACTGTTTTTGTGATTACAGCTCTCGCTTACGGCCATACCAGCCTGAACACGCCCGATCTCGTCTGATCTCGGAAGCTAAGCAGGGTAGGGCCTGGTTAGTACTTGGATGGGAGACCGCCTGGGAATACCAGGTGCTGTAAGCTTTTCATTTTCATCACTAGTAATAGGAACATTCGCACCATAATAATGGACACAATGATGATTTCCATCATCTGTGATTACTGCAGGGTCAGACCACTGCAACACTAAAGTTGTGACTCAATCTTCAAAGGCAACAATGGCATCAAAGGAGTCACTCTTCAAAGGCAACAATAACATCAAAGGAAACATTGACTTGGAAGAAGTTGCCTAGTCATGAAAGCAATTAGACTGATTCCCCATGCAACCACTGCATTGTGACAAATCTGGAAATGCCCGAATCACATCAAAGGAAACATACAGTTGGTAGATGTTGCCTAGTTATCAAAGCACTAGACCTGTTCCTCATGCAACACTGAAGTTGTGACCCGATCTTCAAAGACACCAGTCACATCAAAGGAAACATTCACTTGAAAGTTATTACCTACTCATTATAAGTGTAGGAACATCCCATTCATCATCATGCAACACCATGGTGACCTCCATCATCTATTGATACTGTTTTTGTGATTACAGCTCTCGCTTACGGCCATACCAGCCTGAACACGCCCGATCTCGTCTGATCTCGGAAGCTAAGCAGGGTAGGGCCTGGTTAGTACTTGGATGGGAGACCGCCTGGGAATACCAGGTGCTGTAAGCTTTTCATTTTCATCACTAGTAATAGGAACATTCGCACCATAATAATGGACACAATGATGATTTCCATCATCTGTGATTACTGCAGGGTCAGACCACTGCAACACTAAAGTTCTGACTCAATCTTCAAAGGCAACAATAACATCAAAGGAAACATTGACTTGGAAGAAGTTGCCTAGTCATGAAAGCAATTAGACTGATTCCCCATGCAACCACTGCATTGTGACAAATCTGGAAATGCCCGAATCACATCAAAGGAAACATACAGTTGGTAGATGTTGCCTAGTTATCAAAGCACTAGACCTGTTCCTCATGCAACACTGAAGTTGTGACCCGATCTTCAAAGACACCAGTCACATCAAAGGAAACATTCACTTGAAAGTTATTACCTACTCATTATAAGTGTAGGAACATCCCATTCATCATCATGCAACACCATGGTGACCTCCATCATCTATTGATACTGTTTTTGTGATTACAGCTCTCGCTTACGGCCATACCAGCCTGAACACGCCCGATCTCGTCTGATCTCGGAAGCTAAGCAGGGTAGGGCCTGGTTAGTACTTGGATGGGAGACCGCCTGGGAATACCAGGTGCTGTAAGCTTTTCATTTTCATCACTAGTAATAGGAACATTCGCACCATAATAATGGACACAATGATGATTTCCATCATCTGTGATTACTGCAGGGTCAGACCACTGCAACACTAAAGTTGTGACTCAATCTTCAAAGGCAACAATGGCATCAAAGGAGTCACTCTTCAAAGGCAACAATAACATCAAAGGAAACATTGACTTGGAAGAAGTTGCCTAGTCATGAAAGCAATTAGACTGATTCCCCATGCAACCACTGCATTGTGACAAATCTGGAAATGCCCGAATCACATCAAAGGAAACATACAGTTGGTAGATGTTGCCTAGTTATCAAAGCACTAGACCTGTTCCTCATGCAACACTGAAGTTGTGACCCGATCTTCAAAGACACCAGTCACATCAAAGGAAACATTCACTTGAAAGTTATTACCTACTCATTATAAGTGTAGGAACATCCCATTCATCATCATGCAACACCATGGTGACCTCCATCATCTATTGATACTGTTTTTGTGATTACAGCTCTCGCTTACGGCCATACCAGCCTGAACACGCCCGATCTCGTCTGATCTCGGAAGCTAAGCAGGGTAGGGCCTGGTTAGTACTTGGATGGGAGACCGCCTGGGAATACCAGGTGCTGTAAGCTTTTCATTTTCATCACTAGTAATAGGAACATTCGCACCATAATAATGGACACAATGATGATTTCCATCATCTGTGATTACTGCAGGGTCAGACCACTGCAACACTAAAGTTGTGACTCAATCTTCAAAGGCAACAATGGCATCAAAGGAGTCACTCTTCAAAGGCAACAATAACATCAAAGGAAACATTGACTTGGAAGAAGTTGCCTAGTCATGAAAGCAATTAGACTGATTCCCCATGCAACCACTGCATTGTGACAAATCTGGAAATGCCCGAATCACATCAAAGGAAACATACAGTTGGTAGATGTTGCCTAGTTATCAAAGCACTAGACCTGTTCCTCATGCAACACTGAAGTTGTGACCCGATCTTCAAAGACACCAGTCACATCAAAGGAAACATTCACTTGAAAGTTATTACCTACTCATTATAAGTGTAGGAACATCCCATTCATCATCATGCAACACCATGGTGACCTCCATCATCTATTGATACTGTTTTTGTGATTACAGCTCTCGCTTACGGCCATACCAGCCTGAACACGCCCGATCTCGTCTGATCTCGGAAGCTAAGCAGGGTAGGGCCTGGTTAGTACTTGGATGGGAGACCGCCTGGGAATACCAGGTGCTGTAAGCTTTTCATTTTCATCACTAGTAATAGGAACATTCGCACCATAATAATGGACACAATGATGATTTCCATCATCTGTGATTACTGCAGGGTCAGACCACTGCAACACTAAAGTTCTGACTCAATCTTCAAAGGCAACAATAACATCAAAGGAAACATTGACTTGGAAGAAGTTGCCTAGTCATGAAAGCAATTAGACTGATTCCCCATGCAACCACTGCATTGTGACAAATCTGGAAATGCCCGAATCACATCAAAGGAAACATACAGTTGGTAGATGTTGCCTAGTTATCAAAGCACTAGACCTGTTCCTCATGCAACACTGAAGTTGTGACCCGATCTTCAAAGACACCAGTCACATCAAAGGAAACATTCACTTGAAAGTTATTACCTACTCATTATAAGTGTAGGAACATCCCATTCATCATCATGCAACACCATGGTGACCTCCATCATCTATTGATACTGTTTTTGTGATTACAGCTCTCGCTTACGGCCATACCAGCCTGAACACGCCCGATCTCGTCTGATCTCGGAAGCTAAGCAGGGTAGGGCCTGGTTAGTACTTGGATGGGAGACCGCCTGGGAATACCAGGTGCTGTAAGCTTTTCATTTTCATCACTAGTAATAGGAACATTCGCACCATAATAATGGACACAATGATGATTTCCATCATCTGTGATTACTGCAGGGTCAGACCACTGCAACACTAAAGTTCTGACTCAATCTTCAAAGGCAACAATAACATCAAAGGAAACATTGACTTGGAAGAAGTTGCCTAGTCATGAAAGCAATTAGACTGATTCCCCATGCAACCACTGCATTGTGACAAATCTGGAAATGCCCGAATCACATCAAAGGAAACATACAGTTGGTAGATGTTGCCTAGTTATCAAAGCACTAGACCTGTTCCTCATGCAACACTGAAGTTGTGACCCGATCTTCAAAGACACCAGTCACATCAAAGGAAACATTCACTTGAAAGTTATTACCTACTCATTATAAGTGTAGGAACATCCCATTCATCATCATGCAACACCATGGTGACCTCCATCATCTATTGATACTGTTTTTGTGATTACAGCTCTCGCTTACGGCCATACCAGCCTGAACACGCCCGATCTCGTCTGATCTCGGAAGCTAAGCAGGGTAGGGCCTGGTTAGTACTTGGATGGGAGACCGCCTGGGAATACCAGGTGCTGTAAGCTTTTCATTTTCATCACTAGTAATAGGAACATTCGCACCATAATAATGGACACAATGATGATTTCCATCATCTGTGATTACTGCAGGGTCAGACCACTGCAACACTAAAGTTGTGACTCAATCTTCAAAGGCAACAATGGCATCAAAGGAGTCACTCTTCAAAGGCAACAATAACATCAAAGGAAACATTGACTTGGAAGAAGTTGCCTAGTCATGAAAGCAATTAGACTGATTCCCCATGCAACCACTGCATTGTGACAAATCTGGAAATGCCCGAATCACATCAAAGGAAACATACAGTTGGTAGATGTTGCCTAGTTATCAAAGCACTAGACCTGTTCCTCATGCAACACTGAAGTTGTGACCCGATCTTCAAAGACACCAGTCACATCAAAGGAAACATTCACTTGAAAGTTATTACCTACTCATTATAAGTGTAGGAACATCCCATTCATCATCATGCAACACCATGGTGACCTCCATCATCTATTGATACTGTTTTTGTGATTACAGCTCTCGCTTACGGCCATACCAGCCTGAACACGCCCGATCTCGTCTGATCTCGGAAGCTAAGCAGGGTAGGGCCTGGTTAGTACTTGGATGGGAGACCGCCTGGGAATACCAGGTGCTGTAAGCTTTTCATTTTCATCACTAGTAATAGGAACATTCGCACCATAATAATGGACACAATGATGATTTCCATCATCTGTGATTACTGCAGGGTCAGACCACTGCAACACTAAAGTTGTGACTCAATCTTCAAAGGCAACAATGGCATCAAAGGAGTCACTCTTCAAAGGCAACAATAACATCAAAGGAAACATTGACTTGGAAGAAGTTGCCTAGTCATGAAAGCAATTAGACTGATTCCCCATGCAACCACTGCATTGTGACAAATCTGGAAATGCCCGAATCACATCAAAGGAAACATACAGTTGGTAGATGTTGCCTAGTTATCAAAGCACTAGACCTGTTCCTCATGCAACACTGAAGTTGTGACCCGATCTTCAAAGACACCAGTCACATCAAAGGAAACATTCACTTGAAAGTTATTACCTACTCATTATAAGTGTAGGAACATCCCATTCATCATCATGCAACACCATGGTGACCTCCATCATCTATTGATACTGTTTTTGTGATTACAGCTCTCGCTTACGGCCATACCAGCCTGAACACGCCCGATCTCGTCTGATCTCGGAAGCTAAGCAGGGTAGGGCCTGGTTAGTACTTGGATGGGAGACCGCCTGGGAATACCAGGTGCTGTAAGCTTTTCATTTTCATCACTAGTAATAGGAACATTCGCACCATAATAATGGACACAATGATGATTTCCATCATCTGTGATTACTGCAGGGTCAGACCACTGCAACACTAAAGTTGTGACTCAATCTTCAAGGCACAATGCATCAAGGAGTCACTCAAGCAACATAACATCAAAGGAAACATTGACTTGGAAGAAGTTGCCTAGTCATGAAAGCAATTAGACTGATTCCCCATGCAACCACTGCATTGTGACAAATCTGGAAATGCCCGAATCACATCAAAGGAAACATACAGTTGGTAGATGTTGCCTAGTTATCAAAGCACTAGACCTGTTCCTCATGCAACACTGAAGTTGTGACCCGATCTTCAAAGACACCAGTCACATCAAAGGAAACATTCACTTGAAAGTTATTACCTACTCATTATAAGTGTAGGAACATCCCATTCATCATCATGCAACACCATGGTGACCTCCATCATCTATTGATACTGTTTTTGTGATTACAGCTCTCGCTTACGGCCATACCAGCCTGAACACGCCCGATCTCGTCTGATCTCGGAAGCTAAGCAGGGTAGGGCCTGGTTAGTACTTGGATGGGAGACCGCCTGGGAATACCAGGTGCTGTAAGCTTTTCATTTTCATCACTAGTAATAGGAACATTCGCACCATAATAATGGACACAATGATGATTTCCATCATCTGTGATTACTGCAGGGTCAGACCACTGCAACACTAAAGTTCTGACTCAATCTTCAAAGGCAACAATAACATCAAAGGAAACATTGACTTGGAAGAAGTTGCCTAGTCATGAAAGCAATTAGACTGATTCCCCATGCAACCACTGCATTGTGACAAATCTGGAAATGCCCGAATCACATCAAAGGAAACATACAGTTGGTAGATGTTGCCTAGTTATCAAAGCACTAGACCTGTTCCTCATGCAACACTGAAGTTGTGACCCGATCTTCAAAGACACCAGTCACATCAAAGGAAACATTCACTTGAAAGTTATTACCTACTCATTATAAGTGTAGGAACATCCCATTCATCATCATGCAACACCATGGTGACCTCCATCATCTATTGATACTGTTTTTGTGATTACAGCTCTCGCTTACGGCCATACCAGCCTGAACACGCCCGATCTCGTCTGATCTCGGAAGCTAAGCAGGGTAGGGCCTGGTTAGTACTTGGATGGGAGACCGCCTGGGAATACCAGGTGCTGTAAGCTTTTCATTTTCATCACTAGTAATAGGAACATTCGCACCATAATAATGGACACAATGATGATTTCCATCATCTGTGATTACTGCAGGGTCAGACCACTGCAACACTAAAGTTGTGACTCAATCTTCAAAGGCAACAATGGCATCAAAGGAGTCACTCTTCAAAGGCAACAATAACATCAAAGGAAACATTGACTTGGAAGAAGTTGCCTAGTCATGAAAGCAATTAGACTGATTCCCCATGCAACCACTGCATTGTGACAAATCTGGAAATGCCCGAATCACATCAAAGGAAACATACAGTTGGTAGATGTTGCCTAGTTATCAAAGCACTAGACCTGTTCCTCATGCAACACTGAAGTTGTGACCCGATCTTCAAAGACACCAGTCACATCAAAGGAAACATTCACTTGAAAGTTATTACCTACTCATTATAAGTGTAGGAACATCCCATTCATCATCATGCAACACCATGGTGACCTCCATCATCTATTGATACTGTTTTTGTGATTACAGCTCTCGCTTACGGCCATACCAGCCTGAACACGCCCGATCTCGTCTGATCTCGGAAGCTAAGCAGGGTAGGGCCTGGTTAGTACTTGGATGGGAGACCGCCTGGGAATACCAGGTGCTGTAAGCTTTTCATTTTCATCACTAGTAATAGGAACATTCGCACCATAATAATGGACACAATGATGATTTCCATCATCTGTGATTACTGCAGGGTCAGACCACTGCAACACTAAAGTTGTGACTCAATCTTCAAAGGCAACAATGGCATCAAAGGAGTCACTCTTCAAAGGCAACAATAACATCAAAGGAAACATTGACTTGGAAGAAGTTGCCTAGTCATGAAAGCAATTAGACTGATTCCCCATGCAACCACTGCATTGTGACAAATCTGGAAATGCCCGAATCACATCAAAGGAAACATACAGTTGGTAGATGTTGCCTAGTTATCAAAGCACTAGACCTGTTCCTCATGCAACACTGAAGTTGTGACCCGATCTTCAAAGACACCAGTCACATCAAAGGAAACATTCACTTGAAAGTTATTACCTACTCATTATAAGTGTAGGAACATCCCATTCATCATCATGCAACACCATGGTGACCTCCATCATCTATTGATACTGTTTTTGTGATTACAGCTCTCGCTTACGGCCATACCAGCCTGAACACGCCCGATCTCGTCTGATCTCGGAAGCTAAGCAGGGTAGGGCCTGGTTAGTACTTGGATGGGAGACCGCCTGGGAATACCAGGTGCTGTAAGCTTTTCATTTTCATCACTAGTAATAGGAACATTCGCACCATAATAATGGACACAATGATGATTTCCATCATCTGTGATTACTGCAGGGTCAGACCACTGCAACACTAAAGTTCTGACTCAATCTTCAAAGGCAACAATAACATCAAAGGAAACATTGACTTGGAAGAAGTTGCCTAGTCATGAAAGCAATTAGACTGATTCCCCATGCAACCACTGCATTGTGACAAATCTGGAAATGCCCGAATCACATCAAAGGAAACATACAGTTGGTAGATGTTGCCTAGTTATCAAAGCACTAGACCTGTTCCTCATGCAACACTGAAGTTGTGACCCGATCTTCAAAGACACCAGTCACATCAAAGGAAACATTCACTTGAAAGTTATTACCTACTCATTATAAGTGTAGGAACATCCCATTCATCATCATGCAACACCATGGTGACCTCCATCATCTATTGATACTGTTTTTGTGATTACAGCTCTCGCTTACGGCCATACCAGCCTGAACACGCCCGATCTCGTCTGATCTCGGAAGCTAAGCAGGGTAGGGCCTGGTTAGTACTTGGATGGGAGACCGCCTGGGAATACCAGGTGCTGTAAGCTTTTCATTTTCATCACTAGTAATAGGAACATTCGCACCATAATAATGGACACAATGATGATTTCCATCATCTGTGATTACTGCAGGGTCAGACCACTGCAACACTAAAGTTCTGACTCAATCTTCAAAGGCAACAATAACATCAAAGGAAACATTGACTTGGAAGAAGTTGCCTAGTCATGAAAGCAATTAGACTGATTCCCCATGCAACCACTGCATTGTGACAAATCTGGAAATGCCCGAATCACATCAAAGGAAACATACAGTTGGTAGATGTTGCCTAGTTATCAAAGCACTAGACCTGTTCCTCATGCAACACTGAAGTTGTGACCCGATCTTCAAAGACACCAGTCACATCAAAGGAAACATTCACTTGAAAGTTATTACCTACTCATTATAAGTGTAGGAACATCCCATTCATCATCATGCAACACCATGGTGACCTCCATCATCTATTGATACTGTTTTTGTGATTACAGCTCTCGCTTACGGCCATACCAGCCTGAACACGCCCGATCTCGTCTGATCTCGGAAGCTAAGCAGGGTAGGGCCTGGTTAGTACTTGGATGGGAGACCGCCTGGGAATACCAGGTGCTGTAAGCTTTTCATTTTCATCACTAGTAATAGGAACATTCGCACCATAATAATGGACACAATGATGATTTCCATCATCTGTGATTACTGCAGGGTCAGACCACTGCAACACTAAAGTTGTGACTCAATCTTCAAAGGCAACAATAACATCAAAGGAAACATTGACTTGGAAGAAGTTGCCTAGTCATGAAAGCAATTAGACTGATTCCCCATGCAACCACTGCATTGTGACAAATCTGGAAATGCCCGAATCACATCAAAGGAAACATACAGTTGGTAGATGTTGCCTAGTTATCAAAGCACTAGACCTGTTCCTCATGCAACACTGAAGTTGTGACCCGATCTTCAAAGACACCAGTCACATCAAAGGAAACATTCACTTGAAAGTTATTACCTACTCATTATAAGTGTAGGAACATCCCATTCATCATCATGCAACACCATGGTGACCTCCATCATCTATTGATACTGTTTTTGTGATTACAGCTCTCGCTTACGGCCATACCAGCCTGAACACGCCCGATCTCGTCTGATCTCGGAAGCTAAGCAGGGTAGGGCCTGGTTAGTACTTGGATGGGAGACCGCCTGGGAATACCAGGTGCTGTAAGCTTTTCATTTTCATCACTAGTAATAGGAACATTCGCACCATAATAATGGACACAATGATGATTTCCATCATCTGTGATTACTGCAGGGTCAGACCACTGCAACACTAAAGTTCTGACTCAATCTTCAAAGGCAACAATAACATCAAAGGAAACATTGACTTGGAAGAAGTTGCCTAGTCATGAAAGCAATTAGACTGATTCCCCATGCAACCACTGCATTGTGACAAATCTGGAAATGCCCGAATCACATCAAAGGAAACATACAGTTGGTAGATGTTGCCTAGTTATCAAAGCACTAGACCTGTTCCTCATGCAACACTGAAGTTGTGACCCGATCTTCAAAGACACCAGTCACATCAAAGGAAACATTCACTTGAAAGTTATTACCTACTCATTATAAGTGTAGGAACATCCATTCATCATCATGCAACACCATGGTGACCTCCATCATCTATTGATACTGTTTTTGTGATTACAGCTCTCGCTTACGGCCATACCAGCCTGAACACGCCCGATCTCGTCTGATCTCGGAAGCTAAGCAGGGTAGGGCCTGGTTAGTACTTGGATGGGAGACCGCCTGGGAATACCAGGTGCTGTAAGCTTTTCATTTTCATCACTAGTAATAGGAACATTCGCACCATAATAATGGACACAATGATGATTTCCATCATCTGTGATTACTGCAGGGTCAGACCACTGCAACACTAAAGTTCTGACTCAATCTTCAAAGGCAACAATAACATCAAAGGAAACATTGACTTGGAAGAAGTTGCCTAGTCATGAAAGCAATTAGACTGATTCCCCATGCAACCACTGCATTGTGACAAATCTGGAAATGCCCGAATCACATCAAAGGAAACATACAGTTGGTAGATGTTGCCTAGTTATCAAAGCACTAGACCTGTTCCTCATGCAACACTGAAGTTGTGACCCGATCTTCAAAGACACCAGTCACATCAAAGGAAACATTCACTTGAAAGTTATTACCTACTCATTATAAGTGTAGGAACATCCCATTCATCATCATGCAACACCATGGTGACCTCCATCATCTATTGATACTGTTTTTGTGATTACAGCTCTCGCTTACGGCCATACCAGCCTGAACACGCCCGATCTCGTCTGATCTCGGAAGCTAAGCAGGGTAGGGCCTGGTTAGTACTTGGATGGGAGACCGCCTGGGAATACCAGGTGCTGTAAGCTTTTCATTTTCATCACTAGTAATAGGAACATTCGCACCATAATAATGGACACAATGATGATTTCCATCATCTGTGATTACTGCAGGGTCAGACCACTGCAACACTAAAGTTGTGACTCAATCTTCAAAGGCAACAATGGCATCAAAGGAGTCACTCTTCAAAGGCAACAATAACATCAAAGGAAACATTGACTTGGAAGAAGTTGCCTAGTCATGAAAGCAATTAGACTGATTCCCCATGCAACCACTGCATTGTGACAAATCTGGAAATGCCCGAATCACATCAAAGGAAACATACAGTTGGTAGATGTTGCCTAGTTATCAAAGCACTAGACCTGTTCCTCATGCAACACTGAAGTTGTGACCCGATCTTCAAAGACACCAGTCACATCAAAGGAAACATTCACTTGAAAGTTATTACCTACTCATTATAAGTGTAGGAACATCCCATTCATCATCATGCAACACCATGGTGACCTCCATCATCTATTGATACTGTTTTTGTGATTACAGCTCTCGCTTACGGCCATACCAGCCTGAACACGCCCGATCTCGTCTGATCTCGGAAGCTAAGCAGGGTAGGGCCTGGTTAGTACTTGGATGGGAGACCGCCTGGGAATACCAGGTGCTGTAAGCTTTTCATTTTCATCACTAGTAATAGGAACATTCGCACCATAATAATGGACACAATGATGATTTCCATCATCTGTGATTACTGCAGGGTCAGACCACTGCAACACTAAAGTTGTGACTCAATCTTCAAAGGCAACAATGGCATCAAAGGAGTCACTCTTCAAAGGCAACAATAACATCAAAGGAAACATTGACTTGGAAGAAGTTGCCTAGTCATGAAAGCAATTAGACTGATTCCCCATGCAACCACTGCATTGTGACAAATCTGGAAATGCCCGAATCACATCAAAGGAAACATACAGTTGGTAGATGTTGCCTAGTTATCAAAGCACTAGACCTGTTCCTCATGCAACACTGAAGTTGTGACCCGATCTTCAAAGACACCAGTCACATCAAAGGAAACATTCACTTGAAAGTTATTACCTACTCATTATAAGTGTAGGAACATCCCATTCATCATCATGCAACACCATGGTGACCTCCATCATCTATTGATACTGTTTTTGTGATTACAGCTCTCGCTTACGGCCATACCAGCCTGAACACGCCCGATCTCGTCTGATCTCGGAAGCTAAGCAGGGTAGGGCCTGGTTAGTACTTGGATGGGAGACCGCCTGGGAATACCAGGTGCTGTAAGCTTTTCATTTTCATCACTAGTAATAGGAACATTCGCACCATAATAATGGACACAATGATGATTTCCATCATCTGTGATTACTGCAGGGTCAGACCACTGCAACACTAAAGTTGTGACTCAATCTTCAAAGGCAACAATGGCATCAAAGGAGTCACTCTTCAAAGGCAACAATAACATCAAAGGAAACATTGACTTGGAAGAAGTTGCCTAGTCATGAAAGCAATTAGACTGATTCCCCATGCAACCACTGCATTGTGACAAATCTGGAAATGCCCGAATCACATCAAAGGAAACATACAGTTGGTAGATGTTGCCTAGTTATCAAAGCACTAGACCTGTTCCTCATGCAACACTGAAGTTGTGACCCGATCTTCAAAGACACCAGTCACATCAAAGGAAACATTCACTTGAAAGTTATTACCTACTCATTATAAGTGTAGGAACATCCGATTCATCATCATGCAACACCATGGTGACCTCCATCATCTATTGATACTGTTTTTGTGATTACAGCTCTCGCTTACGGCCATACCAGCCTGAACACGCCCGATCTCGTCTGATCTCGGAAGCTAAGCAGGGTAGGGCCTGGTTAGTACTTGGATGGGAGACCGCCTGGGAATACCAGGTGCTGTAAGCTTTTCATTTTCATCACTAGTAATAGGAACATTCGCACCATAATAATGGACACAATGATGATTTCCATCATCTGTGATTACTGCAGGGTCAGACCACTGCAACACTAAAGTTCTGACTCAATCTTCAAAGGCAACAATAACATCAAAGGAAACATTGACTTGGAAGAAGTTGCCTAGTCATGAAAGCAATTAGACTGATTCCCCATGCAACCACTGCATTGTGACAAATCTGGAAATGCCCGAATCACATCAAAGGAAACATACAGTTGGTAGATGTTGCCTAGTTATCAAAGCACTAGACCTGTTCCTCATGCAACACTGAAGTTGTGACCCGATCTTCAAAGACACCAGTCACATCAAAGGAAACATTCACTTGAAAGTTATTACCTACTCATTATAAGTGTAGGAACATCCCATTCATCATCATGCAACACCATGGTGACCTCCATCATCTATTGATACTGTTTTTGTGATTACAGCTCTCGCTTACGGCCATACCAGCCTGAACACGCCCGATCTCGTCTGATCTCGGAAGCTAAGCAGGGTAGGGCCTGGTTAGTACTTGGATGGGAGACCGCCTGGGAATACCAGGTGCTGTAAGCTTTTCATTTTCATCACTAGTAATAGGAACATTCGCACCATAATAATGGACACAATGATGATTTCCATCATCTGTGATTACTGCAGGGTCAGACCACTGCAACACTAAAGTTGTGACTCAATCTTCAAAGGCAACAATGGCATCAAAGGAGTCACTCTTCAAAGGCAACAATAACATCAAAGGAAACATTGACTTGGAAGAAGTTGCCTAGTCATGAAAGCAATTAGACTGATTCCCCATGCAACCACTGCATTGTGACAAATCTGGAAATGCCCGAATCACATCAAAGGAAACATACAGTTGGTAGATGTTGCCTAGTTATCAAAGCACTAGACCTGTTCCTCATGCAACACTGAAGTTGTGACCCGATCTTCAAAGACACCAGTCACATCAAAGGAAACATTCACTTGAAAGTTATTACCTACTCATTATAAGTGTAGGAACATCCGATTCATCATCATGCAACACCATGGTGACCTCCATCATCTATTGATACTGTTTTGTGATTACAGCTCTCGCTTACGGCCATACCAGCCTGAACACGCCCGATCTCGTCTGATCTCGGAAGCTAAGCAGGGTAGGGCCGGTCCTGGTTAGTTACTTGGATGGGAGACCGCCTGGGAATACCAGGTGCTGTAAGCTTTCATTTTCTATCAACTTGTAATAGGAACATTCGCACCATATAAATGGACCACCAATGATGATTTCCATCATCTTGTGGTTACTGCAGGGTAGACCACTGCAACACTAAAGTTCTGACTCACTCTTCAAAGCAACAATAACATCAAAGGAAACATTGACTTGGAAGAAAGTTGCCTTAGTCATGAAAGCCAATTAGACTGATTCCCATCTGCAACCACTGCATTGTGACAAATCTGGACAATGCCCCCGCACCGCATCACATCCAAGGAAACATACAGTGGTTAGATGTTGCCTAGTTATAAAGCACTAGACATGTTCCTCATGCAACACTGACAGTTGTGACCCCGATCTTCAAAGACACCAGTCACATCAAGGAAAACATTCACTTGAAAGTTATTACCTACTCATTATAAGTGTAGGAACATCCCATTCATCATCATGCAACACCATGGTGACCTCCATCATCTATTGATACTGTTTTTGTGATTACAGCTCTCGCTTACGGCCATACCAGCCTGAACACGCCCGATCTCGTCTGATCTCGGAAGCTAAGCAGGGTAGGGCCTGGTTAGTACTTGGATGGGAGACCGCCTGGGAATACCAGGTGCTGTAAGCTTTTCATTTTCATCACTAGTAATAGGAACATTCGCACCATAATAATGGACACAATGATGATTTCCATCATCTGTGATTACTGCAGGGTCAGACCACTGCAACACTAAAGTTGGACTCAATCTTCAAAGGCAACATTAACATCAAAGGAAACATTGACTTGGAAGAAGTTGCCTAGTCATGAAAGCAATTAGACTGATTCCCCATGCAACCACTGCATTGTGACAAATCTGGAAATGCCCGAATCACATCAAAGGAAACATACAGTTGGTAGATGTTGCCTAGTTATCAAAGCACTAGACCTGTTCCTCATGCAACACTGAAGTTGTGACCCGATCTTCAAAGACACCAGTCACATCAAAGGAAACATTCACTTGAAAGTTATTACCTACTCATTATAAGTGTAGGAACATCCCATTCATCATCATGCCACCATGGTGACCTCCATCATCTATTGATACTGTTTTTGTGATTACAGCTCTCGCTTACGGCCATACCAGCCTGAACACGCCCGATCTCGTCTGATCTCGGAAGCTAAGCAGGGTAGGGCCTGGTTAGTACTTGGATGGGAGACCGCCTGGGAATACCAGGTGCTGTAAGCTTTTCATTTTCATCACTAGTAATAGGAACATTCGCACCATAATAATGGACACAATGATGATTTCCATCATCTGTGATTACTGCAGGGTCAGACCACTGCAACACTAAAGTTGTGACTCAATCTTCAAAGGCAACAATGGCATCAAAGGAGTCACTCTTCAAAGGCAACAATAACATCA
>SRSE01000822.1:0-363636 GCA_005024645.1 Planiliza haematocheilus | reverse complement strand
TGAACCAAATGGTTTGTGTCCTGTCAAGTTTTGGTGTAAAACAGTTGCCTAATTGTCAGGTGCATGCCACAAAACCCAATCTTTTAATGCTCCAAAACTATTCCCACAATTCCCTATGGCCTCTCCCTATAGCAGATGTTAGAAAGAGATGGAAAATGTCAATATATTGCACAGTATATATCTATAGTATATAAGTATATACGTTTATGTTCTCATTTCCAAATGATTACAGCTAATTTGAAGTCAAACTGTTGGCCGAATCTTTGTGCAAACATTCTTTTTATCATCTGACCAGATGTATCCAATCCTAATGGTCCTCAGATGTCGTTGCTGTAGATCCTAGTGGTGTGGATCAGTGAGTCAGAGTCTCGCTCACTCCTGACACACAGCCTGATGTCATCTATATAGAGGAAGTGGCTGAGGGTTGCACCATGAAAGACTATATCCGAAACCAGTGTTGGTAATGATCTGGCTCAGGTGGATTTAGCCTAACATCGTGACAGAGCATCTCCTTTGTATATGCTACACTGTTGGTGACTTGCGCAGTTGGTCTGAAGTTGGCTTCAAGTGTTGCTTTCCACAGCTCCATTGAGTACTTGATGGAGGCTCTTTATAGCCCTATAGAGGTCGTAGTTTCAAGAATCCATGTGTGAGGCTTTCAGTTGTAGGCTTTCTTAAACTCAATCCAGGTGGTGCATACGTTGGTCTGCCTGGTCATTGCCGGTGGCCCTGGTTTCCCTACTAATACCTTTCTTTCTTTTTTACCAAGAAAGCACATTTTTGAAAGTCTAAGTCAATTTGACTTCTCTTTGTATGGCTCCCTCATATAAGTTTCAAGAACAAGAAATGTACAAATGTACATTTGCAAACAAAATGTACGTCTATTTTTCAGTGGGTAATATCATAGTTTTAAGTCTGAATATTTTCAGTTATCATGGTCAAGTTGTACAACTGAATTGTGACAAGTGATCAGACACTTTTAGCATTAACACACTATGTTTCTGTATCACACTGTATTTTCTAAAAAACAAACAAACATGCCCGAGACAACTGACATCATGACCATAAACATAAACCACAAAATCTACCACAACTTACTACTTAATACTGTAAATACATATACATATAGAACTCCACTCCCTCTGTTTACCAGTCTATATTCCTATATTATTTTTATTCAGTCCATATTTCTATTCTTTTTATCTCATTTTTAAATTCTATATTTTATATTTTATTTCTCTGTTGGTGTTACTTCTATATTGGTGTACATTACACTTATATTACTACTGTTTACTGTAGTACTTACATTCTTTTTTAATTTTTTTTACTACTGGTTGGCAGGTACAAAAATACATTTCACTGTGCATTGTACTATGTATAACTGTGCATGTGACAAATAAAACCTATCTATCTATCTATCTACAAACCCACACAGTCAGTACCTCATCTGGATCCTGTTTGTCAGCCTGTTGCTTCTCACTGGCTTCTTCTTCCTCAAGCTTTTCTACCTGATACATCCAGAAGTTCTCCATGACTTTCAGAAAATGCACAAAAGCAGCCGAACCTCACGAAGTGCACCAGAGAAACTAGCACTGAGAGAGGCGGTGCGTGGTTAAACGCAACAGCCCGGATCAACAGGCTGCGTCAGCTGCTCAGGTGACAAACGTGATATCAGGGTTCATCATGGAATCAACAGGCTGAAACTGTATATCAGCCTTTGCTCTGGTGCTCTGGTGATACTGTGATATTTCCACAGCCCCACTGACTTCAGATAATTCTGTGGTTCGTTCATTCAAAAATGTTTATTGAGACATAAGGGAGTTTAAAGCATAAGTCTTATCAAAACCCCGGTGTGATTATGAGACAGGAAACAGCCCTGATCATTCTGTCACTGGATCCTCGCTGAATTATTTAACCTGTCGTACCCATTACCTTTCTCTCTCCCTTCTGAATAAATCATTGGGAGGAGGGAGCAGTAGAATGAGAAAGAGAAGAGACAAGCACAACATGACTGGGATTTTATTCAGAACCAGAACAATGTTGGGATCAGCCCAAAATATAAGACATATAAGGTCCAAAAAGCCTTGCAGTCCTAAAATAAGGTTTCTGAAGGAACTGCAATCTTGGAGTTATCCATCACATACTGCCATCTTTGCTCAGAGCTATTACCTTCATGAGTAAATCCCAGGAGTTACGCTAACCTTGCCCATAACAGCCTCGTGCAGACCACACAGATCTTCTTATTCCACAACCCATGGAAAATGAGGTCAATGGATGTACAAGTGACGAACATCTGATGAATGTGTGCCTGTCTGCGTGCATGGGTCCTTTTTCTCGGCCCCGATTTCTTAATTTGGTTAAAAGAATCCACTTATTCTCTCTTTTTTACAGGGTGTACAGCTTGTATAGAGGAGACAGTCATGCACACACTTCAACTTCCATATCTGTGAGGACACTCGCTGACAAAATGTGAGACTGTCCTCCCTCCCAAGGTGACTTAACACCAGCGGGTCCTCGGAAAGATAGATGTACAAACACACACATGTACACTCGAACAGATACAGCCAGCCAGATCAGCCGGCTTGTCCGTAACAGGTCTGTGGCTGGTCCTTGGTTGATCCATGATTGGAATAGCATCCCCCAACACTGATATAGTGAATACAGCCCCACTTCCTAAATGTGCTCTATATTGCAATGCTTAATTTAGTCACGAGAAGCAGCAGTGACTATGGAGGATTACTTTGTTCCATGAAATTTATTTTGTTCCATGAAATCTCCAAAAAATCATAATGAAAATAAATGACCACTTAAGATAGTTACAGCAGGAATAGTAGAAAATCATTGGTGTTGGCAGTTTAGCTTAATAGGTAAATCTCTAGCTTTATGACATATTCAGTAGTTCCCAGTTTTTTTGTAGTCCATTGATCTGGTTACACAATGCAACTGCAGTTATTGGTTTGTCTAAAGCAGGGCTGTCGAAGCTCGTTTTAGTTCAGGGGCCACATACGGCCCAATTGATGGACCGGACCAGTAACATTGTAGTATAACAACCTCTAAATAACGACAATTTCACATGTTTCCCCTAGTGTTTGTGCAAAAAAAATATAAAAAAAAATATAAAAAATGAAAAGTTTCTATTTAATAAACAAAACATTTCATGAGCAACCTGAGAATTCTTCACAAAATTCACAATTTTGCTGTTTAGTTCTGGATCTCACTGTTGTGTTATGTCCACAACTACTTAAAACAACACAACCCTTAGAGGACAATTTAGTTAAGGTCTCCTATGTACTTATCGCACTTTGGAAATTCATTCCACGGGTCAGAATGGACACTCTGGTGGGCTGGTTTTGACACACAGGTCGTATGTTTGACACCCCTGGCCTACTGTTACGGCCAACGCTAGGTGTAAACACACATACCTAAAGCTGATCACTTGCAATGGGATTGCCCAGATTGGATCTTAGTTCTGAGCAGGACCTTACCTGTGGTTGCAAGAGTTTCAGTTCTTTCCATGAACCTATTTTGTGTAGATTTAACAACTTCTATATCATCAAGCAAGTTCTTGAACGTTCAATAAAAAATGAATGGAATCAAATCAAACTGAATTTAATTACTATCCAATACTTGCTGTACTTACATCTCCCCCAAGTGAAGGTTGTAGATCACATTCAGCCGTGGGACTCAAGTCCTGCCTCATTATCCAGATGGGTTCCTTTGGCTCATCAGGTGTGTAAGGAGATCTTACTGTTCTGGTCTTCACCTCCTCTATGGCCTCCTTAATGTCTTTGATAGCCAGAGATATGGCGTCCCTCTTCTCCTGACTATTCCTTCCCGTTACAGGTTCCTCTGAAACACTCACAGCCTGCTGTCTGGCTGATTTCCTTTGGCTGGCAGTTTTGTGACATTTATCAGCGTTAGTCTCAGGTTGGGTTTTCTCTTCTTCCTGCGGTAACTCATTTTCCTCCTCAATGATGTCTTCTGCAGTGCAATCAAGGCTATGAGAGCTTAGGCTTTCTTTGACTTCAGCAACAATGCTGTCAATGTCCTCCTCCTGATCGCAGCTGTCAGTGCGTGGGTATGGGGCAAACTCGGCCTCTTTCTCCGGGCTGTCTGACTCGCCATCTGAGCGCTCGTCGTAGTGCCGCAGACGGGATCCCACCGCCTCCCGCTGATGATACTCTCCGCCTCCCGCCTGGCCCTGCAACAGACGCATGCCACTCGTCCTCTTCTGGAGAGACTCCGTGTCGTTTTGCCGCACCCGCAGAAGGGGAAACTGGCGTTGGAGCGTCACAAATCTCCTCGTAAACATGCTCGGCGAGTGAGTAGATGTCATACGGCTCAGAGTAGGCCTCGAGTCCGGCATCTACACTTTCCGAGTCCTGACTTGCTGAGACATTGTCCCTTTCCACAGAGTGACTTAAAGGCTGTGTGTAGACGTAGTTGGAGTATCCAGTGTTCAGTATTTCCTCGGCTTCATTCTCTCTATGGGGGCTTTGGATATCTGGCAGGGGTTCATGTGGCTGGCTTGAGAACTGAGGGTAATTAAAACATGGAGGGATATGTTGCTGATCAGCTTCTGCATTTTCAGTGTACCCCTCTGCCTCGGGTCGCAACTGGAGCCCGTAGTTGCCCACTTCATCTTCCACCTCTAACTGCCCCTCAGGCTCTAGAGACATCATGACGAGGCCATCGTCGCCCTCTGCCCGGTCAGTATGGGTGTGGAAGCCGCTCTCAGTGCTCGCTGAGCGGGCCAGCACCGAATCGTCCCGCTCTCGTTCGTCTTCCTGGGTCATCTCCGCATGGTGCTGCTTTTCCTGCTGCCCCAAGTGCTGTGCTCTCTCCGCCTCTCTCTGCTGTCTCTGCCTGTGCCTCTGCTGCTGGGCTCTGATCCGGGCCTCGGTGTCGCCCTGTCTACGGTAGCGAGCCACCGCCGGTCGGGGAATGGGCGGCATCTGCTGAGGCTGAGGAGACTGAGGTCCATGCTGCAGCTCCAGTTCCTGCTCCTCCTGTGACCTGCGCTGCTGTGGCGCCCTGGACCGGCTGCCAGCGTTCGCTCCGGCGGAGGCCTCACAGCGTCTGTAGCGCTTTTCTTGGTTACGGGACCGGCTGTTGTGGTTGTTGGTTCGATGGCGAGGAGAGGCGTCTGTCTCCTCCGTCGCTTCCTGGCCGAGGTTCATATCCTGGGGGTTCATGGCTGTCTGCTTCTGGTTGGTTCAGTGGTGTTAGGGAAACGGATTTAAGAGTCCATCATCAGCATGGCAACAGCTGCTGATGAGACACTGGATGTGGAGGATAGAGAGGAAGAAAATGTGAGTAAAGGACTAATACAAGAGAAATGCATCAAGTCTCTGGTTACACTAGAATCTTACACAGTGAATCATAAGCTTCTTATGCTTCTTATTTGACGCCATAGCGACAGCGACAGCACAGATGCTAACACTGTAGCCTGACATGCAAGACCGCAAAGAGCTGTGATTGGTCCACTTGGTTGTAGCGCTTTATTTCTGGCTGCTTCTCCGTCTCCGCAAATTTTTTGACTGATTGTTTTGGATCAACAGAGATGGAGCACATCGAGGAAAGGTTAACTGAGGAGGTTCGGAGATACAAACACTTGTATTACTTGTCTTCTGTGAAAATTCAGTGAAAGTTTCAGTCGCCGTTGTTGAAAGTGAAGTAGAAAGAAGAATTAACCACAAAAGACACATCGGCAACAAGTGTTGCATTGTTACAGAGCGAGCAAGTGTAAATGGCTCACACTGACGTAGACTACGTGTTTAGCTTATGGCGTCTATGTCCCATAATGGTATAAACCGCGCTTCAACTGTCTGGAGTCCTGTGTCTCAGGTGTGGGGCTAATTTTAGACGTTTTCTAAACCTTTGCATTTCAAATGAACGTTGTCTAGTCAAGATACACTATCCAAAAACATGAACTTTTTGGCACAGGATGTCTAATTTGTCGTGTGCACAGTAAGTGGTTCAGACAAACTGCCAACTGACTAATGACACAAAGCAGCTGGACGGAGGGGAGTTCAAATGAAATACACAACAAACTGGATGAATAACCCATCAGACCTGAGTCTAACATAATTTAATACATGTTCAGACCACCAGATAAAATGGAGGAAACTAATCACTAGTTGATGAAGCGGGATTTATTAATGACACAATATATCCAGACACACACGGAGCTAACAGTGTGATAATGAAACACTTCTAAGAGGCTGATTGCTCCCATTAATGATTTTTCAAGACAAACTAATAAACGGCATTGACGTCAAAATCTAATTTGTAAGAGCTAGAAAAAAAAGTAAGCGTTGTGCCATGCATAAAAATCGTTGTCAAGTTTCAGATTAACAGTGATTCAGCAAGTTTGCTTTTTATACTTAATGATTAAAAACGCATTTTTAAAAGCGCTTCATATGAACAAATAGTTTGTTAATATTAAGTTTTCTCTTTTTTTAGTATTATATTATTCTAAGATAAATCATGTCAGCATTTTGTACCTTTGTTTAAAAAGATGACAATCTGTGCAATGACACTGAAAACCTAAGAACTACGATATAATACTAGTATTAATACATAATACAGTACATTTTTTACACTATTAGGACGGTTTTGACATATTTTTGAAAGTCTTTGAGGCACTGAGCCATTTTCTCACTGTTTTCTGGAATGTTTGAAAAATAAAACGATCAGTATTTTATGTTCTAGTCCCTCTCTTCCTGCCTTACCACCGTAAGAAATCTCTGCAAAAACATGGTTCAGCCTTTTCAAATACATCTTCTTTCATTCATTTTCTGTAACTGCGTGTCCTCTTGAGGGTCACGGGGGGGCTGGAGCCTATCCCAGCTGTCAATGGACACCCTGGACAGGTCTCCAGTCTATCTCAGGGCTAACACAGAGAGACATTCACGCTCACACCTACGGCCAATTTAGAGTCACCAATGAACCTGAATGTCTTTGGACGGTGGGAGGACGTCGGAGTCCCTGGAGAGAACCCACGCAGACACAGGGAGGACATGCAAACTCCACACAGAAAGGCCCCCCTTCTTGCTGTGAGGCATCAGTGCTAACCACTATACGAGGAAATCAGATCAGCTGACTCTGTGATTTACTTAAGACACACTTTGATGTGAGAGCGTTTCCTGGTTTTAACTGATTTCGTTCTAATTCATTTTTGAACTGGATTCCAGTGAAATGCAAATTCAAACATCCGACTGCGTTTCCAGGTCACAGGACATAAAGGAGGCCAGCTCCTGAACTTCTGACCCCTCCTTGCTCCACCAGCATCACATTGATTGCTCTGCCCATTAACAGACAGTGTTCCTCTCCAAAACTGGACTGCACGTAGCACTTTAGCGCGGAGCACTTTCACGGTCAGGAACAGTCACGACGCACAATACCTCCCGCGTCGACTGCATTTTTGCACATGTTGTGTTTTATTTTTTATTTCCCTTTTCCCGTCCTGTGGGTTCCTTTATTCGTGTTATTGGACAGTTCATCGGCTTTTAGCTGCATTCAGTTCATTCAGAAAATACATTTGGATATGGTAATATTGGCTTCAGTGCAGTTTTTTATTGGGTTTTGGTTGTGTGCAAACCGTTGGCGTCACATTATGCTCGGATGATTGCTTTACCACTGCCCCAACTCATCATCTTAGAGTCAGAATTCAGATTCGTCCCCGGGGGACAATTTAAGGCACAAGTGAGAAGCAGGACGTGTAAAAGAAGACACTTTTAAGGAAAAAATAGAACAACACAATACAATCTGTGGTGTTTCTGTAACCAGTTCGTGGTATATAGGCTATGACAGGTCTGAATGGGTGAAGAATGAAGCTGGATCTTCTTGTTATTGCTTTTTATTATCAAAAAAAACATGGGCCAGAGATTTTACAAGACTATTAACTCTCTGCTTCTTCCTAATTTGTCTAGTTTCATCCTGGATTGTGTTGTTTACGCTCTGCTCCCATTATTCCTGTGCATGTCTGTCATTGGTCATACGCTGCAAACACCGCCCCTGTGGTGTGAACACGCTGATGGCTACCTTCAGTAAACCCGGGTAGCTTTACTACTGCCACCCAGATGATAACCACAGTAAAAGTGCTTGGAGAAATGTTGCATCTAGAAAAAAAAAAAAAAAAAAGGGAGAGCGGCTGATGCTGGATGTGTTGAGCTGGCATCGTAGTGCAGGCCTCAGGCCAGACTGCTGAATGAACCGCTCTGCCGGGGCCCGACACCTGCCAAGAACTGGGCCGATGCGTTCAGGACACCCGTCATACGCGCATAAAGCTGCAGCCCGGCGCAAACACTCATGCACCGCGTTTTTGGTTGTTGTTGTATTTTTTTCTTGCGTATTTTTCCATCACAATCCCGGTATGTTTTTTTGTTTTTGTTTTTTCTAAACGGCGCCGTTGCATGTATCCTCCTGCAGCCCCATCATCATCAAACAGTCAACAAACGGAGCCGCTGTGACAGTTTAACACTAGATGTTTGATGTACGGCCCGAATGTCGGATGTGAGGAACTAACCTGCTTCCATGAGTGATGTTGTGCGCTGGAGGTCTGCTCCGCTGCTTCCACGGCCGTCCTCCATCTTTCCTGTAGCGGCTGCCGTCTCTCCCTCTCCCTCTCTCTCCCTCTCTCTCCCTCCTCTCTGCGTGTCTATGTGTGTGTTCAGTGTGTCTCCCCCAGCCTCCCAGCTCCTCCCTCTTCGCACCGCCACCATCACAGCATCGCAGAGCGCAACAAATATCCTGTGCGCTGTTTTGACTCCTTGCAGCAGTTTTTCAATCCGGTTGAGGAAGCTTCATTCATCAATCATTTATTCTCAAACCATCTCTTGTTTTTAAGACACTCGGTAACAACTTTACAGTAATAAATAGGTTAAAACAGCAGGAATAAATCTGTACACAGAGCAGGCATAACATTATGACCACCTTTCTAATATTGTGTAGGTCTCTCTTGTGCCTCCAAAACAGCTGTGACTCATCAGAGAATGGACATAGGTCTTCTGAGGGTGTCCTGTAGTTAGTGGGGGGTCCTTTGAGGGGAGGGGCCCCTGTGGATCATCCCACAGATACTTGATCAGTTTGGGATCTAGTGAATTTGGAGGCCAGGTCAACACCTTGTTCTGTTCCTAAAGCGTTTTTGTGTGTGTTTCTGTGTCAGGCTGCATCCTACCGGGTCACTGCTTTAGGATGGGGGTACCTGGTCTGGTCTAGGTGGCTGCCACATGTCTAAGTAACATCCACATGAATGAATGAATGAATGCCAGGTACAAAAGTTTCCCAGCAGAACCCTGAATCATCACAAGATGGTCAACGTTATTTACCTCTCCTGTCTGTGTGGTCATAATTTTGCGGCTGATCGGTGTAAATATGAGAGCACGAGTAGCTCGGGCAGCATTAGTAGATGTTTACTATGTTTATAACTGTTACAGCCCAGAATACAGCGCTCCATGCTGCCTCCTCCGCCTCCATCCATCTGGTAGTCGAGTATAAGGAACTGCTTCCTCTTTGGTTTGCAGATTATCTGTTGCTTCCGTTAAAACAATTCATTTCAGAGCCGAGCCGAAGATGGGAAAAACAAAAAACAAGAAGCTGACAACCTGACCACAAAATGAAAGGTCGACGTATGACTTGCTTGGTCGGTCAAACCCTAATCACAGCGTGCAGTCACGACCCAAACACTTAAAGGCTGGAAAACCAACCAGCAGTAGCAGCCAAGTCTGACTGTGCTTGAGATCTGCAGAAGCAACAGGTTGAAAGCAAACGTCCAATAAAACTGTCACAAGAAAGATGAAACAACCGTCTCGTAACATCTTCAGAATTTATTAAATTAGGTGATATTTCTAGTCAGTACTTTATAAATGTTATTCTTTATGTCGTAACGTCTTATTCATTTATACAACATTGGCGAATTTAGTATTCAATACAATCAGGTCTAACTAGCTGAAGTGAGTCAGATGGTGTAAATTGTGTTCCGCGTTCACATCCGACCGGTCCTCCTCCTCCTTTTCCTCCTTCCCTTCCTCTTGTGGCAGCTTCATTAATTATTTTTTTTAGCTGAAATAGCTTAACAGAAATGAAGTAAAACATGCAGACGGATACCAAGCTGACAATAATAATAATAATAATAATAATAATAATAATAATAATAATAATATTAAAAAAAAAGAAAAACTCTGGAAATTTGACCTGAGGCATTGTGACACCTGAAATAAGACGAGGATGTACTAACAGACACGTAGTGAGCCAGCAGTCTCCATGTGGGCAGATTTCCCGTCCCGAGGGGGGGTTACTGGCTCAGATGAAGGTCAAGAATATCCAGATGTTTCTGAGGAAGAACATCCCCATCCTTAATACCTATAGACAGGAGTATAGGACAGTAACTAGGCTGTGCCAGGACTGGCTTCTAAAGTCATCACTGCATTTAAAGTACTAGTAATATAAGTCAGCACTACAGATAGGTAAGCCAAATCCTCAATCTGTGTCTAAAGGCAACGGCATTGATGAGAAAGGATTGGGCTCAGAGTTCTTTCTCTCTCTCTCTCTCTCTCTCACGACCGCAGGCCAACGACGGTGTCCAACCACTTCTCGTACGCCGCGGCGAACCGTCTCTGCTCGGGGTTACAGCAGCTGTCCAGGACGCCGCTCACGAAGCCGCGCTCGGAGGAAAGGGTGGGCGGGCTCGGCAGCGGGGCGCCTCTTTTCAGCCGCTTGCTGTCCTGCGGGTCTGGCAAGGACACCCCGTCCACCTCCATAGATTCTCTAGCGTGTCTCTGTCCGTTCAAACTCTCGCCCCAGCCCGCGCAGCTCTGAGGGCCGACGTCTGGGGCGCCTGGGTTAGTGTCGTGCGGGCCGACCGGCTCGCTTTCTCTCCTGCTGCTACAGTGATGCTGGTGCTCCCTCCGCCACTGGTTCCACAAGTAGAAGACATACCGCCTGGGGAGGGAGGGAGGGGTGGAAAAATAAACTCTGCATCAGATTTAAATGCACTGTACGAATGCATAACAGGGCTGTAAATATAGTTTGTGATTTAAAGGAGTAAACTGATTATAGAGAAAGAAAAGCCAAAATAAATGCTACCATGGCCTCCTTGGTCTCACCTGTGACTCCAGAGTGTTTCGTGTCCAGGGAAGGACTGAATCAGGTCTGTGCACAGGTCCATCTCCCGGTGGAAGAGCTGAAGGACCGCGGTAAAGCTGAGCTGCCTCTCCTCCTCGTGTCCCGCCTCCGTTCCTGACAGCTCCCCGTTAGTTTGAGTGCAGATGTGTTGATGGGAATTGTTGGCGGACCAGTGCGGGGACGAGCAAGTAGTGTTGGTAGTGGAAGCTGGAGTCTGGCAGAGCTCAGCGACCAGCTCCTTGAGCAGGAACTGGCGGTAGTGGAAGCCGCTGTGGTCTGACACGTGCATGGACACCCATAGGTGCATAGACGACAGCTCGTCATGGAAAACCTGGGGGAAGCACAGCAGCACAAAGGTTTATTATCCAGCTCTCCTTGAACTTATCTCTCTCTCTCCTGAAATGAAATGAAACCTTACCTTGACATTGCCCTTCGCCATGTGCTGTAACACCCAGATGCGGTGGGACCAGGCATTGTAGTTGCTGGGATAGCGGCAGGCGGCGTCCGAGCACACCTTGATCTCCTGGTGGAGCGTCCTGGCCAGATGATCGCAGAGCTCCTGGCTCCTCTCTGCAGCAGCAGCAGGCGGCTCTGCTTCAATCTGTGGCGGCTGCTGCTGCTGCGGCTGCTGCTGCTGCTGCGGCTGCTGCTGCTGCGTGTTCTTGTTGTGGCCCACGGCAAAGAACTGATGCAGAATCTGCTGCAGCACCCAGCGTCTGCAGGGACACGGGAAACTTTATTAACCACTCCAGTGAAATCACGACGACGCTCTGGTCGTTTGCTGTTTTGATATCAAGACCTCAAAACTAAAAAAAGACACCGAGAGCAGCAGCTGTTACCAAAAGCTATCTATATGAGATTACAAACCAAAAAGTCAAACCCATAACGTTCGATAGTGAGTCAATTTGACACGTTTTGACTTGTAGCATAAATGCTAACTATGGAAACAAATTTGGTTTAAGTGGTGAAGCATTAAACTACACGTTTTAGTTAGTAACGTCGGCTTTAGAGGGTTTAGTTCACTCACACGTGACAGCAGTCGTGTTACATTTGGACACTGATTATGTTTTAAAACTAGGCCGGTTTCATATGAGTCACATCCCATAACTTGCTGAGGCGCTGAGAAAGTTGCCGCCTCCTAACAACACCCGTCGCCTGTTGATTCAGAGCGCTGTCTCAGCTGTTAACGCGACCTCGTAGTTTGAGTTCAGCAGAAACAGCAGCGCGAGTAGAAACAGTAGAAACTATTAATGCAGCAATTCCAGCACCCTTGCTGCACATATTCCTCCTCATACTGTAATAACGCTGCAGAGACGACGTCGGAAAGACGAGCTGAGCGTAACAGAGACGAGCTGTAATAAGGACTCACCGGTGTATCCATGTTTCTGGGCTTTTGGGGAATTTGGTGAGGGCTAGCTTGCCCAGGTAGAGATCCTTCTCTGGGCTGAGAACTCCACACTGCAGCAACTCCTTCCTGCAACAACGAGTCATATGCATTACAGTCACTGTGGGATAGATAAAGGATTATCTATCTATCTATCTATCTATCTATCTATCTATCTGGTCCATACCTGACATTCCATGCAGTGGTGAAGTCTGGGTTGAGCAGCAACAAGGTGCCGGTGATGTCCACTAAAGCTGGGGGGGCACAGAAGCACAAGCTGTTAATATTTCGATCTGGGGAGCAATATAATAATATAACATTCAAACTGTCTGCCTCTTGCTGATAATATAATTGAGTGGACATACTAGCCCTATGACCCATTTCTGATCTCAAAGTCAATAACCAGTTGCTGCGATCACTGTGAAACACGTCTGCTTGTGACATACACATCTTGTGAAAGCTTGTGGAGCTAGAGAGCGACTGACCTTCCCTGTCTAGCCAGAGTTTGCGCTGGCGGTAGAGCAGCAGCTTGTTGTGGACATACGGCAGCAGAAATTTGACACACCAGCTTTCGACGCCCAGCTTGTTCTCCACCAACACGATGGGACTCCGGTTGTAGCGGGCCTCTGGACACGGAATCACACCAATCTCGTCACTGAGGGAGCAGACGGCAAGAATGAAGTTGAAGAGGGCTGCGCGTAGGAAAACTGCACCGGCAATAACAATGTTTCGTAGGAAAATCTTGACTTGAGAGACCTCACAACGGTTATACTAAAATCTGTTCTCCAACAGTACTAAACAAGAAGTACACCTCCACCTTGGAGAACATTTCTGAGAGAACCTCTCCACCTTTGACACTGTCACATCTGTCTAATTCAATTCTGTTCAATGACATTTTACATTTATTTTCAGCATTAATAACAATTCCAACTGTCTCAGTTGTTAAAGCATTTTACAATAATAACACAGAAGAAATAACATACACAGAAAGGCAAAATGAAAGCGGAGACAAATCCTACGTCAAATTTTACAGGATCTTTTGCATAAATAAAAGGCATCTGTCAAATATTTCAATACGGCTGTACTCTCCCTTCAGCTAGCTGGTCCGTATGAGCTTGTCTGACCATTGCTTGTACAATCATCAATACATTCATAAGAGGAAATGTTGAACATCAAAAGCCTTCCAGGATTAATCCTTCGCTTCGGAAGCAGAACGGAGCAGAACAGCTGCTAATCTAACAGAGATTACATGTTCTGGTTTCTTTAATGTTTACAGAGATCGGCTCCTGCCTGCTATGGCGCACATATAGGATGCTATGGGGTCGGCCCCGATCACGTCAACATCTAATAATTTGGTGAAAGTGATTTTATATGCTGCAGATACAAGCTTCTTATCTTTATTTATAATTAATTAATGCTGCTAAAAGCTGCTGTTCACTGATGCTGAAAGCTACTGATGTCAAACCACGCATGGCAGCACGCCGTGGCTAAATTATTGACGTTAAGTGTATTTACATGTCACAAGCAACTGCGCAGTCTTGTAAAGTAAAATTATATTATTGTGTAAGAAACACAAGCCAGAGTTGTGTTTTAAGGAGAGGATGGTGGAGATTAAGAAGCAGAAGAACGATAATTTGGTGATTTTGCTCTTCTGACTTGTTACTACACATTTATGGAACAAACCAGCACATCAAAGAAACACAGCACTTCCAGCTATAGCCTATTAATAACTGAAGTGTTTCGTGAGCACTGAGCAGAGTGTTTCAAATATGAATTTGAAAAAAAATATTCCAGAGAGGGTCACAGAGTTTATGGCAATGGATTAGAAGATTCAAAAACACAGGTTTTCTCATCTGTTGGAGCTTTAACAGACCTATTTATTGGACTTCATATGGTTGCACGGTACACATGTGATAAGAAAAGCATGAATAAATCTCTGGGTGAGGAAATTTTGCTTATTTAAGATTAGAGTTTGACGCGGATTGGTTGATACTGTATTTTAAATGAGACCAGGGCAAAAGAAAACTCAATCCCTAGTTTTAAAATCCCTTCATAACATAGTTGAGTAGAGAATAGGGGATGGTTGAAGCCACAAAGAACATCCAGTTTAATAATAATGCAGCAACCAGCTGCTACGTTCATACCAGGACGTCCAAGCATCATTAACATTAAACGGACTACTAACAATAAAAGCAAACAGATTTTGAAATACTGAGTTGAATAAATCTTATCTTATCTTATCGTGATAAGCTCTTACTGCACTCATAAAGATAACTCCATCTATATTTGGATTTAGGTAGCCGACAACTATTTAAATGAGAACAGTTAAAGCCACAAATAACTGCCTCAGACTTTCATTTTCATCTCCGGTAGAAAAGAGTTGACTAGGCAATCAACTGAGACGAGATAAAGCTAAAATATTGTTCTTTCGCGTTTATTTTGATAAGACAAACAAATAATACCTACCAAAATTGAAAAATACTAATGTATTTGAAACTGAATCAGACATAGCAACCTAATGTTGCTGACCAGTGCAAGGATGTGGCAGGTTTGACAGCTCCCTTAGTTACCGCTTCTAAAGGAAAGCGAGCCGACTACACCATTACACACCTCTTACTACATTTAGGTTATTTAAAGGAGGATTACTGACCCCACACATGTACGCTGGACACAAATTCATCTCAAAATTTAACAAAACAAACAGCTGAGTTAGCTTGCTAAGCTGCAAACTTTCTCTCTGGACCGCTCTAATTCCAGGTAATAGCCCAAGCCCAGAAGCTGAAATGGTTCAGGCTGTCGCCTGGGCTGAGGATCCACTGGACGTCAGAGACGCCGCGGGAGTCCGTGTCGTGTCTCCACGGTCAGCTCTACTTACATGTTCGGGTTCCTCTTGAATGCGTTAGTGATGTCTTTGACAACTCTCTGGACTAAGACGTCCACCTCCTCCTCCGACATTTTTACACACCGACTGACGTCACACAGCCAACGAACTACTTCCGGGTAAAGTATCAATACTACGGAAGCCCAGATAGACCAGAAAGTAATATACTAGCCTCATTCATTACAGTCAATAGTCTCATTGGACGTATCGACGCACTAGCGGAGATGACAACAACTTTATTACTGTTACTGTAATTACTATTGCAGATGCTGTTACTATTACTACTATTAATCTACCATCGACACCGGACGATTTGTGTTTTGATCCTCCTGCACCGTCGAGATCGTAAAGTGGCTCATGGCATGCCGCGCCTCTGACTTTGTAGTGGGGCATCTATCTAGGCTTATTTTGTAATTCAGACTCATTGAGAAAACTTTATTTGTCCCCGGGGGTTACACACTTCTAGAAAAAATAATAATAGAACAGTACACAATATATAGAGAAAAATACATGTTGCCAAATCGTCTATGGAAGATGTAAACATGGCTATGAATAAAGTGAATAAAATGGAAAAAAAAACAGGGTAAGTGTAAACAGGAGTTACATAAATTATATATTTACATGTTATACAGCGGTAGTGTGGACAATAAATGATAATAAATAACAAGAGACAGATGCAAAAAAGAAAAACACCGTTCAAAGATTCAGTTCATGATGAAGTTGCTGTGTTTGTTTTGCATTTTTGAATACTTATCTCATTTGGGTGTTCAAATAAGGTTTTTTAAAAATACATTTCTTGGCCCTTGTGACCACTCTGGATCATCTGCAGAGATTGGCCACTTTTATTTTAAAATAACAAAACTTCCTCCATGGTCCAGTAAACTTGACCTCAGCATATTTCACGTTGTTCAGCCAAAACCCATCACTGACCCCACTGAAAACCTCTGAGATTTGTTTTCGTGCCTGCTTCAGTTTGTTGCTTTAATTATGTCACTGGAACTCTGGATATCTCTGTGCATTGAAACAACCAACAGGTGGCAGCATACACTACACAAGCGACCAGATAACAATAAGTGTGTCAGAGAGCAAAGATTCCCCCCTGCAGAAACAGGATGTGTCCAGACATGGAGGTTTATACAGTCATGTGATCCCCCTCTTCTCCTCGCCTCTTATGTAATCCACATCTCCCTCATGTGCCCCCGTCTGTAAACGCTGACATGAAGATTATACTTACTCACAGCCATTAACTGCCTCTGGCAGCAGATGTATACATGACATAATGACTCTAGGGGATGGCGCACAAGGAACCATGAGAACTGAAAGGCAGCAGAATTACGTGGCCAATTCTCCAGCCTACACACATGCCTTTATTCAAGAGGCCTGTAGTTCACAGAAGCAGCTGTCACACCACTTCCTCAATGGCAGTAAACTAGTGAAAAAATAGGTTGTTCTTCCTTTCCAGGGCAGATGATTAAAATATATAGACATGTTGAGAGATTAAATGTACTCACACCGAGGAAGTAGCCTGCCTTACAGAGCGATAAGACTTTGTGAGCAAGAGTAGTAGCGAAAGACAGATCAGAGTTTGGATTAGTATTTTTAACAGGATGATAAAATGGAACGGAACAGTATTTCAGTGCAGTCCGTGGTTTATTTATTGGTCCTTGCAGTGCATTCTTTCCAGCCTGTACTATGGTCTTCTTCCTCGACCAAAGTCTGTCACTCATCCCGCCCAGTCATTGATGAGCATTTTCTGCTTCTTACGGAGGTCTAACGTTACCAAAAAATGTTATCTCATCCTAACAAACCATTTACCAGTTTAGATCAAGTAATACTAAAAACAAATACTTATGAAGTTAATGGAGGGCAGTCTTTTGTTTTTCTTTATCAAGCTCAAGTTCTCAGAGACCTGAGGGTTTGGCGGAGTCTCTGATGAACCTTGGGTTATGTGGTTCTGGATAAAGAGCTTGGATGTTGTTCCCAGAATCTGCTGGAGTCACTCTCCAAGTATGGATGAATCAAGGTCTCCGTCAGCTTGCTACCATTTTCTGTATTACCCTCCATTCAACATGTACCAAGTACAGGACTGATAGGCTCTTGGAGCTCAGCCAGGTGGTTCCCAGTGTTTGATGGTCCATAGCTGGTCAGTTCACATTGTAATAATATTCGCAAGAAAGAGAAAGGAACCACATAAAGGACACTCAAGGCAGAATGGTTTAAATGAGTCGATTTAATTCAAAGAATATCCACGAAAGAAAAAGGAATCAAAAAGAATTCAAAAGATCACAAAAACACAAAGGGAAGAACATATAAACAGACAAAAGACAGGTGGAGAGGTAGGACTACACATACACCAAGGGTTGATGGGAAAAACAAGAGATGGGTGAAAGCAATCGAAGCACATGGACTAAACACACCATGGAGATGAGGTAACAAGACAAGTGTAGAGGCGATGAGAGATAATCAAATGATCATGCAGCAAAGCTAACAGAAAGTCACAGGGACAAGAATCATGTCAGCGTACAAAAGGATGTAAGCACAAACTGAATAACTGATAAGAGCTAAAACTCAACTCAAAATGTACACTACAACAGATAAAAGTCCAAACGTTTGTCCTCTTCTTTCCCTTCTTCCTCAGGTTTCTGCCGTCTGTTGCATCCACTAAGCGCTTCACCGGTGGCATCCATCTTCCTCTTGTACTTGTGCATGTTTGTCGTTTCATGCAGGATAGTGGCTCTGATGCTCACCAGTGCGCCTTCCTTCCACTTAGTGTGCAGCCTAAACCTCCACACTGATCTTCAAAACTGGTCTTAAAAGAGAGACTTGTGGGTGATGTCACCGGTGGTGAGACTTAATTATTATGTGATGCGAAGTTATTTTTTTTTTATTTTTTTTAGACAGAGAAGACAGATGGTTTGAAAAAGGACTGAATGAAGTCATCTATGTCAAATCTGGAATTGCTTTTCTGAACAGGGGAAGTGGACTGAGATATAATCTGCCACCAGTCGACAACACAGTCTCAACATGCGTCCCAAAGAAGTTTCACCGCAGCGACACCTGAAGACTGGAGCATCTGATTGACAAGGGGCTGCTACACCATTCATTAGACAAAAGGGACAGGGACAAGCTGTCTCCTCTGCGAACAGGCAAATATGTAGTTGTTAACATATTCTAGCCATGTGAGTTTCTGATGGGTAACACCCACAGATGTGCTTATTTAACCCCCAGTTCCCCACCAGCCCTTTGGAACTGAAGAAACCACTTGGATGACTTGCCTTTAGTTGTCACTCAAAACAACCTCTTTAAGACTGGAGCATCTGATTGACAAGGGGTTGCTGCAGCACCATTCATTGGAGAAAAGGGACAGGGACGAGCTGTCTCGTCCAACAACAGGGAAATATGTAGTTTTTAACAGACGTTAGCCATGTGAGTTTCTGATGGGTAACAAAAACTCCCCGCCAGCCCTTTAGAATTGAAGGAACTACTTGGATGACTTGCCTTTGTTTTGATATACCATAACCCTTTCAGATATACCATGACCTGGATGACAGAGAGCTTTTTAAAGGATCTCTTATGTCTCATCAAGTGTAGCTCTTTCTTATTTACATAAACAAATATTATTATTTCTTCTGTAATATATATTGAGTCTCAATTTTTTGACTTAACAGGAGTATTTTTCATCATGTGTAATTTCATTCATTTCATTCTCTTCCTGTTGTATTTGGGTTTCCATATATTCTCCATTAAAAAAAATATTATTTCTTTGTAAATATACATTAAGGGAAAGAATGCGGCAAATATTTTAATTTTGCAGGCGTATTTTTTTTTTTTTTTTTACCGTGCGTGATTTCATTCATTTATTTTTTCCTCTCGTCCTGCCATCATTGAGCTTCCATACATTCTTCATTTACACCAATCATAACAATGGGAGTGGGCGGGGCCACGCCAGGTTAGGTTGTCACTTCCATAGGGTAAATAACAAACCAGCCACTTATTTTGAAGCCCTGTCATTTGGGAGTCGCGAGAAGTTTACCGTTAGCAGCGCCCAGCGAAAACGATGCTGACATAACCGGAGGTGTGGACGACTTCGCCTCGGGGTTTCTGACATGTCGCGGACGCCCACTCGTGTCCTCGCAGCTTCTACTTTGTTAGCCCACCTGCACTTAGACGGGTATCTCGTCTCGTAGAGGAACCGCTGGGGTTTGCTAGCGAAGCTTGATTAGCTGCTAACTACCGCGGCCAGCGAAGCTAACTAGCCGCTAAAGTGAAGCGAGTCGCGGTGTGTTGACGCCAAGGCTACTCTGGGAGGACCGTTGGTTTGGATATACTCCCGGGAGTGAGTCATTGCCACCCGACGAGGTGTTTTCGACGACGGTGCTAACTGCATTGTTGTACTCGTCCCTCTTTTTCATTGTTGTTGGGGCGTCCTGACACCGCTGAGTCCATGCATGCTAGCAACGGCTGCAGTCAGTTAGCGTGATGTGTCACGTTAGCTAACGAACGTATTCCGCTTTTTTTTTGTTGTTGTTGTTTTACGCGAGTGGATGCTACGAGATTTGGGTCACCGATGTGGTGGAATCATATCGCCACGATGCCTGGATATTAACTTTAATGTCGCACACACGACGGCGAGTAGTGCCTCCAGAAGAACCGGACGCGGAGCATGCAGGAGAAGAAAAGGTTTCAGATAAGTAGATAGGAGACGTTGGGACACAACCGACTTCATTTGAACTGTGTGTGTGTGTGTTGATTCACCACCGATTAGAGATTGCATTTTGGCGGTGGGTCTGACAGAGAAAGTAGAAGATGAAGAAGTTTTCCAGGATGCCCAAGTCCGAGAGCGGCGGACTCGGAGGGGTGTCCGGGTCCAGCTCTGGAGTCAGCAGTTACTTCGGGAAAGTGTTTGCAGTGGGCCGATATCAAGTCACCGTGGAGGAGCTTATTGCAGAGGGTATGTACACTAGATTAGCATTAAGAGGATCTTTATTTATTTATTTATTTATTTTTTATCTGGGACACACCCGCAATCTCTCACACAGACAGCATTGAAACAGATTCCTCCTGCTTTGTTCCCTTTACAAGTTACTAATTGGTTTACACTTCACAGTAAAAGCCCAGTTTCCCCCTAAACATCTGCTTTATGTCCCAAGAAATTAACTACAGTGTGACTGCAGAGTAGGTTTAGCCATTTTTTATTTACAGTTTTCTAATGTGCTTTGAGTTTTCCAAGTGATATAAACAGTTTTACTGTTTTACAACTGTTGAAACTGATAGGATAATTACTCCAAAGACTGTTAAGCACTGCTTTTATGTCAACTTGTACTAATTGAATGAGAATGCACGACAACAGGGCTTCCTGGATGAAGACATGAAGGAGGACTTGAGGTTGTTGGAAACTTCCTCCTTGGCTTAACAAAGCTCTGTGTTCAGAGATGTTGAAATATCTCCTATGCACAGACAGACCGGCAGAAAATGAGAAATGAGGAAGTGTGGAAACAAAGAAGCAAAAATGTTTTGCAGAAGGACATGTAGGGCAGTGCTTTTTGCTCACTGTTTTGTCTTGTTTTTTTAATTGGAAACATACACTCATGTGCCTGTTCATCAGGCATTAAGTCTTAGCTTTATGAAGGTAATGGTATTCTGTATGCGTTTCAGATAACTGAGACAGCTGTTGATTTGACTGTGTTTTTATTTTAGAGGCTTTTGTAGTACTTTTGTGTTGTATTGTGGCTGTAACAGCACCACAAAATACATCCTCCAAAATGACCATCTAGTTAAAATCTCACCTTTCTGATGCAGTTTCATCATATACTGATTATTAGTGTATGACTTTTAAACGCAGTTGTGTTCAATGTGTATCTGTTGTTTTGGTGAGTGTATATTGATGTACAGAGCGGCCCAAACTAACCCAGCCAATTAGATGACTAAATCGAGTCTTGTGTTGCAGGAAGTAGTTACCGTAAACCTCTTGTACGTTAATTATCACACACATATATATATATATATATATATATATATATATTTCAGTCAGTAATGAGCTTTAAAGTTTAAACTTCTCTATTCGGCACTGAATTGTCCAGTGAGCAATCGTAGTTCTGGATAAATATTTTTAGCATATATCCGTCAGCGTCAGCCCAAATAATTTCAATGTGGCAGGTCATGCTCACAGGCTTAAAATGTGTTGATGAACTACTCCCACTTTTAACTGAAAGATTAGGTAAAACAATATTAACGGACATTAACATATTTTGGCTGCTTGTTTATATCATTGCCAATCCCATAATCAGTCTTTGTAAGCCACTATAAATAATAGAATACTTAAGACATGACAAGCACGTCTCCTCAAGTAATACAACACTGTAAACATGCTTGGACGTTGGACTATAAACCTGATCTCACTCTTCCCAAATGACAAAACAAAACACAACACAGCCCTTCCTGCAAGCAGTCATGAGTCTGTGTCATCATATAATCATGTGGTTGCAGCTGGGTATGCAACCAGAAGCACAAGGTTACACTGTGACCTGCGCTTGTCAATCTGTTCCAAGGTAAGAGCTGGGTGTCGGAGCTGCGCAGTCAATCAAACAACAGTGTGATTCATTTCACTTCTAGTGTCTGTTGCATATAAAAGTAAAGGAAATGCCGTAGCAAGAGTTTGAAAGCAGATTGACTTGATTTAATGTGGAAGAAGTAGTGCAGCTTAACTGACGACATTGTGGAAGTAAATATTTGGTCAGCTGTACAGGTCTTAAATCTGTGTCAACAGTCATTTGAGGGCTTATTCTGAGCAAATCTTATCACATATAGAAAGAAAGGCACGTACACTTCCAAAAATGTTATAAGGTAGTGGTCCAACCTTTATTTTAAAGGAGAATAAGTGCAGCAAGTTGAGTTTGCCACACATTTGTACTCTAATTAATATATACGTACTGTATTTCAGTAAGAATGTGCTCAAGCAGAAATAAAATGCGTGGCATTTGAAAATACCAAAGCACTCTAATAAAATAACCACAGCTTAAGCGCTCATGTGTTTCCACCCTGCTTCTGCTCCACTAGCATTTGGGATCTGAATCAACTCTTGAGACGAGGAATGAATGTTTTTTTTCTTTTTTTATATAAATATTGCACTTGACAGTGTCATGAGTGCATAGGGATCTAAACACGTGTACTGCCTCTAACCACCAACCCGTAGCTGCTAAATTTTGCTGTGCTTTGGAGGTTTGTGGTTGGAAGTGCTTGGCATTTCACCCACCAGTGCTGGTATCACTCTACTCACAGATTTACTAGGCTGGTAAAAAAAAAAAATTATAGTTAAAATGTCAGGTTAAATTTACCTGCCGTTGCTGCACAGAAGCCAACGAGTAAATGAGAATCGGGCATCCTTGGAAGTGGGTTTTATATATCAGTCTTACTTGCTTCTTTTTCACATTTGGACATTGATGCACCTTCAACAAGGGCGTACACACTACAGAGTTCTGTAGCAGTGTGTTTAAAGTGAAAATTAAACTTGAATCAACTGATGAGTTTGCCATAAATTTATTTTTTTTGCGTCCAAAGTGGAGCTTGTGCGGTTGCAGGATTACTGCCCTCCTCAAAAAAAATGATCTCAAGATCAGATGAAGCAAGACCACAGTATAAACCGATGCGCATATTGATCTGTTTCTTTCCATGTTCTTATTCTTGCCAGATAAAGCATATTGTGTGGCTTTGTCTCATAAAAGACATCCTGTTAGCTTCTTTGGCGTGCACAACTTTTACGAGACTGACAAATCTGCTGCTGGACAGTGTGGCACTGGGTCACTTGTGCGATTCTTCTCTGAGAAGTGAATGGGTCATGTGATGTTTTTGAGCGCCTCATCTCCCATTCCCTTATTCAGCTGTTATCCAGCAGCTGGGCCACTTTAATGAAAAGCATGAGTTTCTCTTAAAGCCGAGCAATTTGTTTGCTGGAATAGAGAAACAGATCATTTTTGGTGTGACCAGGTATCTGTCCCCTCCCAGTATGTTCAAAAGGGGGACTTTTATCACGCTCTAAAGTTCTTTTGACACCATGTGGTTTTCCCATATCTGCAGTTGGACAGTTCATACACTAAGTCGGAACATAGTCATTTCCCTCTACTCAAGTTGAAGCCTCTGTGGTTTCTTTTGAGCTCTGTCAGCAAGCTCTCATCTACAGGAACACGGCAATGACTTGTAGAAATGCTTTCTCCATTTAACTCTTATCATGCAGGGTCCAGTTTCAGGGCCTGGCGTTTTTTTTTTTTTTTGGAGTTACGAGCCTAGCAAAATGTTTTATACTTTGCTTTGTTTATTGTGCCCTTCTAGCTAAACATTATGCCATCAGTCACAACTGCTCCGACAGTAAAGTTTGTGTTAAAAGGATTTTGGAGAGAAGTTCATCCCAGTTGGTGTCATTTGCAGTATCGTTAGAACGGTATAGAACTTTTTATACGTAACATTTTAATTGACTGAACCTCAAATTTAATTTTAATCCAACATTTTTATGCATTTTGTTAAAAACCGACGTGTTTCCATGTGATTGCTGCTCTGTTTGATTTATTTAACATACTTTTAAGGTGAAATACACAAAGCCTGGCAGACTATTTCCAAACTAATCACTCTGTGCCTCGAGTCAGAATATTTCATCAGGCTATTTGCAGAGCAGCTACAACACATTTAACAGAACTGCCCCAGGAACATGTCTTGTTGTCAGCTTTGCTTGCATAATAGCCCCACAGCGACGGGATTTTTTTTTTTTCTACCGACCATGTCAGTTAAACGGCTGCTGTAGTTACCTCCCACTGTGCTGTAGGTACAAAACAAACAGTTCATGTTTGCATGTGTTGGTAGATTCTTTATAAAATGTCACAGCTTCTTCAGCATTAACAGGAAGACCTTGGCTCAGTGGTTTCACTTCCTACGTTTGCACTTTTACAAGCAGATTAACAACACACTTAGACTCCGTCACTATCTTGTCTAATTAGGATCTACTCCACTTCCTAAGCACCAAAGATCTGCAAACTCTCTTTATCTTTTTCTGCGCTTTCTAAGCGACACGTAACGAACAAATTCTGTGTTTTAACATGAACATGCTGACTTGACACAAGGACTGCCTGTTTTCTTGTCGTCAGCAGAATGTCAAAACACATACGGCGACACGTATGGGGCTCGATGTATGTCACCAACTCAAGAGATCACAGCAATGTGAGCTATCCAGTCTTGGTGTCAGAGACTCCCTGACCACGACAAGCCACCGATCACGTAAACAAGAGAAATGCAAACACTGTTTCCATGCAAACAGCTGCTGTGTTCACAGTGAACATGTGGCTTTTCACCTTGTGCTTTGCCACTCTTGATCTGGGTAAACACTCTCTTAGCCTCTACACTTGGAGACATTTGCAGGACAGAATTATGGACACTTATGGGTATTAGTTTACAGTTAAATTTTCTTGTGTGATAAGATTTTGTGAAATACGTTTGATGAGCTGTTTGTTGCTTATTGTCAAATCAAATGAAGGCTTAAACCATATATGAAGTAAATATACTGTACATGTATGCTCTCTTTGTGTCTCACAGATATGAAATGAACAGTGGTTGGTTTAAGGCATCAGTGATCTGGTTGAAGGCATGTCATGGTATCAGAAATGGCAATATTTTTCTGAGTTAGGGGGAAGGACATTGCTTCGTTTGGTCTTTTAATAGTGATGTTGGATTGCATCAAGTAACAGCGCCCCTGTTTACACTGAAAGAGCACTAATTAAGGTGTAGGGTGCATTAATACAGTAAATATCATGAATGACGTACAATTAAATTAATGATAAGTGCCGAGAACAGGGCTCCCTTGTCAATTTTTTTTTGTCTTGTGCAAACACCAAAACCCTGTTGATTTGATTATAATTAAACATGCAATGAATACATTTTGATTAAGATAAATACCGGATTTATTTGTCTTCATAATGACTTGAGAAGGACTTCATCAGTCATTGCAATAAAGGTCAGTGCGTCCCTTTTGATAATGTTTTTTTGAATGACCCATTTGATCCTCCCTCTCTGCCAGGGGAGGGTGGTGAGAATGCATCTCATCTACATTATTAGCATACTGTACTGCTGATGAATAGGCACATTGTACCCCTTTGTTGCCTTATTCTAGCACCCTAGAAAGAATGCTGGTACGATGGCGCTCTCGATCCCGTGATTGGTATCGCTGCCTTTGTGCTTGCTCATTGAGGCCTTCTGTGTCCGCATCTCTGTATTGCCGACCATTCTCTCTGTGTGAAACTACTAATGAATCATGTTCTGCCCATTCTCGATCACCCGATTTGAGGAAGGCATGAAGCCAAATACGGGAGTGAACTGGAGTCGTATGGAGATAGCAAAGAGAGGACCATTGATTTGAGTGGCCGCTACAGCGTTTCGGTGACTGTTATGTGTCTTTGGACTTTCTGACGCCCTGACAAGTGTATATAAACTTTGGACCTATTAGGAATGTGATGATCATTTCACGATGCTAACCGACCTACATACAGGAAATCTTTCCTGGGATTAAACGTCAGGAATTGTGAGCTTTAATGAATGAAAGACATTCTTGACCTTGAATGAGGACAGCTTTTATGAATGTGCTTCCCGTCTTGGTCAAATGTGCTTGGTTCGGAAGTCTTGTCTTAGAATAAAGATGTTAGTTGTTGTAGTTAGAAAATGTATAATCCAAAAAGGTTAGAAAAAGGCTCTACAAGTCTAGTTTTTCCAAACCTTTTTGGATATACCATGACCTGGATGACTGAGAACCTTCACAGATAGAAAATATACGCATCCTGCCACACATTCCTTACATGATGAACAATAGACTTGTTGTGGATAGTAATCTTTTATCCATTCTTGCTGCCAGTTTTCTCATAACTGCCACTTTGTCAGAAGATGTCTTCTGGCAGCTGGCAAATGTGTCATTGTGATGTCAGCAGTGACATTAGCAGTCCTGAAACGTGAACACACTATTTGTTATAAATATTATGTCTCAAACTAAACATACTCCACAGACCTAATAAGCCCAAAAACAAGCAACGTGTTTTCTGTCTTGCTCCTACGCACGGTCAGTATTTGTCAAACCTCAGTACTTGCTGGAAACTGAATTCAGACTTATCTAAGCTCACTTGAATGCATGACTACTCTCAGTGATGACTGACTGCCTCACTCTTAATGAGGGAGACTGTGAGCACTGTAACTAAGTTCAACCAACACATCGCTCTGTTCTGCAAGACTAACATTTATCATTTACATGACTCTTAATGCACGGTAGTTTGCTTTCTTCTGGAAATTGGATGCACAGATGTGCTCATAATAAATCAAACAGGAAGAGAGACTTTTTAAATGTGCTGTACGTTTGCTAGTTTTCTCTTTGTTGCCATCAGCACACCTGTTGCTGAGTTTGACGCCAGATCAGTCGGGGAGTCGGTGAACGTTTGTGACCAGGACATGAGTTCATTGGTTCTCAGTTAACAAGCCATTCACATACAGTTTATTAGTGTTAATCCAAACAGAGTCACGTAAGGTTAACTATTCCTGCACCATTATTTATAGTTCAGAAATAGACTTTAAATGTCTCTACTAGCACGCTCTTAACAATCAGTTAAAACTTCCTTGAAGCTACGTTTGAGTTTTGTTTTTGTTGCAAACATGAAACTACACTTAAGCGCTGGAACTTTCACCCTCATCTATCATTTTCGTTTAGCGCCCCCCTTCTCTTTCTTTCCCAGTGTCAATATAAAGGCTCGAAAGCACTGTGACCTCTGTCTGCTGATTTAGTTTTTAACGTCGTTGAAGTAAAATGTAATAGAGCTGACTGCCAAAACCTTCCCGCTCGGAAAGCACAGGTTAAAAATAAAAGATGCACAGTAACTGCCACACCTCCTGGTGTTGTTTCTTAACCCACTTTCATCCGTGCCTTTTGTCAGTCACCTGAGACGGAGGAATTTGGACTGATTGCTGTCACGGCTCCTGTGCTTTACTCATAAACTGAAGTGGAATAAAGTGAATAGGACGGGGGCGTTGTAGTCCAGGTTGACAGCGTTATGAGGCATGCCACAAACTGCAGTGGTGTTTGCAGTTCTCACAGGCAGAAAGGGGATACTGTGTACGCCAAAACTGGTACAGGGAAGATGGATCATATCATTTTTTTATGCTCAAACAGTGCACTGCAACTAAACATATGTACAAAGTCCTTGCCAGCTGGAAGTGACCTCTCTGTTGTGAAGAAGAGGAGTGTTGTGTTGAATACAGAACCATAGGACTTTTTTTAATTTGACAAATGTTACAAGAAAAAATGTTCATGAGTAATTCAAGGATTTATCGAGTAGTACTGTTATAATTCGTAAACCGTTTTGTGTTATTATGATGAGGGGTTCCCCTCACAATGGCCTTGACTTCTTACAGATTAGTTTATTTCCTTTCGGTAAAGGTTTCCAATAAATCTCAGGGGATTTTTTTTTTTCCTACTGCAGCACCTTCGTTTTCATCACTCTTTATAAGGTTGCAGTTATTGAATCTCATTTATGATGTATACCGTACTCTGGACAGTTTACAGTGTGTGTCCTCTAAACTGTTCAATTCAAAATGCAGTCAGCACACAGGATATAACAACAGTTTGAGGTTTTGGTTAGAGTTTGGTTAGGTTAACTGTAATAGTGGAGCAGGTGTCGATAATGTAGAATGCAATGTTATCTCGGTTTTTATAGAGGATTGCTGAAAAATGTGTAAGCTGAACTTTTCCACTTGATGTAGTCGTTGAAATGTTTGGGACAAATATGCAAGGTAGTGTGGTGTTCTGTCAGGAAAATGCTTAACAGCTGCAGAATCTCACGGCTTCTCTCTAAAAGCAAGTTCACGTCTATTTTTAGGTGCAAGTGTTGCCTCAGTGTAACTTTTGATGACTTAAAAAACAGATTGATGTTTGCAAACTGATGATGTCTAAAGAGCATGAAGAATCTCTCTACTGGCGCCCTGTATATGTCCTAACTTTTATATTGATTCCTTGAATGAAGCTGACATATTGTACGTTGTACTCTTGCGTTTTTTTGAGCATATACAGTCAGGCTTCATTTTGTTGACCGAGTTTCAGTTACCAAATAGTATTTTGGCCACTACAGCCACTAGCCGAAGAATGAAAGACTTTTCTCCATTACTCTTTGAAATACAAAGTCTCAGAGGATTTCCTTAAACCCTGAGGATCAAAATGTCATTATAGGTAATTAGCAGGAGCAACTGGCTGGCAGTTCTGCAAACTGCCTTCACATGTGTTAATGGAAACTCATTTCCTGCTTTAACTGTGGAAAAAAAAAAAAATGCTATCTGCTGGTCCACATGAGGAGTTTGGTGAACTCTGCATGTTTTGTTTAGATGAGTCACTTACTCAAAGAGTGTAGGTAAAACTTTGCTTAATTTGAATTGATTAATGTCAGGAGTTTCCAAACAAATGGGCCCAGTAAGGGCAGCTGAAATTAAATGCCATGTCCCCGAAGAAATGTATTTCTTTAACTAGTGTCTTCCTGTTAGAAACATCTGAAAACTTCATTATAGGACAAAGTTGGCGTTTAGCTTCAGTTTTGCTGATTTAGACTCTTAAGACTTCATAATAATATACGTAATGTTTTCTGGAACGTGTAACTTTTCATTCATTGAAAATGCCTACACTCACTTTTACGCCTTAGATGCTGCAGAAGTATTGTTCACTATTAATGCTCGAGTTCAGTTGGCGCCTTTTTAAGGTTTGTGTTTCTTTTGAGAGTTTGCCCAGAACAGACATCCCTTTCCAAATTTGATTCTTATGAAATTACACGTGAAGGGGAAACAGATGAGATTTGTAGGTGAAAGGGGGACAGAAGGCAGTTAATAGCCTTGCAGAGCACAACTACTACAATTTCATCATTCAAGAAAAGTGAAAATCCACTGCATTTTGGAAAGCACTCAGCTTTGTTGCAAGCTCTCCTGTTGTAATACTTCACTGGCCAGTTTAAGTCTTTTACAGTTTGTTACTCTTATCTTCTAGTCTTACAGCTCTGGAGACTTTTAGGTGAACTGTTGTGTGTTCGTCTTAGGGGATAGGGGCCTCAAGGAGGAAATACTTTAGCCCATTCTAAAGGTTCGCCCAAAGAAATGGCATCCTCCCCCCTTAGAAGTAGGTCTACAGCTGAAGAAATCACATTGAGTTCTTTGTAAGAAGTCGCATTTTAAGTGTAGTGTTATGGGCTTAAAAGCGAGAGACATGAAAATCTAGAGAGATGAACAGAAAAAACAGTCGTTCATTGAGTGGTTTGTTATTAAAGATGACGTCAGGCTTCAGAGGAAGAACATCTGCGCCTTGAGTGTTAGCAGAAACTATAAATGTAGCATTGCTGCATGTTACTAAATAGGGCTGGGTGTCACTGCAGATTTCCTTTATGCCCTGTTCAAGCCATGCGTTAACTTGCGTTCTTAGGCGCTTCGATAACAAGTGGCCAGCTTTTAATACCCATCTTCACACCTGGCATTAAAATGTGTCCTCAGCCAGCACTTCAGATGCCATCTTCGTTTTGCATAAACACTGACATCATTGTTCTAAATTCACTGTTCTTTTAGTCAGTTGAAGATTGTTTAAGGCAAAACTGTATATCTTTTGTTGGACGAGTGTTGCAAGTTGTCAAGAAAAAAAGCAGCCAGTATCCAGTGGAAGATGAGAGTGGGTGATGTTTTGCCGTCCCTCATTTGTCCTGAAAGTTTGTATGCTGGGCACAAAAGCACCTCGAAAACAAATGATTCCATCTAAAGCCACTCAGCAGAATAATGCACTCAATAGCGTACCACTTCCGTGGCTGGCATAGTCATGGGAGTTGACAAAAGCCCCAGGATGGTGATGTAGTGAGAACCTGATCCTGGAGAACACAACCTCATCAGCAGGCGCACAGAAAAGTAGTTTGGTAGGCTACCAGGGTTAAATAATATGTTTCTGATGACAGACAGAAGGATTGTCACTCTAAATCACACATGATTTTGTTTCATCTTGCAAAAAAAGTCTTCTTAAACTACGGCATACTCTTTTACAGGACTGTGTTGTATGATTTAGTTTTCTGTCTTGAGCTCAGTTCCACCACAAGTGTCTGGATGGGTTAGCACTCAACTGTTTTGTATATACAGGTCAGGCCAAGTGTAAATTACTTTGACTTTGGTACTTTGTTGTGCCAAAATTCTTGGTTTTACCATCCAGTCTGCAGAAACAAACACTAGGTATCTCCTTCAGTTTATGCAGCAAACAATAATAAACTCTTTTGCATTGTTCTGTTCTGATTGTTTCTCATTTCCCTGACACGTTTCTGTTCCTATATTTGTTTATTTTTCAAAGCAGGTGTCCCTCTTAAGTAGCACACATAACCTCTTCTGCTTAATGTTTAATAAATTGCCTATTTTGTGTCACTAAAAGTACTTTATAGTATGTGTTTTTATAATTTAGCTACACACAGCTGACCCTCACCATCGCTTTGTGGTTCATGGTAGTTTCTCATTTTACTATTGCCCTGTTATCATGTGCAGCTCTGCAATAGCAGGTTTTTCCGTTGTCTCATTAGCTGCCTCTTCTGTGCAGTAAAATGGAACCAGCCATCCTTTCTAATCTGATCATGTCTGCTACAATAACTCTCGGTGTTGTGAATACATACAAGTGAAACTTCAGATTGTTTGTTTGCTTTGCCTGGCTTTCAGTTCCACCGTCCTCACTCTGGTTTAGCCTTCATGAATTCGTTTATGCCGCGGCCGTCCTCAAAACAACAGAATCCCAAAGGGCTGTTTAAATGTAGTGTTGACGAGCTCTTCAGTGAAGGTTTTGTGCTCATTCGCTCAGTCGTTGTAAGGTAACCTTTAAAGCGACAAGCACACTGTTATAGATCTTTCTTTTCACTCTCCTGCCAGTGGACTTGCCAGTGATTCCCATCACTCAATGACTCAGTGAACCAATCCTAATGAGACCAGGAAGTGTCCCGTCACAGCATCCATGCACCCAGATAGACCTGTGTGTGACGAGGACGACAGCTTCTGGTTAAACATTGGTGTTTCTGTTAACACGCTCTTCACTTAAAGTCAAATTTTCACTACCCCCAAAAATCTGCTCCCCCAGTGCAACTTACTATACCATATATAAGGCAAATGTCTTCATGTACTGCAGGATTAGTGTGTCTGCTCACTGCCTCATCATCTGCACCACGTTGACACCCAGTCCAACCGCTCATCAGTGTTTAATCTTTAGATTCAAGTATGCCAATGTAACGCTAACTCCTACTTTTCCAGGAGGCTTCTCGGTGGTGTTCCTGGCTCGTACGCACAGCGGCGTGCGCTGCGCTCTCAAAAGGATGTACGTCAACAACGTCCCCGACCTGAATGTCTACAAGAGAGAGATCACTATCATGGTGAGAGAAGCATAACGGTGTCAATTGCTGTAGTTAGATAAGTTATCATCCATCGCAGCCAAAGTCTTCTCGCTTGATTTTATTGTGAGAGCTTTATAATTAACTTGAATTAATATTAATCATATATTGATATTGGTTGTAAGGCTCGTCATTATACTTTATAGTTTTAGCTCATTATTCTTTGAATGTCCTCACAGTCGTTTTCCACATTATGAATCCTTCATTTAAGCTCTATTTCCTCCTCATCCTTCCTTGGCTGTGAGACTTTTTATGCATCGGCGGCTTCATTTGCACTTGAAGACACCGTGATCATGATTTCAAAGTTTCTTTAGGGCATTTTCTGTTTTCAGGTTTCTAAATTTCCTTGAATCAAATGGGACACAAGCCCCATAAAGACACATTCTCTCATAAAACAAGATGCACATAAATGGCTTCGTTTCATCTTCTTACTCATCCAGTTATCTGGCATTTCCAGTCTGGCAAGAGCGAATGGCTTTTGGCCTTGAACTGCTTAGCATTGTATTAATGCACCTGGTCTATTGATAAATGCTTTTGATCTGCCACACAGAGTTGGCACTGGTACGATTAATTCAAGGTGTTTAAAGTCATTCAAAGTTAAACGGTGTCTATTATTCCGTTAACTCAGACATGTATGACTTGATCACTCGACCTCCTATGTCGGGGAACAACTCACACTGAGCTGTAGCGCCAGCTTTGTGTGTTTATTCACTGCCTCATCATCTGGAACAATGTGTAACAATCATCCACACGGGCCCGTGGCTGACCTTAAACACTGACACAGTCCTGGCCTGTTGGGACGTAGCCTTAGGTGTGTCGGTTTCCACAACACACAGCAGTGCCTCAACTGTAATGCATTTAACAGCCAGCAAACAAACACGGTGCAACAACGAGTCCAGCAAATGGATCAAGTTAAGACAGATTAGTAGAGTTAAGAGATCAGCAGGGTGTAAGGACATGAAAGAATACACAAACATTCAGGACACACACACAGTAGCTTGACTGCGACTGGGGTGTTTTCGTTTGGATGAACTCTGCGTGGTTCCGGTCACATCTTTGGTCTGTTACAGTCTTAAATTAGGTTTTTCCATTTTCTATAAGGTTATACATCTTAAACGTTGTGTTTGTAATCTGATTGCGTACTCGACTTGAGCCGAGCATTATTTCAGACTCCAGTTTTCATGTTTTATTTTGTTTTGTTTGTACATCCAGAAGCAGCGTCCCTTTGCCAAACAAACACAGCAGAAACACAAGACATGTCCAAACACGAATGCACACTTGCTGAAAGGAGCAAAACAGCGTGTGCCCGATCCAATAACTCTTATCTAGACCCATCAGTAACAAGTTACTCTCTATTTTGAGCAGTGTGTGTCTGTTGAGGGTTTATTTAAATATTTTATTTCAAAAGACACACAATGCTTCCGTGTCTCCTCCTTTGTTGTCCGTATTGTCTGATTAGGTTTGTCTTACTGTCCTGATCACACCCATGTTTTCATTCCATCTGCAGAAAGAGCTGTCAGGTCACAAGAACATTGTTGGCTACCTGGACTCCATAATCAGCGCGGTGTCAGACAGTGTATGGGAGGTCCTAATCCTCATGGAATACTGTAAAGGTACAGCCTCGCTTTTTACGAACATCTTTTGTCTGGACCACGTGTTTTGTGTGTTTCCTACTCATCCCCAGTTATGCTGTATTGAGTAAATAATTCATGTTTAGTTTTAGGTTTGTTGCCTCTGTCCTTTGCTTAGCTTCCTTATTGATCAGTGCAGTTCATTGGCTCAGTGTGTCAGTTTAAAAGGTTATTTTAAGCAGTTATGCCCTCAGTGAGCAGCTTTACATGTAAATAATACTCAGGTTACTGAGACTTATCAGGTTGTTGGGTCTTTATGTTTCCAAACACACCGACTGATTTTGGTTTCCCAGTCTGAACTGCTGACCCGTGTTGAATCCTAAAAACCTGTCCGTCCACGTGTCTCCTGCAGCCGGTCAGGTGGTGAAGCAGATGAACCAGCGGTTAACCGTGGGCTTCAGTGAGGCCGAGGTCCTCCACATTTTCTGTGACACCTGCGAGGCTGTCGCCCGCCTGCACCAATGCAAGACACCCGTCATCCACAGAGACCTTAAGGTGAAAACACAATTCATCCCTTTCCTCTCCTCCCTTCCTTCTGTTCCACCAGTAAAACCTCTTAAATGAGCTGCTTGAACATTCAACCAGACAAAAGCAGAACATCTTTACTGTTTTACAGCTGAAAACTTGGAAACCTGGGTAAATTTCTTAAACCATTGCTGGTAGATGAAAGACAATCAGTTGTGCAACCAATAATTTTATCCCTGAAACAGAATTCCTCAGTTTAAATTCCTAAACATGCTATATATTCAGAGGTGGACAGAGTACACACCTTCACTACTTGAGTAAAAGTACAGACACTCCTGTCAAATATTACTCCAATACAAGTAAAAGTAGCTTAGTCAAAATTTTACTTAAGTAAAGTACTAAAGTATTTGCTTAAAAAAATACTTAAGTAAGGAAATACAGGAAAGAAAAGTAGCTTTATTGCCATTATACAATCCACAGTCTCTCTCTCTCTCTTTTTATACAAATACGTTTAAAATGTTCATCATCAATTTAACAAACATTAAGCTAGCTAACGTCAGTAGCTACTTTACATACCGTGACGTGCTTTTTCATGTTGGAAGACGAGTTCTTGTAGGCCGTGATATAAGTTGTTCGCAACAAACATTTAAACAAATGAAACAAATCCGTTTTTGTGGCAAAAATCTCAAACATGGGTTTGAGATAAGCCCACGGTGTTTCTCCAGTTTCTTCTTCCTGCATTGTATGGATCGGCAAGACGTAGCGAATCAGCAGAGACAGTTTATTTTCTCAGAATTGTGAAAAAAATAAACTAAACTAAATTTACTTCATTACTGTCCACCACTGTATATATTGCAAGTGTTCCTAATACTAACCATGTTCAAAAGGTGACAATGATACTGCGTCAAACAGGAGCAGAAGCTTTAAATATTTAAATGATGAATATGTTTTAATGGTAAAAGAAAACAAACTTCCCCAAAAGAGAAACACTTGTTCTGTAGCATGGCACTCTGCACAGATTCTACAGCAATAATTTCCCAAAACGTCAACTCGGTAAAAAGGAGGAACTTGTGGATGCCACGTGAACAGTATGTGCTTAATTTACTGTCAGAGGATATTTATAAACGGAAAGAATAGAAATCTGTCAGGCCAGCAGAAGAAGGAATGCCCCGGTGCCGACAAAGTTACACTTGCAGGACTTTTGTCCACTTTTAATTAAAGGGACTTTCAGAATAGATTTTTAATTCCCAGCGTGGCATAGAGCCAGGTTTACCCTCATTTTGCTGATGTTTAGAGGCTCCCACCCGGCTTGAATTCTCCTCCGTGTCCCCATCAGTGGGCTGCTGTACGCTGTCCAGTTGGACAAGACTCTAAACAGTGCAGTCCCTTCAGCTCCACAGACCTGTCCTCTGTTTGCTGACTATCTGTTCGGCCTACACTGCTTACATAACATTGCAAGGACACAAAAGACCATGGAGGCCCAGTCACGCATCGCCAGGGGAAGTGAGAGTGCAAAAAAGACCCTTAACCCTGAACTGTGAACAGATTGAGACACTCTTTCCTGCTTTCAGTAGCTCGGCTTTCCCAGTTAGGGACAGTTTTAAAGCCTCCTTACAGTCATCTTCTGTCACACGGCACACAAGCACCTTAATTTCTCTTTTCTTGTTTTTATATCTCATGCATTTATTTTACTTTCAGCCTCTCACATGTTTGTTTCCTTGTTTCTTTCTGTCTTTTCTAACACCTCCAGCTGCATGCATTTCTTTCCAGTATGTACCCAAACATCCTTCCTACACATATTTGATGATTTTTTTTGTTGTTACTGTTGAGCTTTAAACCTGAAAATAATCAAGCTGTCCCGCTCAGTTTAAGTAAAACATGGCTTGAGATTCGCAAATTTAACTTTTACTAACTAATACAGAATGTCACTAATCCATTTTGTTGTTATACATGTAAAGAATAATTCAAGACACAACACTGCACGTTGCATTTGTTTGTTCTGGCCTCTGAAACCCACCCCTTATGTCCCAAGCCCTTTTCTGTTTGGACAAGACAAGGGACAGTCATGGAGGGCAGAGGACACACATTGACTCCGAGCGGGTTCAAAATGTAAAATATTAAACCTCGCACACGCAGCTATACAAAACTCTTACTGGTGTCATTTTACTTTTCTGCGTGTGGTGCAAATGCATATTCAAATGTTATTACTGGCTGACTGTTTGTTCGTCGTTCAAGAGTCTCTGCTTCTTCCATTACCAGGTTGAAAACATCCTACTGAACGACCAGGGGAATTACGTGCTGTGCGACTTCGGCAGTGCCACGCACAAAGTTTTGCTTCCCCATAAAGACGGAGTGACGGCTGTGGAGGACGAGATTAAGAAGTAATATTCTGCTTGTAACTGAGTAAAACTTCAGTGTCGTGGGCGGTGGAAAGAAGTTACTTTGGGAGCTCGAGATAAATATGTATCACGGATGAATTTGCAGTACTTCCTTTCATTGCATGGTTAAAAACGAAGCCTTGGATTGGATGGAAATTCATCAACAGCTTGTAGTTCCCAATGTGGTTTCTGATTCTTCTCAGTTCCCGGAGTTAGTTTGTTGTTTGTCTTTACACTAAGTGAAAATGCACACAGTGGGACTTTCCTAAAATGGAGTGCGGCCATGATTAATACACCTGTGTCTCACATGCATAATATCAGAAGAGCTCAGTTACACAAAAATACCTCTGCATCCAAGTTAACCAAAAATATACACTGCTGCTGCAAACACATCACAGTTGACCGTTTCAAATGACTGATTTGCTCGTCTATCGTCACATCTCACGCGCTCAAAGCTCTCCCGTGTCTCATTCATCTGTAGTATATGTATTCCATTTGCGTATAGTCAAATCACAGCGGTCCAGTCAGCTCAGGCCTGTTAACTTTTCCACATTTACAACTGCAATAAAGTGCCGTGTGTGGCACTTATCAGATTATATGACCGTGTATAAACTCCTTCATGACAAAGGCCATTAAAAGAACCACATCAGGCCTTTGAACTGTTGTGACTCATAAGGTTTTTGCGGTTTCATAAGTCGCTTGGGTCGATTCCAAACGAGGCCGTCTGGTTTGGTTATCATCAGTGATTCTGAATTTAAAACCATAAAACAAAGTGTGAACTAGGGCAACCTTCGCCAGCAGTTTCTTGTCACTCTTCTCTCCATCAGTCAACAGACACACATGAGTTATCAACTAAAAATGCGCACCCTTAGTTAAATAAACACAGCAGTTTACAAATTTATAAAAATTTCCATTACACTGAAGAATCACGCTGTTGCCAAAACTGGAAGCAACTACGCCATTCCTCCTGTGTCCGCCTCAGTCAGAAGAGACTGGAGTCATAAATGAATAATGAATCTGAATCAAATTGATAGGGAGGCATTAAGCGATTTGTTGGCACTGTGCAGACTTTGCCTTAACATCCATTCTGGACAGTCTGCTTGCAAGTGTCTAGCTTTTGATGTGCATGTTAGCGTTGACGTCATGCATCCAGAGCCAGATCTCTAGATCCGATCTCGGTTTGTCACTCTGTTTTGGTTCGCAGGAGATTACTTAAACTGTCTCTGAAGGATTTCGGCTGCTACTTCAGAACCATTAACAGCGTTGTTCTTGTGCATCATGGGCGCACACATTAAGTTATTTATCGATCTCCACGCTGACGTTAGGAATTTCAGTGACCTGCACCAAACTCAGATTACAACTCGAGTACAAAATGTTCCGTCCTGGTTGATGTTTTAGTTAAAACCCATGTCTTGTCAGATTATTTAATTTAGCGTTCCTGTAGACCGCCCAGTTGGATTTTATTATCCGTTCGACATCAGCGATGTTGAATACATGTTGTCCACTGATAAAGCCAGTGTGAAAGGATACAATTGTAGGGAACAGCCAGCAAAGAATTATGACTTGAATCAGGTTACTAAGATAAAGTATAACCTTTGGTTTGACTCAGTCTGACCACTCTCTGCAAAAAAGCTGATAAATCAAGTATCTCCATCTGATCCAAAGGGAATGCCATGGTTTCATTGTGTTGAGCTCACAACTTGTGTCTAATTACAACTTTTTAATATATATATATATAGTTTGGCATAAAACGCTGAATGAATAATCCCCGTTGTCCTATTTCACAGGTACACAACTCTTTCATATCGGGCTCCAGAGATGATTAATCTGTATGCAGGAAAAGCCATCACCACTAAGGCTGATATATGGGTAAGCGTCTACTTTGTCCTCTGTGAGCGTGCACAGTCTGAGTGTTCGCTACGCATCCTGCAAGGCTGGTTTGTTCTGGCAGCCTGCTGGGCGTCACTCTGCCCCGACAGGTTCCTCCTCTCCCCGTCGCCTCCTCTTTCTCTCTCCTGGCTCACTCCGGGCTGTTTGCCTTCCCCGACGCTGCGGCAGTATTTCTCTCCGTCATAAAACATTAAGTAACACGATTCACAGCAAAGCCAGGGCTCCTTCTCGTTTATTCCTCCCTCCCTGCCGCCTTCCCTCTTCTATTGTCCTCGTATTTGAGATAATTAGGCCCAGTCGACGACCTTGATAAGCTTCCGTGAAATGGGCCTCTGCTGTTGTGAAGGTGTGAAACGGAGAAGCAGGAACAAACGCTTGGATGGCAGCCACTTTGAGGAGCAGTGTAAATTGTGATGGGACACTTAGTGCTCATAAAACACTGTACTTGTACTTGGACATTTTCATGTTCTCTTGTTTAGCGGCTTTAAATCAGTACTTTTATTAAGACTGACAAATAATATGGAGTCTGACCGTCTATACAAGTTATAAAAGTGTGTACATTGGCAGAGGAATAAGTTTAATCTGGTTCTGGTTGTAGGAAGACGGTTATTGTGGGACATAATCGACAACAGACCGTTTAAGGTTGTTGAAGACAGTGAAGAATATCTGTCTTTAGATCATATAAAGGAAAACATTCTCTGGTTATTTCCAAAGTTGGGATAATATGCCTGAATGGTTTAGTGATTATTTGCCCTCCAAATTCCACAGATCTCAGTCCAGTTGAGGATCTGTGCTGGACAAACAAGCCCAGATCCATGGAGGCCCCACTTTGCAGTTTGGATGATTTAAACGTAGTCGTTGCCAGATAGCACAGCACACCTTCAGAGGTCTAGTGGAATCCACGTCCCGAAGGGTCAGGGGCTGCACAAAGATATTAGGCTGGGGTCATGTTGTTATCACTGATCCACCCATTTGGGTTCAACGTTTGGACAATCCAATGCTACTGTCTGCATGGGGGAAATGACGAACTCTGTTTTTACATGATATGTCAATCTGTAAAACGGTATCAGGCGCTCCCATTGGTCCTCGACTTTATTGCAAAGTTGAGCTGAGTGCAACTTGGTAGCCATCCATTTGTCACTAAAGGTTTTTTCCACTTAATATCTCTTTATCTGGTTGAATTAATTTTTTTTTTTTTTTTTTTAATCCCCATTTCGCTTCCTGTGTGCACGCTTCTTCAGTTTGTTGTTCGAGTTTTACTCTAATCAAGAAAGGTGGAAAGGTTTATGACACTATTGCATAAAAATTCGTCCAGCTTTTACTTATTTTTAACTCTAACGTTATAAGCGAGGATTTGAAAGTTCATGCCGTCAAGATTTGAAGCCCTACCCACCACTGAAAGTGACGTGAAGTGAATAAAAGTGTCATTTACCAGTTTGTCTCCGTTGTCTCCACAGGCACTTGGATGCTTGTTGTACAAGCTATGTTTCTTCGCACTTCCATTTGGGGAGAGTCAAGTCGCCATATGTGACGGAACCTTGACTGTTCCAGATAACTCAAAATACTCCTTCAAGTTGCACTGCTTAATCAGTAAGTGGATGGTTTAACACGCTCACGTTATGTACAGTGGTCCCTCGTTTATCGCGGGAGTTACGTTCTAAAAAATAACCCCCGATAGGCGAAATCCGCGAAGTCGATAGCTTTATTTTTTACAATGATTATAAATGTTTTAAGGCTGCAAAACCACTCACTACACACTTTATACACGTTTCTCAGTAACTTGCAAACATACCGCATTTCAGTCACACTGCCAGCGATCAAAGATACTGTATATGTACAAGACTAACACTTATCATCATTAGATTTTTTAGATCGAGTGGAGGAAACATTCACAATGAAAATATAACAACAAACATGCTGTATTTTGATTATCTCTTAATCAAAAAGGTCTTCTTTGTTACGTAGCGGTGCACTGCTTTTAAGTGAACATTCATCTACAAGACGGTGATGCTGCTGAGCCGAACAATAACGGGAATAACACCAGAAGAAGAGCATTGCTCGTCAGTGAGAACTAACAGTCAGGCTCGTGTCGTGATCCGCGGTACTGCTGCAGAGACCTGTTCTTGATGAGTAAATCAACCTGTTCTGCAGCTGTCCCGTCTAATTTCATGTTTCATTGTAGTAGAGCTACCTCTGATAAATATTTGCGGATTAATGGTTCATTCTGTTATGATTTCAACATCATAACAAGCTCAGGCTTCCTTCCATCTGTGCCCTGTCTTGTGGAATTGTGTGACGCTGGAAAAAGAGCAACTAATCTTTTGTAATAATTAGTTGTGGTTTTGGAGTTGGGTTGGGAGCTTCTTTTTTTTTTTTTTTTTTTTTTTCCAGTTGCCGTTACAGATCTGTCATGGCGCTACGCCTAGTTTTACTAATCGTTTTACAAACTTAACACAGCAAAGCAAAATGGAACAGTTTCCATACCAGGGAAGTAATGTGACTACATTCATTTGGTGTCATTTCCTCGACTTCAGCAGCTGCAGCAGCCGTTGCTCCAGCTCGTTGTGTACTGGCAAGACTTAGACGTGTTGATGAATCAAAGGAAACATCCCTAAAGAGAACCGGCCGCCCTTTGGATGACAGGGAGGGACGAAAACTAGATTTTTACACTTTTCATATTATTAAAAAAACAAAAACACAAAGTAATTGAATACATTTGATAGATTCTCCTTCCTTATTTTCTTAAAGACGATCTTATACGACTTAACTGTAGGCTTTGACTGTGCCAGAGTGTTATTACTAATACACTTACACACAGTACACGACACAGTTTGAGAATTTGTGGGGTTTTCCATGTACTTCTGTTTTCTCTTTCTCATCACTTAGATTGTGATTTGCTCATGTTTTGTTGCCACTCTGGAGTTTTTCACTGATACATTCACACAACCTGAGCCTGTTTAAACCAGTCAAGGGTTGTGCGTAATGACAGCCTTGTTTGCTGTCAAGTTTTTTTTGTTTTGTTTTTTTAACTTCCCTAAATATCCCACAGTTGTGCTTCCCTTTTAAAATACTGGTCTAACAGCTCCCTCAAGTGGCCAAAGAGAGAAGATGCACTGTAACGACATTAAATCACACCATGTTTTTATAATCAGCGTAATAACATCTTCTCTCCGTCTGTTCCAGGATATATGCTTGAACCAGACCAGGAGAAGAGACCAGACATTTACCAAGTGTCCTACTTTGCCTTCAAATTAGCTGGAAAAGACTGTCCAGTGCCTAATCTCTTTGTAAGTTACCAGAATAGCTTCAGCCCTCACAGACATACTTAAATGTTTTTGTGCCTCTCAGAATTTTTAAATAGTTCTGCATAAAAAGCGAGCAGCAATAACAGAAACTAAACATCGCTAATAACTTCTGATCAGTCGTCGACAGTGTCTTGGAGGGATTTTAACCCCTTCCTCACTACAGAACTGCTTCAGTTCTTAGATGTTGGTGGTTCTTCTATTGGATTATGAGCAGGACTTTGACTTGGCCGTTCACAAAACATTCATTTTGAACAACTTCTTCTGTCTTTCGGTCGTTGTCTTGCTGCATGACCTAGTTTCTCTTTCATTTCATGACATTTCTTTTAGAATATCCTGATATAATTTAGAATACGTGAAGGCAAGTTGTCCTGTCCCAAATAAGGACATTACCATCCCCATGTTTCATGGACTGGGACAAGTTCTACTACATAAACATTTTCCCAATATTCTTGTCCACATGATGTTAGCAAACAGGCAGAAATGTTTTTTGGAGAGCAGTGGCTTTGTTCTTTTACATCATGATTGTTCAGTCTTCTCCTGATGGTGGATTCATGAATATTAACATCTGAGAGGCCTTTAGTTGTAATGTAATACTGTCTCAAGCATAATAGTTTTGTTTAATTTGTTTATTTGGGTTTTCTGTCTACTTTCAGGTCTTTCTTGAAAATCTGTTGAAGATGTTTTTTATGCATAAAATTCTGACGGGTGCAAACACATGTGCTCAGCGTAATAATGTGACTCTCCTGCTGTTTTTCTAGAACTCTCCAATCCCTACGTCGCTGCCAGAGCCTCAAACAGCCAGCGAGGCTGCTGCTAAGAAGAGCATGACAAAAGCCAGGTACTGCTCACTGGTGGGGAGTCTTTTATGTGATGTAAACCAGTGCTGGCATTGACGTATCGTTTTAAAATAAAATGCTGTAGTTCATTTGCTTCACGCTGATGAAACAGAACAAACGAAGATTCGTTAACATAATATTATTATCAGGCGTCCTGACAACATAGGATGAAGTCCTTGCTGTGTATAAACCAATCACGAGGGGAACCACATCTTTTGATTCTCCTTTCCAGGATAACGGACTCTGTGGGCCCAACAGAAACGTCGATAGCTCCCAGACAGAGGCCAAAAGCTGCAAACAGTAACGTCCTGCCTCTTGCCAACACTGTCACCCCCGTCAAAATGACCATGCCTTCAGCACCTGTCAGCAATGGACAGAAAGGTAAGGATTGGTTTTGCATAAATGTTTCATCAATCTTTCAGTCATGCATTTTACTTGTAATAAAACCCTCATCCATATTTGTCCCCCTAGCTACCACTCCTGGGTCCTCAGGGCAGACAGCCATGCAGCCCCAGCCCAGCAGTCAGCAACACAGAGTCCTGCAGCAGCTACAGCCTGGTGACCTGCGTCTACAGCAGCTGCAACATCAACAGCAACAACAAGCAGCGCAGCAACACCACGCACAGCAACTCCAATACCTCCAGGTATGCTCACCGTGGGGCGTTAATACGTCGTCATAGAGGTTTGGCAGACGAGTAATTATGGAATTATCCCTGAGGATTTTCTTTTATGTCTTTATGACAGTACCAACAGGCTGTGCAGCAGTCCCTCCAGCTTCAGCAGCAGGCCATGCTCCAGCAGCAGCATCAGCAGATGATGATGCAGCCGATGTATCAGCAGCAGGTGGCTCAGGCTCAGGCTCAGGCTCAAGCTCAAGCTCAAGCTCAAGCTCAGGCTCAGGCTCAAGCTCAAGCTCAAGCTCAAGCTCAGTATGCGGCCTTGGTGAGTTCTATACTGTAGACGATGTTCTGTACGCACAAAAAGGGACATCCGTCCAATTTTGTACCAGTCATATTCAGACCTTTTTCGAAATGCGTCTAATTCGCAATCGAGCAAACGCGGAGCAGAATATTTTATTTGAACTGCAGTAAATACTTTGAGCACATGACAGTGAAACACATGGAGACACAGCAGGAAATAACACAGACTATTTCGTTTAATGTCAGAATAGCCTAAATTTGCTTTCTGTGTTCCAAACACTGGCAGCCAGTCCTCCTCGCTCAGATCTCCTCACGTCTGTGCCAAGCAGCATTGGAAGCAGACGCTCAGAAATCCTGCTGAATCTGTCCAAACATTCTGAAAACTAGTATTTACGCAGATACTGAATCAAACGCAGGTCCTCCAAATGTGCACTTGAAGCGTGGTGCAATTTTTAGTCTGTTTCCCACCGATTGCATACCATCTGTTTTATTTCAGAGGCAATCTGGTCTGAGCGAAGCCATGAGGGGATCGAACACAGGGTGAAATCGAGCAGTTTCCTCTCTGTTGCATCCAGACATATGAAGTAGTTCACAAGCAGGGGAAGAGTGGACCTCTCAGATTTACTGCTTTTAGTCCCTAGGTACCTGCTGAATGCTTGAAAGCAGCATTTCTTCTGTGATCTTAGACCTGCTCCTTGTTGTGATGGAGATACTTTGCTAGTAAACTGCAAAATTTGTAATACGGTTTGTAGACCTTGGATCGACTTCGTTTGAATATTACTTTAAAAGCACAACAGCAATGTGAAGAAAGGGCAATCACAAATATGGATGGTTAAGACAACTTGAAACTGGCTGATTTGTTTGTGTCTGAAGGTTTGTAATCAGCAGAAAGTCACTTAACATAGCTTTAAATTTCAGCCAACGTATGCAAAGCTGACTTTCATTCCCCCACCCCCCAACCTCCACCGTGTCCCCGGCTTTCCAACTCCAGAACTGGTTTCTAACGACATTTCATCATCATCTTTATGCGCCATGAAATCAATGGTCCGTCCCTCATTCCGTTCCCCCCACCCTCTTCTCCCTCTCTTTCCGTCCCTAACAGCTGCACCAATACCACCAGGCTTTTGGCCAGCAGCAGCAACAGCAGCAGCAACAACAACAACAACAACAGCAGCATCAGCAACATCAGCAACATCAGCAACATCATCCCGCTCAGCAGTCTCTTCCCTACATGTCTTCCCCTCTTGAGTTCCAGACTCCTCTCGGTTCTTATAATGCAACCACACCCACTGCTGGAGCTGGAGCTGCCCAGATGGGGGGGCCGTCCCCTGTAGATCCCTCATACACTAACCCTAGGTAATCAGAGATGTATCCCTTTAAATGTTGGCATTTTGATGTTTATTTATTTATTTATTTAACAGTTCATCAACCCAACCAACATGTCACGGAGGCGTTGTCAGTAAGAAGGTGTGTTTGTCGTCTTGTTTCTGCTGTAGAAACCCTCTGCTCGATGGCATCACCCTGCCTTCTCAGAGCTGCAGCAGCACAGTCAGTAACCCCCCTGATATGTCGGGCTGGAACCCTTTCGGAGAGGACAACTTTTCCAAACTGACCGCGGAAGAGCTCCTCGACCGGGAGTTTGACATGCTCAGAGCAAGCAAGTGACAATTCCAATAACGTTCCCAATTACGTGTGTTAAAATGAAAGCATAGTTTGCTAACATCTAGTAGAAAGTCGGCACGCAAGCTGAGGAAATGTTTGTGCTTTTCTCATGAACCGCTGCACATGGCACATGTATCCCAAGATTGTTTATCAGTGTGTTTATTTTGCTTCCGATAGAAATAGCTGAGTACATGTACAGAGCCGCGTAAAAGCATGCGCCCCTCAGAGTTTCAAAGCATCCGCAGACTGAAAGCAGACGTAGAGAACCCAATCACATGAGTGAAACAGAAATATTATACTTTGGGATTTGTTGATTCAGAAAATTGACCCAATGTTGGCTATATGTGAGACGCAAAAGTAATTTCCAGCTTCAGAACCTCATCTTATCCCTGAAACACGGTGGTGGTGGTAATCAGAGATCCTGTCATAATCAATTTTTACCCATCACTTCTTTCATTTAAAAAAAAAAAAATGCTAATAATGACATTCAATAGCATTTAATTTTCCATTAATTTTCAATATTCAGTAGCAAAAGAAAAAAGATTCGGCTCATATGGCTGCAGCAGTTATATGAGCCGAATGTTTGGCCGACCATCAAAGACGACTCAAGAATCATGAATCTAGAGTCGATTTAACCAGCTCACTTGAGTCCCACCTCGTTTGATGGATATATAATCAATAAACTGCACCATTCAAATATCTTACATCTCGCTTGGCAGAGAATCAAAACTTACGACCCGACCTGACCACAAGCAAAAACTAACGCACTCAGACACTGACTCACTTACGCACAATACGCAGAGAAACGAAACTTACCTGACTCATAACCGCTGCTCGTGGATCCCTGCTTAACCGAGAGTCAGCAGCCACTCACTCGGCTGGCAGAGAAACGAAACTTAACCGACTCTTAACCGACAAGAGACAATAAACATGCTCACTCGCCACCAAGTGGTCAGGGGTGTGAATTGCAATATGTCAAAATGACGGATGGCCTTCAGATTTTTCCGTCACCGTTTAAAAAAAAAAAAAAAAAAAAAAAAAAAAAAAACGGTCAATGACAGAAAATATTCAGTTAAAGCAATCCCTGGTGTTAATGATCTTTAATCCTGTTTCTGGGCTGGGACTTGTTATCATTGATGGATTCCATGGATTCTGAATCGTACAAACAAATTCTTAAGGAAAATGTCTGTGAGCTGAAGCTTGGGAGAAACTGGGTCATGCAGCAAAACAAAGAGTCCTATTATACAAGTTGTTCCACTGAAGAACAAAATGAATGTTTAGGAACGGCCAAGTCAAAGTCCCGACTTTAATCTAATGGAAATGTCATGGAAGGACCTGAAGCAATCGGTTCATGTGAGGAAACCCACCAACATCCCAGAACTGAAGTGGTTCTGTTCTGAGGAATGTGCTAAAATTATTCCAAGCTGCTACAGACGACCGATCAGGAGTGGCTGCTGATGTTTAGTTACCGTTATACATCCTGAAAACGAGGGTTTGCACCACATAGATATCAACAAGTGATTAATTGTGTTAGACAAACAAATACAAAAGCAGAATATCTCCGTTTCATTTGTGTAATTGGGTTCTGTTTTGGGTCATTTTTGTACTTTTATGCGGCCCTGTATACTGAATATTCCTGTTTCATCTGTTAATGGTTCAAGTTTTATGTTCAGAATCTAATTATCCTCCCCTCTGTGACCCCACAAACAGAAAAGCCAGTGGCGAGAACAGCGAGCGTGGAAACGGACCGAGCGCTGCCCGCCGCCTCCTCCTCCGCTAAGCCCCTCCCGCCAGAGGATCTGTTCGGCTCGGTGCCGTTTGTGGCCAACGCAGGCAAGTCTTAGAGGCGTCTCTACCGTGAGGACCCAACACTGTGGAGCCACCCGCCCCCTTTCTGCCCTCTACTGACCTCCGGTCAGGAGCACCTATGCCACACTGACCCCACAGCGGGCCTTTAATAATCAATGACCAGTCAGATCTTTGTTGTTTCCCTAATGACACGCAACAGATTAAATATGCTTCTTCCGTCAACATAGAATAGAATGAAAAAAGTGAGCTGAGCGGTAGTAGCAGGTGCGTCGGTGTCGGTTTAATAGTCGGGCTTATTAGTGATCATTTTCTCCTGCACCGCTGTAACAAATCTTTATGCAAGTCAGCTGGAGGTCTCCTCAGTGATGAGCCTAAATCTGCCAGGGTTTGAGGTCGTCTCAGTCAAGCACCTAAAGCAAAGTATTCATACACTTAACGTTTCACCATGAGGGCTAAGAATGAACAATCATAGTGAGGTGTTTGTTTTTTTGTTTTGTGTAAAAAGCAAAAACCTTTTCAGAAAGGAACACAGCTGTTCTGTTCCGTCGGCACGAGCAGCAATAGGAACGTAATGAGGCTGAACATGACACAGGTCTGATTGATGCCAATATTTCAAGTGTAGTTAAATCCCCCCCCTTCTTCTTTTTTATTTAAATCGCTCACAGAATAAAAAAGGGCATCTAATTAACCAAATTGAAAACATTTTATGAGTTTAGAACTCATTTTTCAGGCCTCTGAATTTTAAATATCTCAGCATAACGTCCAGAGAATATATTCTAACACCATGTTTTACCAAATGATCATTCAGTCCAGATCTTTTAGTTCAGCCAGTGCTACCCCTTTGTTTTACTTAGTTTTCTAAAAGTTTGTTTTTACTCCAAACAAGCGTCTCATTCCATAACAAAAAGGTCAACTAGCTTATGTAGGTTTTTGTGCTCAGTAACTGGAGTAATTACTTCTTTTTAGCCCCTCCACCCTCAGATTACTTTCTAGCTTGAGTCTGTTCTTTTTTTGGACAATATGTTCATGCATCTCACCAAGATCTTAGTCCTGTGTCTGCTACGTGTCCAATCCAATAACCCCTGGTGTCTCTAAAGCCAAACCCATTCCTGCCTATTCAGGCTCATTTGGTAGAGTTGCAGTCTTTTAGCTCTGTGTGACGTTGTTGAATAGCATTATTCAGCTAACCTGGTACTAATAAACACAAGGACACACTTGAACTTCTAAAAGTTTGTTTACATCAATAATACCTTGGCTCGTCTGCAGCCATTCAAATTGCAAAGAATATTTGAAGCCTCAAATGTTCCTAGTGTGGACTGTGCACTTTACCGACGCTAAAATCCACCTCGACCTATATACGGATATACACGCCGACGGTTAGCTCTCTAGTTGGCTTCACTAACCAGTTAGACCGCATGTGGTTCATACCTGACACAGATCATAGCCTTGGTATAACAAATGTGAATATCAGAGTGCAGTATTTCTTCACATGTTACATCAGCGGCAGCAATAAGCTTCTGTGCCTCTGTGCTCTTCCTGCTCGTTAAATGTGAATCAGTTACTGTTTTGATAGGCAATTTAGGAAAACGCTGTTTGTATAAGTCATAGCATATATTTAACGATGAGGAGTATCAATGCTACGACGCTTATTTTGTAGAGGAGAGGAGCGGGAGGAGATTTGTTTTTTCTACAGTGAATACATCTCTTGTGTCCTTTTTAATATGCAGGTATAATGCAAATCCAGTGGCTACAGTGCAGAGTAGAATTAAGGCAAGATAACGATGCAATATAACCCTATAAGCACTTGAATGTAAGTGTGGAAATATTTTATTGTCTTCACTCGTTACTTAATGAATATAATCGGTTTGAGTTTCAGATTGGCTCATAGGAAAAAGAAGAAACCAAAAAACTAAAAAACGAAGGGATTTTTTTTGTATTGAATATAAAACAGATCAAATAGAAACTTTCTTTTTTGCTTTAAGCTGGCATGAAAAAATTTGCAACAAATTTTTGATCAGCTTTTTGTGTTTGTGCCATTACAGCGCGTCAGTTAGTGCGTTCAAGTTTCATTTCTTTTATTTTTTTTATGCAAACACACAGCGGCCAACTTTTTAAAAATGTTATCATGTGTGGTCCATGTTTTTTTTTTGTTTTTTTTTTCTCATCTTTAGCGTTTTAATCAGCTGCTGATGTTGTGATCCTGCCTCTGTCCATAACGTACAAAAGGGACCTAATTTGGAAGAAAGTTAACGGGAGAAACACGATGACTTCTAGGTTGAACAAAAACTGAAAAACTAGAGTCTGAACACTACTATTCTCAAGAAAACCATTAAATCACCTCCTCATGGTGACGTTCTCACATCTGTGTCTGTAAATCCTCTCAAATGTAGAGCTTTGGCGACCAAAGAAGAAGCTGCTTCTGTTTTCTGACTGCGTTTAAGAAAAATCTAGGACCAAAGACGGGATGCACGTGGATGCATTTCCCTCTAACACGGCTGCATTTTAAGAATCAGAGAGCAGACGGAGGAGGCGAGTTGATGATTATTCTCCTACGGTTGTTTTTCATTTTGCTGCTAGACACGTTACGTTGTGGTATCGGGATATTTTTGGGCCCATCTCACGAGGCACGCAGCTCTGCCTTTGAGCAGTGAGATAAAGGAAGGTATAACTGGAATATATCTGACCTCAGTGACTCTAAGTTATCATGTCAGACAGCGATGGATCCCACTTTTACACTTTTACAGGACTTTCAACGTAAGAATTTGGAATATGATATAAAAAAATAATTGATAAGTCTATTGGGAAGCAGCTAACATGGTAATAATTCATTGTAATAAATGGAACTGAGTGAAAGGAAAGAGTTCGGCTCAGTGTCCAGCTCAACAATCACAAGTTATTAAATCTTAAGGTTTTCATAAGAACTGACACAACTCCGCTGTAATCCCATTATTATTTCTTTTACATTGGACGCAGCGTCTGGTAAAAACATCGTGATTTTCTCCTCTAACCCATACAATCCTAAAGGGCTGTATGTTTAAACCACATTGCGCTGCTGTTATTCCGCCTTAGAGCAAGAAGTGAGAGTTTCCCGTCCTACTCCACGACTGCTCACAGGAACCATACACATTTTGTACAAACTTATATTAACTGGCAAAAAAAAAAATTGTAATTGACGTGTGTAGCTGAAGGTAAGTTTAGAGAAGTCGCTTCTGTTTCCGCTTTGTGTTTTCCACTCATATCACCGCCTGCTTTTACTGGGCCTCAATCTCAGCCGAGTGTTTTTTTTATTTTACTTTTGTTTCTTTTCTTTTTTTTTTTTTATGTATAATTTGCTTAATTGTTTTGTTCATTGTTCATTTAATTAAGACAGCCATGCTCAGAAACATCTTGTTCGTGTGTATTGGTGGATGGATCTCTTAATTGGGACAGGCGAACCATCAAAGCCAAAATGAGGAAAGGGGGGACGACCAGAGCCATTAAATGCATCTTATTTTAATTTTTATACAGAAACGCGAGTCACTGCCTCAGAATTTGCGGCATGAACGAGCAAACATAGACATTTATGATGCTGTTATATATTGTTTACATTTGCAGGTTTTTACTGTGCTTCTTTCTTTATTCCTCGGGGTGTGGTTTCCCCCGCTGTAACTACTTTTTTTTTTTCATCAGCTTTACATCCCGCAGGCGTGTTAGAAGCCTCGGATCACTAAGACTTTGGGATTTTATTTTATTATTTTAATTCTCATTAGAAATGTTGACAATGATCTCAGCAGCTCCTGGTACCTCTCCCACAGAAAAGAATACCACCTATAGGTCACTAAGTTGTCTTCTACATATCTTGTTTTTTGCAGCAGACTATGTAAAAGGCCCTGTATCATACTGTGAGTGTGAATGTATTTCTTTATAGAATGTTACTGATAAATAAAAAACCTTCAAAATCAAGATTCCCTTTGGTTCCTTTTGTATAGCTCCTTTAAGAGGTCTTAGAGTCTCTCCACCACTACACCACAAGCAAGATGTACCTGATGGTTAATATGGCTGTCTTTGTCTGGGCTCTCTTTGACTTTTAACGACGCTGGGTCGAGCGAACGTCGACGCGCTTTTACGCCAACTGTGTTTTGTCTCGGTCGACAGGTGTGTGTGTGTGTGTGGGGAAACATTTAAAAACCAAGCGGCTGATTCTTCTGAGGGTGATGAACGAGTTCAGTGACGAAGCTTTAACATTATCCGTTCATGCAGACAGATGTACTTCACGTATATGCCGTCATTTTACACTGTTTCTGTTTGTGTAGCGACATCTGTAATACCCGGTCAGGTACTTATGACGAAGTATCGTCATTGAAGCATCAATGAAAGTAAAGTTTAAAAAAAAAAAACACTTCATATTTATATTGAACAGCCATAACATTATGACCAGGAGAAGTAAGTAGCATTGACCATCTTGTGACGACACAATATTCTGCTGGGAATCATTCATCTGGATGTTACTTAGACATGTAGCACCCACCTAAACCAGACCAGGCACCCCCACCCCATAGCAATGACACTCCTTGATGGCAGCAGCCATCTCCAGCAGGATGCAGCCTGACACAGACACAAAAAGGTACAACTCAAAGAAGAAAAACGTGAAGAACAGCACAAAGTGTTGACCTGGCCTCCAAATTCACTAGATCCCAAACTGATCACGTATCTTTGGGATGATCCACAGAGCCGGACACCACAGGACACCCTCAGAAGGCCCATGTCCATTCTCTGATGAGTCACAACTGTTTTGGAGACGCAAGGGACCCTACGCTATATTAGGTGGTCATAATGTTATGCCTGATCGGTGTATATAGCAGAAAATACGGAAAAATAGGATAGATGCAATTAAGATTTCACCATCTAATCATTTTATTGGAGCCATAGTAACAAACGAACTGGTTTCCTTTTGATATATAAACTTTTCTTCAGTTTTGAGGCTCGTCCTTTGACACTGTGAGGCTTTGTTTATTTTATTTCAGATTCCTTCTAGTTGAAAATGCATCTTGCACAAAGTTCTCAAACCTCCTCTGTAGTGTCCTCCTCGTGTATTTTAGGCGTTCACTGCACAAGTCTTGTTACGAAGGTATTAAAAAAAAAAAGTGGTGGAGACAAAACTGACTGAGCTTTGGGTCCTAAACCAAATCGGGTTGTCTTAATATTGTTAATCTCATAATAATAATAATAAACTGGAAATTAAGTCAGAAAACCAGCATGGAGCCCATCAAACTGCACAGGTTTGACATCTTCATCTTCATCTTCAGCATCTTACATTACATTTAAATGTGATGCTCAGTAACCTATTGTAGCTCAGGGTCTGTGTTCAGCTGTACTGACTTCTTTGAGCTCCATCTGTGGCGGGAAATTTCTAACAGATCTTTTTTTTTTTATCTTCCATCGGACAAGAGAACAATCACAGGAGCGCTTTCACCACTTATTTGTATCTTCTAAGAGATCAGACGCAGCTTGTAATCCCCCAAATCTCTCGTGATTAAAGATGTTTCTATTGTTTGTTGAGGTGAGAACGATTGCAAGTTATAATCCGTGAACGCTCTGACGGGCCGAACAGATGCAGAGCGGCTCGTAACTCCCGCATTAATACATTTTTATTCCTGCTGCCTTGTTTCATTTATCAACAACAAAGCTTTTGGCTAATCTGTCGTCACGTGCTGCCAGATTGGATGGTTGAAGACGTGGAGAGCTTTCCGTTTTCATGTTCACAGCAGGGGGTCCTTTCTCTGCTTTCCGATGGAGAGCCTCCTCCTATTAGGGAACAATAAATTGGCTCATTGTATACGGCAAAATTTATTTTCAATACAATTGGAGGCCGTCCACTCGCTAATTAGGCTAATTTCTAAGTTGCCATTATGCAAATCTCTTGGAAATAAATTTACACAAGGCAAATTTTTCATCAGTTGCCAGATACATGCAAGAATTTATAGAAATGCAGAAGCAAGGAGAGGAAATCACAGAGCCGCTCTGTTCTTTAAAGTCTGAAGGGAGAAGCCGACTTAAAGCTTAAACCTTTTCACGGGGAGATTTGAATTTAAAAGCAATTTTGCAAATCTTGAAAAGCTGCGCGTCTTATTCTTCGACCTCTAAGCCCGTATTTCTTATTGCAGGATCAGAGTTAAGAAGTCAGAGTATCTTTTGGACCATATTGAATCTTTTGATTCTCCTCTGCTGCTCCTTCTGCTTCGATATTAAACACACTGCGGGCGTTTTCGTTTCTTGGGATATTCTACGTAAGCCGAGTAATCGTGATTTCAGTTGTGCCACGTATTATGGAGGTCAACGGGGTATTGTAGGGGGAATTAAAACTTTATTCCTGGTTTCAGCGTTCTTCTTCCGTGACTCATCTTTTCACTTGAGAACTTTTGATTGTAAAACATCTGGAAGGACGAGGTCACATCTGTTTTATTTGTGTCTGCAGGTGCCAGTGTTATAAAGACGGAGCAGACCACTGAGGAAGTCAGCGTTCCCACCCCGGTCTCGGTGTCTGCAGAGGGTCTGCAGCTGCCTACAGCCAAGGAGCACAAACCGGGCAAAAAGAGCCACTGCAGGCCGGGTGACGAGTCCGACAGTGACTTTGAGTCGGACCCTTCTTCACCAAAAAGCAGCGAGGACGAGGAGCTGGAGGAGGAGGAAGCCTTGAACAGTGAGCACGGCGAAGACACAGAACCCGAGAACTTAGGACAGAGGCCTTTGTTGATGGACTCTGAGGACGAGGCAGAGGAGGATGAGGACAAACGAAGCTCTGATTCGGACTTCGGCCCCAGCAGAATGAAGACCCGCTTGAAGAAAGCTCCAGGTTGTAAAGGAGCTTCTGCTGCGACTACGAGTCCTCAAGGGGGTTCTGGCACGACTCTGATCACCCCTCCCGAGTTGCCCAGCGCAGTAAGCACTGTGGATGTTTTTGGTGCCGTTCCCTTCTTCAGAGAAGCTTCGCCTGTTGGCCCTTCAGAAAGCACGGATATCTTTGCCAAAGCGCCTTTCAGGCAAGTCAGCCACGAGCAGCAAGCTCTGGACGAATTTGACGTTTTCACCAAAGCGCCGTTCAACCGGAACCTCTCGAGGTCCAGCAAGAGCGGCAGTGACATCCCCATGGGCCAGACGTCGCCAGTATCCCCCGAGGGCATTGACGTGTTTGGCTTCTCGCCCTTCCAGCCAGGCCCCGACGCACCGCCTCCCACCACCTCGAGAAGCGCCGAAGACATCTTCCGCACACCTTTCGAGGGGTCGGCGAGCCCTCAGCAGCAAAGGCTGAAGCAGCGCAGCCTTCAGAAACTCTCGTCACGCCAGAGGAAGACCAAGCAGGAGGCCACAGCCGGGGGCGGTAACGGGAAGCGGCACCACGGCACGCCGACCGGCGGGCGCAAGAGCAACAAGCCGACTTACCGCACACCCGAACGAGTCCGCAGGCACAAGAAGGTTGGCCGCAGAGACTCGCAGAGCAGCAACGAGTTCCTCAGCACCTCCGACTCAAAAGAGAACATCAGTGTTGATATAACCATGGCCGAAGGCAAAGACAAAGCGGCGTCTCTGCCAGTAGATGATGCCCTTTTAGACCCGTTTGGGGCCAAACCCTTCCATCCCCCGGACAACAGCCGGCACAACCAGTATCAAGGCCTTGGCGAGGGTAAGGCCGACATGAGCGCGGCCAATGGCAAGTCCTGGACGGGTTCTGTTCACGGTGCCCTTGGAGAAAGCAAAACTATGGATGATTTCGGGGCAGTGCCCTTCACAGAACTGGTGATCCACAGTGGACCTCAGCAGCAGCAGCAACAGCAGCAGCCGCCCCCCAACTCACAGCCAGGGGACCTTGACCCTTTTGGAGCTGCACCTTTTCCCTCGAAGCAGTAACTCTTCTTGTGTCTTCCCGCTTGAATAACCCCAGAGATTTTTTTGGTTTGGGATCATTTTTAACCAGGCACAGTACCCCAAGTAACACTTCTTTTTTAAGAACATTTTAATACGTCTCTAAGTTTAAACGATGAACACCTAAACCCTGTGGAGTGAGTGGTGTTTCCACATATCTTTCAGCTGTAGCAGCCTTTCATGCTGCAACTAAACTTACGCTTGTGAAAAAAAAAGAAACATTTGGCCGAGAGAAACTGAAAAACCCCCTAAAATCAAAAAACATACTGTGATTATTAGCTTAATATTTGACCGCTCAATGGCCTGCCTTCTGTCCTACCGACATGTTATTAAGCACCACGAAGCCTTACCTGAGCTCGGCTCTGCCTTGCTTCATAGTACCTCGGAAACCTCGACGCAGTCAGCCTGCGCTGGCCTTTTTGAGATCATTTGGGAGACCCTAACCACTTTTATCTTTACTAGAGTTTTTTTTTTTTTTCTGTATGCACAATTTCACCAGTAGTCTTTTACGCAGCCAACTGTGGACGTGTTCTGTGTTGCATTTACACTTGGAATAGAACAAGGGATTTTATTGTGCTCCTTAAAATGTTGGAGCTGTTCATTGGGTCTGGTTTAAATTTAGGCTCTTAACTCTGTTCTCGTCTCTGTAAGTACTGTTAAGTTTCTTTTTTTTTTATGAAGTTACAAGTCAACGCGTTAGAAATAAGGCAAAGAATAAAACACAAGGACACGTTAGATCTCTAGTCTAGACCTACAGATACATGCTGTACTATATTCAGTGATCTGGGCATTCGATTTTATGTCCTTTCCAGAATTCTCCATCTGGTTGTACCATCAGTTAGAATATAAGGTGGCAGCATTATATATATATATATATATATATATTATTGTGAACAAATCCCATGAAAAGACCTCAAGACATCAAGTAGTTATTCACCCGATCCGTGAAGCTACAGCCCACATCGAATCCATTCATCTTTGTCTACCTCCATGTGTCTGATGTTTTACTCTACGCAGGGCACACATGTGCAGAAAGAACGGTTTTATTCCAAGCAAAGAGAAAAATGCTTCAGCAAGTGAATAGTTTCAAATGAATAGAGTCATTTACAGTCAGAGAGGGCCAGGTAAGCGGTCCACAACTTCCTCCATTCTTGATGTTAAGCTAATTATCTGCTGGCTCCAATTTTATACTAAAACTTTATTTAAAAAATTATTTGATCTCAAGTGGGCCAGACCAGTAAGATAACAACCTGTAAGTAACGACAACTGCAATAAGAGCTCAATTAGGAGAATGTTTACATTTAATAAACTATCCTTCAAATTTTTTTTAAATGTTTTAAGAAAAATGAGTGCAATTTGGGCACATTGTTGACTCCTGTTTTGTCCTGGGTCCCAGTGTTGTGTGCTGTCCTCTTGTCTTACTAAGACAAATAAGGGATAGAAGTAATTTTCATTTAAAAAATCAATTTGCGGGCCAGATTAGACCCTCTGTTGGGCCGCTTTTGGCCCGCGGGCCGTATGTTTCGTACCTGTGTACTAAAAGAACAGCAGCATTGAGAGCATCAGTCTTCTCAAATTTTGTAACAAGAAATCAATTAAGGTTTTCCCAGAAATATCAAACCATTAATTTTAAAAGAGACCACAGAAACTATTTTCTAAACAGTTTGAGTGACACAGTGAGTTCAGTTCTACTGGCAGCAGGACAGTTTATGCTACGTCGTTATCAGCTTTGGTCTTTTTTTGGGATCTGTTAACAAAAATAACAAAAATGTATGAAAATCTAATTCTTCAACACAGGCATTTCCACTGCAGCGTGAGGTGAACTTATAGAGTTTGTTCATAAAGGGAAAAACTTTTAAAAACCAACACTTGAAAATCTATGACGTGAGTTCAGCTCCTTTATTCATGAATACGCTTCAGTGCTGAATTCTTCCTTGTGTTCCACGTCGTGTTCCACGTCGGCGGCCTTAAGCACTGCATCTCGTCAGCTCCACAGCCACTGGTACATTCGCTCGACTTAAAGCCAGTGGAAACCACTTTCCTTTTTTTTTTTTTTTTTTTAAATCACCAGGGTAAATCTTATCTTGTATTTATCTGCTATAACGCTGTTTGACACAATAAAACAAAACAAACACCTTCCATCTCAGAGCAATTTGAGACAGATTCTTAACTTTCAGGTTTGTTTTATTTCGAGATACAAAAAGTTCTGCTGCTACAAAATGAGCGTTGGACAGTTTGTGTTTTTGAGCGACACAATAAAACAAGACAGCAGGCTCATAATGAATAATTTAAATAGTGAATGACAAAAACATATCTGAACGTTAAATAATCACTACGAAAGAAAACAAAAATAATAATACATATGGCTTTCATTCCAAAATGAAACTTAAACCTTGCAACCAACATGCATTCGTGTTAAGACGGTTTCTTTTTGGAATGTAGCCATTAAAATACTAGACGCCAGTCGGCCTTCAACATTGCACATTACCCTAAAGGAGCTGGATAGACATACAGTGAGATTATAATGTCTATAAACACTGGCTGAGTCTTTAAACCTAGGCAGAAAAAACGTCTAGAGTAGCTGAAGGTATTTTATCAAAAGGAGAATATAGAAAACTAATGCAAAAAAGTTTAATTCAGTGCTTTAATTAAGAAAAACTGAACTGCGTCCCAGTTTCAAGTTGACAGTAGATACAGTAATATCTGCTTAAAAATGCTCACATACACAATTCAATGGGTTTTGTTCTAGGATTTAGAAAAACAAGATTTTCTAATTTTGTTTATTTATTGCTTCAACAAAATAAATTAGTGAGTGCACTTAAAAAGACACACTCCCCTGCCCGCCTTAAGTTCTGCAACTCCTGTATAATAATATCTTTTTTTTAGCGTTTCTACTGTAAACATTAAGAGACGTCAGTTTTTGTAATTGGGACCCTGTTTCTGTCTCACTAGCAGCCCCTACAGGCCGAGCAGCTCATTGACACTAGCAAAGACGTCAACACTTAAAGGATTTTCTGCCTCAAACACTGTCATAAAAGTTTGAATACAGGGTCAGCACAGAAAAAAAATGATTCAACTTGTAGTACCTATATTAGAAAATACATTTAACCAACCAGGGCCCTTTAAAACAACCATCTTTGGTTTTCTTAATGTCTAAACATCTGTGCTTGATAATACTTTAAATGATTTAGGTGGAGTTTAGCTCAGTATCACCTGTAAGAACATTTGTTTACTCACATCTCGCGAGGAATACTGTATGTAGAGTCACTAGGTGACATTAAACACCTACCATTTTATTTTCCCTTTTAAAGGACATTTTATTTGAAAGCTTCTTTGAAAGGGCAACCTTTCAAAGAAGCTGTATCTTAAAACTGTCAGTATAAAAATTCAAAATAGTTCTTTTAGGGGAAAACGCTCCTCAAGTTAAGAAACAATCGGTTTAAACCTTAAAATTTTAACTTCTTTAGAGCAAAAACCTGCACAAGAGCTACTGTTTGATTTACAGGCACTTACAGAAATACGTGGGATTTCATAAAGCATTTGCTACTTGACTGCAGATGCCAGCCCTTTCCAGATGAAATGTTCCAGTTACAGTCTAAAGCTGAACCCAGAATATTGTGTTTTTGTCGATGTCAGTCGGGTAAAACATGTGCCAGCTGCTCTGACAGTTTACCTACAATCACTCAGAGGTCCTGTCTCATTTTAAAAATATTCAGCTAACGTGTGCGACGTCGCATCCTGCACCGGCTCCTGCAGCTACCAAACGTTTCTGCCTTAATACAGACTCACAGGTCGAAGGAGCTGAAGACACTTAAGAGGTCAGTATGTGTCCGTCTGCGAGGACACCGGGATGGATTGAAGGCCTTCAACGGTGTCCGCCTGCTGCTGTCCCTCAAGCTGGAATACACTGTGGCCAACCTGGAGAGGGGGACAAGGTTATCACAATGAGAATGGGTTCATTTGGAGTGTTTTAACTTTTTCTTTAATTATGCAACAGACTCATTTGAGCTACTTCACTGAGCTAGCACCTATAAAATAATAATAAAAAAAAATATTTTTATTTAACATAGTATAGTGTGTAAGATTTACTGACATCTAGTGGTGAAATAGAACATTGCAACCAACTGAAAACCTTTGGAAGCATGTAGAAAAAATATTTGGTTTGTCAGCTCTGGGCTGCCATAGAATCATGGCAGCACAACACACCGGTCCAAACACAACTGAGAATATTTCCATTTCTGATAAAACGGCGCCATTAAAAGTAATTTTAAAGCCAAGTCTTAGAGCAGCTGCTTACAGTCGCACAGAGTTGGGTTCCCAGCATGCACAGCAGCGTTCTATGCGTGTTGGGGGACGTCGGGACAGGGCTGGCTGTGTCTGTACGCCATGATGAAGCCTGACGACTGATGCCACCAGTAGAACATGATCACTAGCAGCACGTGCCACACCTGGTGGCTGGCGCCCAGGTAGTTCAGCTGACCTGGAAAACAGGAATTGGACAGTTTAGTCAGGCTGCAAGCTCCTGATGCACTCTGAGAGAGAATATGTAGAATATTTACAGTGCTTAAATAAGTTCATATCACAGTTAAGAAGTCTAAAAAACAAAACAGGTTAATATAATTGTCATTGCACATAAGCTTACTGGCTAAGCTTATGTTAAGTTGCCAGTGTTGACATGCAGTGTAGGGTAGGGCTGTCAATGAGACAAGTCACTGTAAAGATGAGATTCACGGCTCTTTGAAGGGAGCCAGATCTCGTGGTCCTGGTCTTTTCAAAGAGCTGTTCAAAAGACTGGGTCATTTTTATATTTATTTATTTATTTAAGAGCCCAGCATGGGGGTAAGTTATGATATCCTTGAAATAAGCACTGTGATATCAAGATTTGGATCAGAATCATCCAGACTTAGACATCCCACTAATACATGTAGTCTTGCTGCGATATGTAGATTCTATATAGACACATACTTTATTTATTGCGTAAGTAATTCGGTAAACACGTTTGGGCTGACTGGGAATCGAACCCGTGTCCACTGTTACGCGCACCGCAGTTCCCGTCGTTTGTTTTAAAGACCCGATCAATAGATTCGATTCGTCCGCGAACTTGACAACTCTGACGCAGAGTCAGCGCAACGCACGGTGAGGATGTCACCTGTAATGTCGGAGGATTATACTAATTACAAGGACATATTATTGCGACTTGCCCAAGGTAAACGCTTTGTCAAAATGCTAAAAATATGTTCCATTACGACACGGTGTTGTACTCTGTTTCGCTAACGGGCGATTAGCATCCGTCGCTATCTCGTAGCTCGACGCTAATGTTGCTAATGCTGTAAAGCTAGGCTAAAGCTAAATTAACACGGAAGTAGCTTGTTGTTTTTAAGTAGAGATGTAACTTAAGAGGCATTTATGTATAACCAGCAGAGGACTGGGCCACGACACACATCATCGGACATTATCCCTGTGAGCGCCTTAAAGATCCCGGTTATTCCCGCTAGCTAACGTTTCCAGAAGCTAACAGCCGTTGGAATTCCACACTGAACTGAACGCTCAGGGAGAACGTGAGTACAACAACCGTTACACGTGCATTATTTTACTTTGTTGTTTCAGATTACAAAGCATCGACTCAGGCCTGCAAGGTTTAATGTTTAAGGACATTTTTTGGTTTAGTGCACAGCAGGTGTGAGTGAGGCAATGTGGATTTAAGTAGGAAAAAACACATGTTGTTTGTTGTTTTTCTAAAATTTAGACTCATAAAGTACAGAGTCTGTGAACTTATTATTCATTTTTAGCTGGATTCTTAAATAGAGTATTATTCTACTAAGTAAAGGTTCAGAACAACTTATTTTGTCAAAGGTAAAAAAAAAAAGAGCCCTACAGATCACTACAACACTTAAAATATATAACTCAATTACTAGCTACATGGGACGGCTTGCTATACTTGACAGTAGACAAACGGAATCCAAATTAAACAATTCACTAAGGTCTAATCATTAACAACCATAAAGAATCAGTAAAAAGCAGAGTGATGGTAAATAAAAGAAGTGGTCTCACCTGGGAAATAGCGTTCAGGGACTTTTGAAACATAGAAAATAAGAGCTAAAGCTGCAATGAAGTACATCCCCAGGATTCGAGGAACAAAAGCCTGAAGAGAGAAATATTCACTTAATTAATGAAAGCTAAAACGAACAAGCAAAATATCAACTGATGGCTGCGTGCAACAGCATCTCCCATCTGAGGCGTGACCATCGTGGTTAACGTGACGTCGGCATGCTCACCTGGACGAGTTCGGAGGAGAAGCCTCCTGTGAGGAAGATCCAGTGGACAGTGGGGACGAGGCCGTAACCGGCCACGGAGCAGAAGATGAGCGAGCGCAGCTGCTTCCACTGCTTGCTGAGGTACTGAGGGTGGATCTGAGCGAAGAAGACAGCCAGGATCATGGCCAGGACCGTCACCAGGTACACCTGCCGCCAGTACTGTAGAGAGAGAGAGAGAAAGAGAGGACGCTTAGCAGTACATCGTTGCTCTTTATTTCTTTTTACTTTACGGGTTAATATTTTAAATGAATGCACTCGGCCTGATTTGTGCAGCAGGCTGCGTTTAATTTATTCAGTTCGTTTTAATCCTTGAAAAAGCAGATAATGAACTAATAAGTCTCCCACTGTTTCACTTGTTATCGTGAATATAAAGCGAACCCGCACTTGGTATTTAAACTGTGTAAAGTCTGAACAGCCTTGTCTCGGTCCCTTCTGTCCGTTTGTGTGGACGCAGGCCTCCGTCCAGTCACACGTCCTCATGTGATGAATCCTGCTGTATTTCACAGTGAATAAATTTGCACCAAGGAACAAGGCCTCACTCTGCTTCAGCCAAATTTTTTAAGCTCTCCTCCGAAACAGACTCCTCGTTCTCTCCTCCAAATCTACAGTTTCTGAAAGCCTCTGACGAGTAAAGAGTTTGACTGGCTAAATATATAAAAAAAGAAATATCTTCTTTAGGGACTTGGCTTGCCTCAAGAGAGGAGCCACCCAGAAGCGGAGCCCCAGTCTTGGCAAGGACGGGGAGGAGGGGGCCCTTCGCTGAGACGGCTCCCGGACTTGCAAACGTCATATGGTGGGGAACAGGAGTGACGGACCGCTCCGTGAACGCAGCCATCTGGTTTGGGCTGGAGCAGATTTCAGCTGTGTACTGGGGGCAAAATAACCCAGCGCTTCCAATATGCGGGGGAAAGCGAACAGCAAGGAGCACAGCCAAACACTTCAGGAGAAAAAAAAAAGAGAGAGAGAGAAAGAAGCACCCACGATGGGAGAAAAAAAAAAAAAAACATAGTCGACATAGTCGTGGGCGGCTGGAATGAGGAACTGAAATTGGCTTGTGTCATCAGAGGCTGTTTTCCAAGTGGCGAATGCGGCGAAGGTGTCATTCTGCTTATTCACCGGGAACAATGAGTCAATCAGCGGATCCAGACTGCAGACCCTCCACTGCAGCTTTATTCAATTACTGCTTCTCAGGCTGAGGATGTTGAGCTAATAAGTCTCCAGGGAGGACTGTGGTAAGACGTTAAAGTGATGATCTATGCAGAAACATTCACATTATAAGATGCAGTAAAATGACCCTGGATTAGGATTAGCTTTGAATGTTTCTTTAAAATTCATTCTTGGTGATAGAAATAGGATCACAAGGTAAACACACACACTTTTATGTGTGTTTTAATTGTATGACATGTAATCTGACTTCTGCGAGCAGCAGCCTGATTTCAGACCTCAAACTGATTCTGTTAAATGATTTGGTGTGACCGATTTGCCGACAATAAACCAATCACAGCTCACGACCAGGGTAGGACTTGAGAATTTCATCTCATACATCTTCTTGCATAACTTGCTAGTTACATTCAAATATAAAGTGAAGATGATGCACCACTCTTCAGACTTTCAGCCTCAATGGATCATGCATCTCCAGCTTGTATAATGTCCATAATGCTGCATGTATGCTTTAACCAGTTGCATGTATGGAGGGTGGAGGAGAGAGAAGATGAAGTTTCACAGAGCAGAGAGGTATACATTAGGGCGTATTCGTTGTTATTGTCAGTTTAATTGAGTGTTTTCTTCTTTCGTCTTTGAGAATTTGGAAGAGTCTAGGAAGCGAAGCACATAAAACAATATGGTGGTGAAAACGGGGTTTAATACGCTGAAACTAAAGCAGTTTGCTCGCTCAGAATGTCTCCTGCTTCACTGAACTAGATTCCACAAGGACAAACAATAATCTGTTTACAATGAAACTGAACCGGAGCATTGCAGAATCACAAAGGACGGTCTGGAGGGCAGCACTCTTAAGGATTTATGCTTGGGATGCAGCTCCAGAGGGAGAGGTGTGGTGTACAGCGGTCAGAGATAAGGGTTCATATGACAAAGCTCGAGAACAATCCGTAAAGGATGCTCTAACTTTGACCTTGCTTATCAATGTAAAAGCCTAATACTTTTTTTTTTTCTGTTGAACCCCTGAGTAAATTTAATCAGCAAGAAGCAGCGATAGTTGAACTTCTGAAAAGTCAGATTGAAAGCTAAACTGCAGCTCTTCCTCAAACAAATGTGACATTAATGTTGAAGTGAAACTATTTATTCTGTTACCAGATATTATTTCAACACAAGAAAAATAAATAAGCAATAATAAATCAGAGAAGTCAACTTTCAAGCCGATGCACTTACGTTGTTGCAGTAGAAGGTGTAGAAGACTCCGGGGACATAGCAGCCGAGGATGCCGATGGAAATGCCGGCATAATCCAGCGCCATCCAGCGGCGGCTGGTCTTCTCTGAACGATGGCAGCAGAACAGGTGGTAACCCACCGAGCACAGCATACACAGCTGACGGAAAAAAAACAAAGTCAGGAACCAAAGCGAAAAAAAAAAACATTTTCAAAATTGGCAAAAATGGGGAAAATGACCAGATGTCACTGTCTCACCCACCATCATGTCATTGCAAATTCAATCAACTTTATTTATTTGAATCATACTCATACATATTGAGTATAACAGCCCAATATTACCTGGTCAAAAAACTACTGATATTATCCTGGAATATGATGGAGAAGACGTACCTTTATTAACCATTATCATGCTTATTTCTCCTTTTTTTTTTTTCCCAGTAGTCCAAAATACTGTCCACTTTTCTAATAGTTAACATGTTTAATTACTAATACCGACATTTCAAACTACTGTCATGTCAGAAGACGAACTCACAAACTCAGCGCTGTACCTGGAAGCAGAACAGTCCGATGGAGTAGATGACATAATCCTCTCTGGAGGCGCCGAAGGCCGGCAGCACTGACGCCATGTTGTACACCCCAAGACAGAAGAAGAGCACGAAGCCCAACAGATGACTCCAGATGTTCACCGTCTCGTTGGACAGAATGAAGAGGCTGCCAAGGTGATTTACAAAATTTAAATGATCGCTCTGAGAATTTTTTTTACTGTTTTTGCTTCACGGAATCAAAAATAATCCAATAATCTAATCTGCACTAAGACGACAATTCTCAAGCTGCAACAACATACTGACATAACTGGTGAACTGCCGAAAAATTTGAGGGGATTAAATTGACAGAGAACAATGTTTGCATTCATCCCATATGATGGTGTTTCCTGCAGCCAAGCATGCTGGGAAATTAGACTATGTCCACAAAAGCCCATTAGAGATGCACACTTTATATAAATATAGCTATAGCAGCTCAACTGAGAGGATCCTGGGGCTTTCCAACCCCAACCAACATGACAGCAGCCTCAGTATTTGGACTATTACAGCGAGTTCTCTCTGATTCTTGACTGGTGGTCTCATGCCAGGGGAAGATTGTTGTGTCCTCATCTGTGAATTTTAGAACAAGAACTCAACAAAGACCATCTAGAGTGGATGATAGTGGATAGCAATCGATTCAGAGAAACAAGCTCCTCTGGACACAACTAGATATTCCTACAACCAATCACCTACTATTAAACAAATTCAACTCCTCAGCACTCAGATGACGCATTTGACTGTGTCATTATTTTTTTCTGTCCATCATCTCATAAAACCTGCTCAACGGCAGATCTTGGCAAGAGCTTAATGATCAGTTCCCTCAAGAGCAATTCCAGATTAACTTTCAGCCGCAAAACATTTGGATCACAAAGTACTTATTATGAGAACATTACTGAATAATAATAATAATAACAGTTGAAAGAGTACTGGGTATTTAGTGGTATATTAACCAAATGAAAAACGTGGTTTTTTTGGCAGATTCATAATTCATTAATTCATTCATCTTCTGTAACCGCTTGTTGTGTTCTCATTGGGCGAGAGACAAAGACCGACAAGCATTCACACTCACACTTACGGCCAATTCAGAATCACCAATGAACCTAACAAGCATGTCTTTGGACGGTGGGAGGAAGTCAAAGAACCCACACATACACAGGGAGAACATGCAAACTCCACACAGGAAGGCCCCTGTGTGTAATTAAATCCTCCTTGGTCTCTTTTCTGCTTCTCACCTTTTGATGCACAGTCTTGAGGGGAGGTAGGCTCTGTATCCATCAGTGATGTAGGGGTTCTCCCTCAGAAACAGTGGAATCTGTTCGTAGGTGTACAGTCGAATACCCCTGGGCACCAGCACCGGCCAGTACTGGTAACCTCCCAGCTCGATGTAGTGCGCAGTCTGAGCGTTCTTCTGGGGTTTCTGAGGCATGGCTGAGCCAGAGAAGTCTGCTTTAGTCTGACCTGAATCGGAGAAGGAGAAGTTAGATCCAATTAGGGCTTTGAATCTTATACGGCAAACATTGCAGCCTGGGTTGACAAGTTAAGAGCAGATTATGTTTGTATGTGGGGTTATGTTTGTCTGCTCTACTACATGAGCTTTTGCTAGAATATATCTGGTCAGCTGAATTAAACAATTAAAGACAAGAAATATATATATGGGACAAGAGGAGCCACTGTCCTGTTTTCCCACACAGCATAAGGCTACGTGTGTTTTCCAGCTTATCCGTTCTGCTCTTTGACTTGTGTAGAGCTAACTACCACCAAACTGTATTCAGTAATATGGCAATTTACTTTTTTTAGGGCTAGCAAACTGCACTGACTTTTACTACAAGAATTCAATACAATGTATACTGCTAGTTTGTCTAATGTTAAAGAAAGCAAATAAGTAATTTGGACTTTGCTAACATGACAAGGTTATTTTGAAACTTTTATTATCCCAACAATGCCTAAGACATCTATTTATTTAAATACAAATATGTCTAAATGTTGAGTGTTAGTATGTTAATATAAAGGTCGTTAACCAAGACGGTCTTTAAATGAGCTAATTTCCAAAGCTAGTCTAACGAGCTACTTACATGCTAACTAACATGTAGCTTCGTTTAGCGGCGACAGATCACCGACAGACTCACCGTTTAATTTGGAGTATGTGTATTTGGTCGCATTTGCGTTTTTATAATACGCGCTACGCATCTGTAAACATGTGGTAACACCAACTTTAAGAGACAACGCAATTTTGATCAAGTTTCACCGACAACATCTTCCGAGTCAGCGGAAACGTCATCGATAACGGACCCATCCGACGTGCCTGCAGGACTGCCTGAGTAAAAATAAATAAATAAATAAAACGAGAGGAAAAATAAATTGGTACTAATAATAATAATTATTGTCTTGTAAATTGCAGGATAAACAACTGAATTTAGTTTTATAGTTTTATAAAAACGAATATGTCAAGAAAATAACTGTTAATGCGTTCTGATTTAAAACAAAACTTTATTGACATTCAGGTGTACAACAAGTTCACACTGAAATGTCATTGCTTTGGCTCTGCACAGTATTAAAATCTACAGCAGTGGACTAGCTATGTATAAAAGTGGGTATGGTGATTGCAAATAGTGCAGCATAACATACGGTATTGTCAAAAACCAAATAAACAAATTCAGCAGTGCAATACTGATCTTAGTATTAAGTAGTAATGCCAATTAAGTACCCTATAGTATTAGCTACAGTGTAAATAAAGTAATCCACTGTAGTATTAAGTCATAGGGCAAATAGTTTATAGGGATTTATAGCATGCTGTAATACAGGATTACATACAGCATGCTATAAAATGCAATGGTAATGTGCTACTTGTACTCACTAAGTTTGTTGGTCTTATTTATAGTTTGTTTTGCCTTACTTAAGTAGGAAAATGCCCAGTAATAAAAGTGAGATGATGCAAAGATTTGTAGCTGAAACCAGAGACAATGTGATTAGGTAGTGAGCATCAGACATAGGGAGGACATGCAAAATCATAATTTATTCATAATTAAATATTTACAGTCAGTATTTAAAGTGCAGTTTACACTTTGAGACGGCTATATAGTGTCTTACTTGCGTATAAATAAAACTACATGCTGGAACACACAGGCGTGGCCCCTGTTAAATGTAAGCCATTCAGTGCAGCTCTCATTCTCCTCGCTGTCATCCCGCCGCACTACGTGACTGTGTTACATCCTCCTGTCGCTAACTGTCATCAAGAATCCTCATCAGACTCGAGTGCTCTCCACAGACCTCTCAGGTGTGAGAGATGTTGGTGGATTCCCTCAGGAGTGGAGTCACACTCCGTTCTCCCTCTCCTGTTTACACCCCCACTTTAATTGCCTCGTTCTCAAGTGGAAGTGTGTTCTTCATTATCACTTCTAATACACCTCTCAGCACATCGACTCTAGCAAAGTGTCAGCTGCCATGCCAAGTTAAGACAGTAGCTTGTGCATGCAAGGGCAAACAATAATAATCTCCTGCTGCTGCTGTCGCTGCCTCGGTTATTAATTGATTTCAAGGTCTTACAGTTGGCAGTGACTTGCTGCAAATCGTTTTGTCGGAAAAGTGGTTAATATACGGAACATATTTAGGGGAATTTACAATATGATTATGCTTTAAGTTGTCGTTTTTTTCCAGGAAATATCAACGCTTATCGTCTTTTTCTGTTAACCCGAGCCCATACAAAATTGTACTGTTCACAATTAAATAAGGAAGATGAAGCTTGTAGATGCACCACTGCGATTTCTGTAGTTTTGCATCATTTAGGACAATTACATCTTTTGTTTTTGATATTTTTTTTGCCTTCATTTGATGTAATATAAAGAAAAAAATATGGTCAAGTCAAAGTCAGACAATCCTTGTTTAGGGAGACTTTGTATTGTTATTTAAAATATCACTGCACAGCATAAACTGCGTGGACACAACTATGGCAGGTACAGTAGTTAGAGATACTCCTTTCTTTTTTTTTGTTAGTGTTGTTGTACCACAAAAACTCTTACGTCACTGTGTATGGAGCAACAGCCAGGAAGAAGTTAGCATTGTAATGAGGATGGGAAGCTTGTTGTCTGCCGCAGTCTTAAGTTAATGTCCTCCAAAAATGGTTAAAGTTAATTGCTTGAAGTTAATTTATCAAGAAAGATAAATACAATTATTTATTTATATAAAATGATTAAAAATTTTTTGAGGGTTTTCCATTGAAATCAGTTAAATCTAGGTTCTCTTGGAGTTAGCCTCTAGTGGCTGTTAATGGAACTGCAGCATACGTCGCATTTACCGCTCAACCTTAAGATGTGCTGGATTACTTATTATTTTAAACTTAAACCATATCAAATCAGAATTCATCTGAATCAAAATCATGCAGGTAGCAGTTTCAGCATTTATCATTTAGTTCAGAAAGGCCATAAATAATCGATAGGAGAATTTGAAGCGTTGCTGCTTCTGCAAGCGTCGCAGTACTATCGTGTAGCAGTGCCGTCCTGACGGAGGACGCATGACTTCTAACGTTTTCAGACGCACGTCCTCCTGCTCTCCTCCTCCATTCTGACTCGTCGCTGCTTGACCAAGACAGTCGGTCATTGGTCCTTTTTTTTTTTCAGCATCCATCCATCAGAGTTGACATAATGTGCCACACTGTAACTGTGCAGCAAGTCATAAAAAGTCCTCCTACTTAATGTTACTTATAGAAGCAGGATGTGATTTTTGTTTGGCTCCGAATCACATTTATAACGATTGTCCCAGAGATACCGCACGGGGTCCATGATAGGACCAAGTTGGGATGCTTTCTTTCATAAACCGCTGACTGTGGATGATTCCTTCAATAAAATAGTCCAGCATAACATCTTAATAGTGACTGGCTACACTGCTCTGGCATGTGAAGTCTCTCCTTTCCAAACAAGGCGCTGTTAGACTGGTTTAAATAGAGACAGACAGGCCCCCGGGCTACCATTGTCCTTTGGGATTCTCAGGGTCATCAATGAAACACAAGGCAACGCTGGTGTGCTCCTCGGTGACTCTTGCCCAGCATTTAATGGCACTCATGGTAAATGCTTTAAACCTTATAGACTAATAAACACGAAGAACAATGAGATGTTTTCCCTCTGCATCCACGTCTTTTGCTTCCTCAGGTTCCTCTCCAGCAAGTTTCTTCTGTGCGCCTCACCTTCCTTCTACCATCGTCTCTACCAGCTGCCCCTGGATTGAAAACAGCTTTGCTAAAACTTCAAATGTCGGTGCTCCAATCTTTATTCTCCTCTCAAACCCTGAACACAAAGCTTACAGGCATCACAGGCTTCAACGCTGGCCCACCAAATGTTAGTCCGCCTGCCATGCCAAGAGTAGACAGGCCCTATGCGAAGCTAACACGGCCTCGCGGCGGCTTGAGCTCGTCAGCGGCCGGCTGGTCTCATTGGCTTTATTTATAGTCGCCGCCACAAGACATCTGCTGGAGACGAGACTCTGTCCTCTGTGGCCACACAGCACTGCACAGAGGGAGCTTGTCAACGTTTTTTCGAAGGCAAAGTGTTTGTGAGGACCTCGATCCGAGTGGGGGAGAGCGAGGAAGCCGCAGCCTCCCTTTTTAATGGGATGGGTGTCCCCTCCGATCGCTTTCTCCACAGCTCTGATTAATGAGACCGGAAGACAGAGGGAGGCTTCACAGTTTGTTGTGTCTCGTGTGTTAGCCGATGTTTACTTGATCTGAGAGCTGTTGTTTGTTTGGTGTGTTCAGTCTGGTCCTTGCTCGCCACTATTTTGGGACACTGACACTTGGATGCAGCTCGGCAGTTGTCTGATGCAGCCTCGCCTTCCTCGTCCTCGCCCCCCCTTCCCATCCACCCACCCACCCAACCACCCCCCGTGTCACACAGTGTTTCTCTTCTTCTCCCGCTCTCTTCAGTTCACATTGAGGACGTCTGGATCTCTCAGTCTGACCGAGCTTCGGGCCTTGATGCAAAGCACCGGGGACAGCTCTCTGCTCTTCCCACAGAGCGGGGGTTGAAGTCAGAGCGCGGCGGAGTCCGAGGGAGGGAAGGAATGTGAAAATGCTCTGCTCACGTGTTCCTGAAAAGATCCGACCGGAGAAAGGCTCCGTTGGGAACGAAGGCAACCTGCTGAGTAAATGATACCGAAAAATCACAACTCACTTTTTGCACCGCTTCAAAGGTCTGCACACAATTCAGGAGTCGAAATGAAGATAACGCAACCTAAACGTGGTTGATGGTCGTTCTTGAACGCAACGTTGCACGATACAGCAGCTCCTTAATGAACCAGAAACAGCCCGGTAGCCTGCTGGATGCTGTGAGGATAAATTCTAATATTAGTGCAGGAAAATTCATTGATGCAACATTTAATTTTATTTTTCATTTTGAGAAATACAGATTTGTGGAAAACATCTGATTGAGCATACATACACATTTGTATATTTTACATACTGTTTATGCGTTGTACCTCACTTCTATTTTATTTTTTGACCCCATTTCACTGAATGTAACAATCTATGTAACAATGCCACTGGATACCGAATAAATAAAGCGTCTAATCTAATCTAATCTAATATAATCTCGATTCACCGGTCCATCAGTAAAGGGACAGGAAGTGTTTGGTTGTTTTGAACGAAAACATTCACAGTGAGGGTAAAAAACAAGACAAACTACAGATCTCCCTTTGGTTAAAGGCTGACTTATTAAACTTCCTGCTGATCTAAACAAATGTGAAGATGTAGGTTGACACAGATATCTCAGTTTTTACCACAATATTTAAGATGACGGGGTAAAAAAAGGAAAACGGAAGAATCAAGTGCTGATTGAGATGCTTCCATCGAACATAATAGTTTTGCAGCTGCGTGCTGTTACTGTGTGGGATGATAATGTGGCTCACTGCCTTCGCCTCTGCCCCTTATTCTGCAGGATAAAACACCAAAGCGTATTTATCACATTTATCTTATTTCAAATATATGTTTTGAGAACATTTTTTCACGAAGGCATAAAGAATATGCAGACTGTAAACATGCTAACTATAATGTACTTGGAAAATTGAGCTTGTAATCAAGCTAATCTGTATTAAATATTTAATAAGAGTTTGTTTTGTTTACGTGAGATGATTAAGATCAGAATATCAGTTTTGTTTCCTGAATATTTTATGTCTGAGAGCAAGTTGCCTGCTGAGCTAAAACTGAATGTTGGAGGGGAAAAAAAGATGAAATATAAACTGCTATGAGTTTAAAAGTATTTCTCAAAAACAGACAGTTTCATTTTATTTGCCTGGAACGCCATATGCAGAGCTGTACTTCACTTTAAACTAAAGAAAATGAAATGCTGCATCAATGAATTCTCTCTGCACGAACGCCTGAATCTGTTCCTCACAGCATCTGGGCTACCGGGCTCTTTCTGAGAATGAAATGGCATTGTTGCTTCGTGTCCTTCTACAGTTTCATCCATATAACAATATTGCAAGGCATTACTCTTAATCTCTGAATCTCCTTTTACTTTTTTTTTTTTTATTATTCTTAGAAGATACATCTGGTCTCCGACTTCTAATTCCAGGCGGGAATCAAAAGAAAAAACAATTTTTTTTTACAAGAGAGGAAGGATTAGGGAGTAGAAGTAGGAGGGCAGAGTGGTTGTTTGAGGACATTTAGCTGCTGCTGGGAATGAGATTAATGCACTTTTCGCTGCCGGACAAAAAAAAACTTGCCGGTAATCCTTAATGGATCAGAAATGGTAAGCTCATCCTCGTCACTAAGGCCAAAGTCTTGGAGCTTTCTGACATGTATGCAGGGTTTTCACTTTCAGAACAATGCCAAAATAAGCCCTTTATTAGAAAACGGACTGCGGGCTGGACGTACATATGCGCCGTCACTTATCCTCTTTCTGCAGCACTACATGGTTGTACAGATTGGTTTTGTTCCAAAGAAGATTTCATTTTTTTTAAAAAAAAATAATGTAATTGTGTATTTTATTGTTATTTTTTAACCAGAAGAGCTTTTCTCGTGATCGTTACATGTTCTCATCAGGTTGTACATTTGCTGTTGGTTTAATCCATCAAAAGAGGTGGAAAGTTTGATTTCTGAAACTATATATATATATATATATAAACATAAAATGAGATCAAGAGCTTAGTTTCTAGAGAGGTCTCTGAGCAGTTATAAGACAAATTTAATCTCACAAAACAGTCGTGACATTATACTGAAAAACGTAATGTTTTACTGTATCCGTGGAGATTCCTGGTATTCCAGCTGCATGGTGTAGCCGTAAACAAAGGCAAATTTGAGTTCTCTTGAAGATGTTCCACCGTTCATCTTCTGTTGAACCCAGAACACGGGAAGAAACAGTCACATTAATGTAGAGCGAGGATGTCTGGCCTTTTTAGACATTGTTGAGGTCAAAAGACTTGACGTATGTAGGGAAACCTACGCACAGATCAAAACCTACTACTTGGAACATGTGGGTTTTTCATGAAAAGCAATAAAAAAAAAATCATCCTTTGCGTGGTTAGTTTTTCTAAAAACCTGAGAAACCCAACATCCCTGTGTATTTCAAAAACACACCAATGCAGAAACATGAAGAAGCCACTTGGGCGAGTGGTTTTATGGAGGCCCAAGCCTTTTTTAGAGCTTTCGCCTGCATCTTGGTTATCATGAGCAGCAGCAAATGGAACTGGCCATCAGTCTTACTGACAGATCTGCATAATATATTTAGCTCACAGTAATGGTAGACAATTTAATTTAACATTTAAATGATCTTCTAAATGTGGAATTCTATTATTTGTACAATCATTTCTGAAATGTTCAATTGCATAGATGCAACAATTTCTATTTCTTCATTTCAACACATTTTGTAATTATGTGAAAGTCAGCCGTGAGCTAATCACATGAAGTTTATGTATCAGTGTCGTATTGCTCCGTCTCTAAGCTCCTCGGTATCAAACCACCAACCAGATATTTGTTCAGGAGGTTTACAGTGAAACTATTCAATGACGTCTAATAGAGAGACACGTGTAATGTTTCTTCTAAACACTGGTCTGGTGAAGAGAGAATTAATTTAGGTTCGATTTATCATATGTGGGTGTCTATTTTTGCATAAATTACATCATTACACATAAAATAGATTCTTGGGATTTTGCTGTTGCAATAAAAATAATTAATAATAAAAAAAACAAACAAGACATTTAGTGACACGAGGCTGCAGTTCAGTCTGCGTCCTGTGGAGGTCACTCTGTACCTGCTGTGGACATCCACGCATCAGCAGAGCAACCGGAGGACACGCAGGCTGCTCGGATGAAACGCTGGACTGATAAAACTGTACTGGTAGTGAGGGGCAGACAGTCTCTGCACAGCGTGCATCCACACAAGATCATTAGATATCATATCACAATCCTGCTCCTTTTGCTCCTATATGCAGGACAGTACAGTGGGCTGAGTCATCTAAAATATTTAGACACTCAGAACTGTCAAAAGAAGGAATTTATAATCTCATATGATTAAAATCTTGAGTAATGATTTTGTTTTTTATCTGCTTCTATTCTAGCTAAAAAAAAAAACAGAATAAAAACATGCATCAGTCAAAGTGGAGCACAACAAGTCATTAATTTAACTGCAAATGTTCTGCTGCTTTTAATTTTAATAACACGTAATTTTTTTATGATTTTATATTTTTCATTATTTTTCTTTATTCAAATTTGCAACAGATTTCTGCCATTTTATTTAATCGTAACACTTAAAACCAAGCCAAATATACACAAAACCACACAAACGATGTCCACATATCTGGATGAGCAGCTCACTGACTCACGCGCAGTAAATAACCGACTAAACCCAGTTGTTTTTTCTTTGTTTTTTGTTTTTACTTGCTGCTATTTTGCTATAACAAAAGACTCCCAGCTGCAGAGCAATGAATCAGAGATGAGAAATTTCCAGAGGATAATGGAGCCCCTGTTTCCCTCTAAATGCTGCAGGTGGCACTATGGTATCTGTCTGCTTTCACCATAGAGACGTCAACTCCCGAATGAGCTTAGGTATATATATATGAGATCCCCTCCCCAAAAAAAACTGGCTCCTGCAACAGACCAATAATAAATAACACACCAACTGGGAGCTGTTTCAACTGGAATGACTTATTAAAAGTTAGTGCATTAGATCGGGGCATTAATTGAAGTTGTGATTAAGGAAGTGGAAGATTGTGAAGCACACATGATGAAAAATGGATGTGTGGATAGAGAGATTAAAAAACAGACAAATCTTGTTTGATAAATAATTCACGGTTGGATTAAACTGGATTGAGACACGAGCCAATCCTTTTTGTAAGTGCATTAAAAAAAAAAAAAAGGAATTTTCTCATGGGATTCCCTCCAAACCTGAAGCCAGGAAGCGTGCTGGTGGCATGGTGCTTTGAGGGTCATCATTGTCATCATGCAATCCAGTATTAAGATGGATGCTGCCGGATCCCATCAAGATAATGGGTTTCATGTCTCCTGGCGTCGGGGGGGGGAGGGAGGTGGCTGGTGGGACGGAGAAGATCTCTGCAGCTGAGTTTCTTTCCTTTTTTTTTGTTTCTGCACTTATCTCTGCAGGCATCTTGACCCTGTGAGTCCACAGCACATGCTGCCATGCAGGGAAAATTACATCTCATCTAAATGCTAAATGAATACCTCAGAAGCTAAGGATGCGTCCTCTGGTTGGAGGCGGAGACGAGATGTTTGGGTTGCCAGCCAGAAAAGAGACTGTTCACAGCCGAGTGGTAAGAGAGAAGAAGAAGAAGAAGAAGAAGGGAGGAACACACAGATGATTAGAGATAGTGGTGGTTGGTCTGCAGCATGTCACCCAACGAGATGTCAAGCTGGATGTGTTCCTCGCTGCCTTCACGAACAAATACATCCTAAATCCATGATCTGTCCCACATTTGTGGTTAAAGCTGTCTCTGAAAACACTGAATAAGATCACACCGCTAGATCAATTTGATTTTATTCACTGCGATACGATACGATGCATTCGTCAATAATCACCTCAAGAGTCTGAAACCCCTGGAGGTGAAGTCATCATGGCAAATACTCATAAAAACAAACCTTGACCAGGACCCAGAGACAGAAGAAGAAGGGAGTAGAAGAGGATCTCACATACCTCACAAAGAAACTCATTTATTGCTCCCTCCTTGTCTTTCAAACCCCGTGCAGCTTGTAACAAAGGACATTGTGTTATAAATGAGTAGACTCCATTAACAAGTGGAGATAAAGCAGAGGATCGTGAATTTTCCTGCAACCCGGAAAATGGTCTGCCCGTGCAGTAATAGCTTCACGAGATTCACATCCACTAGATTCATCTTCATCTTCTGTAACCTCTTGTTCCTGTGAAGGGTCGCTGTGGGGGCGGGGGGGTTGGGGCCCGTCAGCGGGTAGAGGTGCAGCACACCTTGGACAGGTCGCCAGTCTATCGCAGAGAGACACTCACATGCACACCTACGGCCAATTTAGAATCACCAATGATTAAAGCCAGGCATACACTGCGATTATCTGCGAATTTTTTTTTAATCGAGACGAATTTCGGCTCAATTGTGTGCAATATACTTTGGGTAACGAGGAGAGATTAACACCTCACAACGCTCCTGATCACAAATCGTGATTTTCTTGTGTCAGTCTCATCAGAACATCTGGGCCATATAGTGTTAGAACATGATTCGTGGGCTGCGAACTTTTGAAATCAGCGATCTAGTCGTGCAGTTTGAGATGGAGCTGAATCAAAGGATTTAAAATATCGCAGAGTGTATGCCCGGCTTAACGAGCATGTCTTTGGACGGTGGAAGGAAGCCGGAGTACGTGGATAAACCTACGCAAACAAAAAGGTCCCAGTCGGCCTGGATTCGAACCTGGAGCCTTCTTGCTGAGAGGCATCGGTGCTGACCACCATGGCACTGCGCCGCCCACATCCACAAGATTTTCCAAAAAGTCACAGACAAGGTTCAGTTGCTATCACATGCATGATAATTCTGGTCAAGTGATGACAGGTGGTCACAAATTTTACTTTTGGAAATTTCTGCGTGAGGCTGGCAGAAGTACTTTTGCGACGTGGAGAAAGTCTTATTCAGCTGCTGCCTGTCGTAGACCAAAACCAACTGTGTGATTCACCTAAAACAGGAGATGAGATGGAGGGAGGGGGGCAGGGGGGTTTTGGAGGGAGGGGGTTGAGTGGGCAGGACAGACAAGGAGGGGAGCGGATGTCTCAAGGTCAAAGGCGGAGCGGCGAATTGGGGTGGAAGCCGACTAATGAGTTTTTCCGTTCTCTCCCTGCCCCGTCCTGGTGGCATCACCTCGCCGTCCTGTCAATCACCTCAACCCACCTCCCTCCTCCCAAACCAACCCACCAACCTATCTTCTTGTCCTCCCACCTTCACCGCAGACGGCGGAAAGAAAAAAAAAAAAAAAACAGGAAAAATACTGTTTATTTCAGAACAGGCCTCTTAATCTATTTGGACTGGGCGTAATAGGACATTTGCATGGAGAGCACAGCGAGGTGTCAGCGATAACCACGGGGTTGTGACATCCCCCGAAATATGCTGAGCTTTTGCTAACCTCTCATCAAACACGCTGATCTTTATGGACTGTATCATATTGTGCTGTAATGTGCTTTATTGTCCACAGAATAAGCTTTTCTTAAAGGTAATTGGAAAGCGGAAAATGGCCGCTATCGTCCGACTTTTTAAATACATTATTCCTGAAATGTGGCTTGTGTAATGACCCTGTCGGTGTAAAATGTGAGATTTATCTTGGCAGCAGAAATTGATCCATTTCACCTTTGTCTAATGGAAATTTTTATCAAGGATTATCTGTTTATGTAAATGAGCTTGGCCCCTGGAACGTCGGGGATAAAAGGAAGTCTGGGGAGGGGGGGTCGCAGTTAATCTAGGGCCTCTTGACGTGTCAGTCTGGATATAATGTATACAGCAGTCATCTCTGTGGGGGTGGTGTCTGTCTGCGTTCCTGTACTGCTACCTCTGTGAGAACTGGGTTGACTTGCAAACCTTCATATTGAACACATTTGTTGGAAGGAAGATGTTTTCCCGTCAGGACCTTTAGGGCTATCGACTAATCAAACTGAAAAATTATATTCCTGTAATTTTTAATTCTGTTATTCAGTTTCTTTCCATTACCAACACACCAGTATTTTTTGTAGGAGCTATGTTGTAGGAGCTATGTCGTAGCTATCCCAACAGCCTAGACCCTAACCGCCGTAGCCTGACGTACCGCAAGAGCTGCGATAGGTCCTCTTGGTAGTAGCGTGTTTCCACTTTAGTATTTACGGCTGCTTCTCCATTTCCGCAATTTTTTAATTGATTGTTTTGGATCACTAAAGATGGAGCACATCGAGGAAAGGTTAACTGAGGAGGTCTGGCGATGCAAACACTTATATGACTCTTATTCGGCGAAATGTCGGCGACTGTTTGAATGTGCCGTTGTTGAAAGTGAGCAGGAAAGAAAAATGAACTCGTCTGAGGGGTAAGGCTACGTACGTAGGTTACAGCGCCCGCAGTACTCTCAAAGAGCCTTAACTCTGCAAACAGTTGGGTAGTCCTGCAACCAACCAGAGCTCTTCTGTTGTAAACAAATTCAACCCTGCAGCACTCAGTGTTTGACTACACCGCTGTTACTCGTCCGTCCATCACAATCTAAGTTATTTTACTGGCCCAGCAGATCTTTGCTGGAACGTACTCCGTTCCAGAGAGCGCAACTCCAGACCAACTTTCCTCCACTAAAAAGGTGTGGTTCTGGGACGTTGGTTTGACTTCCAGGCTACAACATCTCTGCGCTGAAATCTGTAGTAACCCAATCAATGCTGCTTTTGATGTGTTTATTAATATAGATGCAGAAAACTAAAACTTTGGGATGTTTCTGTAAGCTCATGTTCGTTAGTTGTAATATAGCTACTCTCTGGTATCTTTTGGGCAGACGAAACAATTGGATTGTGGAGAAAGTCAAACATCTACTGGCTTTCCTTTTGGAATATGTGACAGCAACAGGAGAGGTTTCTGTACCTGCAGTCCACCAGGCACTTAAATGGACCCTTTGTAGACCTAATGTCTTCTAATATCAGACACATCTATATACCTGGCTGCTAAATCTTATTATGCTGTACATCGATCAGGCATAACATTATGACCTAATATTGTGTAGGTCTTCCTTGTGCCTCCAAAACAGTTGTGACTCATCAGAGAATCCACATGGACCTTCTGAGGGGGTCCTGTGGTGTCTGGTAAGAGAATGTTGTTAGCAGGGGGCCTTTGGGACCATCCCACAAATACTTGATCAGTTTGGGATCTAGTGAATTTGGAGGCCAGGTCAACACCTTGTGCAGTTTTCCATGTTGTGCTTGTGTCAGGCTGCATCCTGCTGGAGATGGCTGCTGCCATCAAGGAGTGTCATTGCTATGGGGTGAATGCCAGGTCCAAAAGTTTCCCAGCAGAACACTGAATTATCACAAGATGGTCAATGTTATTTACTTCTTCTGTCAGCGGTCATAATGTTATGTCTATTTCTGGGCGTCATAATCAGTTCATCACAAAGGATCATGATACCTATAACATAAAACTTTTCATGGACAGCTCAGTTGTGTGCAGCATTGTAAAGTAACTCAGATGTTTGGACATGTCAGCTGCAGGATAGATGGCACAGTTTGGATCACCAACCGTGCAGCATGAAAAATGAATGAATAGCGTGGAAGCTATGTGTAGCGGCGGTGGGCTGCAGTCACTTAGAAGAAGGGCTGTGGAGACTGACAAGGCCCCCCCTCGCTTGTGTTTTCATTGCAGCGGACACTTTTGATGTTTTATGGGAGAGGCCTTGCCTTGTTGCCGGAGTCTTTGCCGTGACAGCAGTGTGACGGTCTTGAAATACAGCTGGTGGGTGAGGAGGAAGGGAGGGGGGATTCTCCACGGAGGACAGCAAATGGAGCTTCGCTGAGCACTGGCGGTCCCTCTGTGGCCCCCGCTGTCATCTGCCATCCTGACAGGCAGACAGAGAGGGAGATCCAGAGGAAGAGTCAGCCAGGCTAAGTGACAGACACGCCAATGTGACCCAATCCACCAGAGGGGAGGCTTCATCACTGTCTTAAATGCGTCGACTTTCTCAGCGGCCGGAGACGAAGGAGATCGGGTCTGAGTGTGGGCTAACCTCAGCCTGCAGCACCTCCCCTCCCCATTAGACAGTGACCATGATGCATCATAGCAACTACAGTTCAGCTTCGGCAGCCTGAATCAGACAAACAAACAGAGAGACACTGTAACACCCAAGAGGATATGTGGTATCAAGCATAATGCTGCTCAAAGGTCAACAACATTTACCATCACACGCTGAAGAACTGGATTCAGTCAGTTGTGGTAAATATAGCTATAAACTGTACGTCAAACATCAATTATACTGAGACCTGAGGACACCTGTTAAATAATATGCATGGCTAGACACACGCAGGAGGATCTGAGATGTTTGGAAATTGTTGAGCAGTCCAAAGTACTTTGACAAAAGACACATCAAGATCAGAAAGAAGGACTGTTTCTAAGACATGCATGGATTTGAGCTAACGTTACTTCCAATACAGAAATGGGTTGCCACCATTGACAGTATAAAGATGGACGATGGAACAGCTCCACAAAAATAAAGTCAAAGCAAGTAGAGCTTTCCCTGGTCACTAGGTCATAAGCACCACACCTTCCATTTGGTGGATGGGACTTAGATCTAACTAAAACACTAAAATACACACTCAAGTGTCCATTGTTCAGATAAGTTTTGTTTCAAGCACCTACAAGCCAAAGAACCACCTCTGCCATTGTCTTTTAGTGTCTCCTGCTCTGGCCCACCATGGTGTCGTGCTGCTGGGACTGTGTGCCATGTTCTGCCTCTGTAATTGCAGGAAAGTGCTTTTCCAGCCGGTTCAGTCTTGTATCTGTCCCAGTGAGACACAAGTGGAGACAGTTTCCTCCTCCCCTCTGCCACTTCTGGGACTTTAAACTTCCTTAAGGAACTCACAGCACCAGGGTCAGTCGTCAACTCCAGCGTCTAACCGCGGTCCCCCGGATCAGGCCTGCCAAGATCTCAGACACTTCCCATCCCCCCTGCATCCATGACTCCCTGCATATTGGGACCCATGTGTAATTAAAAGGGGGCATTACATTTTCCCCCCAAGCATTAAAAATGGATCCTGTTGGCAGCAAATGGAGCATCTCCATCCTCATCTGCCGCCATCTTGTATGGTCCTTGAGGGCTGGAGGCCTGGACAGATGCTCCTTCAGGAGGCGAGGGAGGTTTGTTTGTGCTTCAGGAGGATTGGGTCAGAATAATAAAAGCCTTTCTGTCAGTGTATTGTCGGTGGAAAACGAAACAGCAGTCTGAGACAATTTGTACACATAGTAAAAACACCGCACATATATAGATCAGGCATAACATTATGACCAACTTCCTAATATTGTGTTGGTTTCCATGGTGTCTCCAAAACAGCTGGGGGGCCTTTGGGTCCTATGGGTTGAGGGGAGGGGCCTCTGTGGCTCATCCCACAGATACTTGATCAGTTTGGGATATACTGAAGCTGGGGGGCAAGTCAACATCTTGTGCTGTTCATGCTTTTTAGTTATTTCTAAACCATTTTTGTGTGTTTGCCAGTTTTTTGTGTCAGGCTGCATCCTGCTGGGGATGGCTGCTGCTATCAAGAAGTATCATTGCTATGGGGTGGGGGTGCCTGGTCTGGTCTAGGTTGGTGCTACATGTGTGCCTGGTCCAAAGGTTTCCCAGCAGAACACTGAATTGTGGTCAGTGGTCATAATGTTACGCCTGATGGGTTTATTTGCATGCAGAAAACAGCAGACAAAATCAGTTAAGGTATTTTATAAATGCAACTTTAATTCAAGGGCACAATCTTGACAGATGTCCTGTCCTGCTCTGACAAATTAGATGATCTTTAAACAAGAGGGGCCCAGGAGTGTTCCCTGAGGAACACCAAATTCAAAGAGTGATAAAATCCCCCAGTTAAGCTCACGCTTGAGGTTGGTTTCCTTTCTTTGTGTAACCCACAGAAGTGAAGTATGCCCTTATCTCCAACAATGAAGAGCAGCTGCTTGTGTCCTCGTTGTAGGAAGGCTAACCGTACGAGCCTTGGCCGCTCCCGCCGCACTTATTACATTATCATGAGCTCTGTGGCGAGGGCACCTCTGCATCATAGACGTGGCGATTACTTGAATGTGCGGAGTCTCACTCTCTGTGAGGACAAGGAGGCCCCTGACTCTGTGGCAACCTCCCCCCACCTCCCTTCACCCTCACGCACACAAAAAAAAAAACCTCGCTCCCGGTGTCAGAGCCTTCTCCTGTCAGTAATTTGTTGCTAATCAGCTGTCAGCTCGGAAGCGATGATGAGGTGATCATCGTGGGCGGTGGAAGGTAATGGCCTTAAAAGTCACAGAGTCAATGTCAATGGGATCACTCGGATTCAATCAGGGGTGGCCCGATGAAGGATGGCACCCGCTGACATTACCACTCATTTTGAGCCCAAGCATCTGGGCCCTAGTAAATAACCATCAGTGGGTGGGTCCGAGGGACAGGTCATTAGCCCTGAGAAAAATAAATATCTCCTCTCTCGTGAAGGCTGCAAGTCATTTAGCACAGACTAGGAAATTTCACCCTAGATTAAGTATGATGAGCCAATATCAGTCAGAGGAGAGGCCACACTGAGCGGGAGGGGGGCCCTGATGAGACGCAGGGAAAATTTATATGCAAGCCTCAGCAAATGTAATATGATTTTAAAGGCGAGAAAGTGTGTTGGCACAGGGCTGGAAGGAGGGACAGGGCCACTTGAAACTAGAGTTTGAATGATGGGGGTTCTTAAGCGCTGAAGTCTTTGGATTGAAGCTGCTGATCATTGCTGCTGTCTGCTGGTAATATACACTTTCTGATGTGCCCGGTTTAGTGGGTACTGAAGTATTTGAAATATTATATTTTTTATTTATAATTTCCTAAACACATACAGTATATATGTGGATACCCATCTGGGTTAGTTTGTGTGTAGTTATGAGAGGAACCTTCATTATTCTAGAGTAATCAATAAACAATAAATTGCTGACATTAATCTCACTGTTGGCAAACGAATAGTCTTTAAATTGTTGTATGAGCATGACTACGCCTAAAGAATATATTAAATGTACAAAGGTAACATAAAAAATTGAACAGTATAAAATAAGTAGAGCTCCATATATGTGTCTCTCTATCAGCCCTTGAAAAGAGGAGGAAGGAGCATTATTGGGCACATTTTACTGTTTCTAAGTTGAAAGAAGTGTCTAAATGCCTGCACCAAAGATTTGATTGACCTCCTAGATCACTGCCGCAGCATAATCCGTTCCAAACGGAGTGACTCCAGACCAAAAAATAAAAAAAATGGGGATGGGGAAGTTGATCTCCATGTTAAAATGTCCAACGTTAGAGCAGAAATAAACACATTCACCTTGTTGAATTATTCACAAACTCACCTCCTGATTTGGTTTTGACCTTAGACCCACTTTTCCCTCTGATTATGGTTGGTTTCTCCTGGTATGCTCCGCCTTCATCAGTTTCACCTGTGTCTCGTCAACCCCCCAGCCTGTGTGTGCATATATATATAGCCCTGCCTTTCACTTTCTCCTTTGTCAAGTCATCTGTTGTGTTAATTCTGTGTTCACCATGTTGATGTTTCCTAGTGTTTTAGTTTGGTTCTTCTAGCTTTTGCCTACCCACATTTAGCAAGTTTATCTTTGTTTGTTGCCTTCTCCTGCTTCTCCTTGTTTCTGTGTCTTGGTTCTACCTTGCCACAGATATAATCCATGGTGTCCATCCTATCTCCTTATAGTTTTGAGGCTGTCAACACAAACCACAGTTTGGCCTTTTAGATTAAACTTTACAGAAGGAAACATTACAATACTGTAATATAAGAAGCAAACAGAATTCCAATGAAGTGCATTGTTCTGTAGCAACATATGGACAATCATTCTGAACTGATGTTGATTTAACAACAAATTAAGCTCTTTCCTTCTTTGATTAACGCTAAAAGGTCAAGATTACATCTTTTAATGACCTGCTGTTACAGGAACTGTCTGGAAAATAATTTCTATTCACTTTTGTATTACGAACATAAGCTGCAAAAAAAGAGTCCAGTATTCCCAACAATGAAGAATTGCATTATCTTCTAATTGGGAAAATGCTCAGTGACAAGTTTTGGACTGCATTAGAAGGAGTTTCTATCCAGCATCTCTTCTTCTAAAAGTCATGCATACACTTCCTCCAACTTGACTAATGCTAAGCCTCGCCTTGATGATGCGCAGTTGACCCTGGTGGCTTTGAACTGTCATCAATCCAATTAATAGGGGATGGCTCTGAATCCATTACAGCAAATATAATAAAAACATTATTATATTAACCTCCCAATGTAGTCTAATTCTATCAACATAATTAATTGAATCCTTTTACAAAGTACCGGGTTCATGAATAATTAATACAAACACTTTAAATGTTAAATATTCATATTTGTTCTCCACGGAGTTCTGCTGAGCGGCCTTCAGTCAAAGCAAGAAAAATAATTAAACAAAAATAAATCGGCAATATTAAGCAAATGCTCCTCAGTTACAAGTGGCTTCAAGAATTATGTCTGTCAGAAAAAAACAGCATGCTTTGTTTAAGAGCTATAAGGTCTGAGACACCAGACTATTGATCACTGACTAGTTTTCTACCACCAGTCAACTGTCTTCACATGGAAACTAACTAATTAACTAAATATTAGAATAATAGGCCAATAAAATAAAAGAAATGCCTCATATAACCTCATCAGTCAGATCAAACCGGCCCGATCGAAAGGAATTTTCAGTCCGGTTGAGAAGGTTGGTGGAGACCTTTGATAATCTGTTCACTATGAAAATATTAGCGTCCAATAACCATGTAACCTCTTCATCCAGCCGTTTCTCTTTGATTGGAATTAGGTGGCTAGTTTGCTAGGTGGCCAACTAGCGACCTAGCAAACTAGCAGTTCATCAAGTGTGTGGAAATACTTCACTAAAGATGAAGCCCACACTACTGTGACATCTCAGTCCTCAAATGCAACAAACTAACTAAACTACTACTACTAAACTAGTACAACGAACACTCATCTGAAAAGCCATCCGCTAACGCTAGCAGAACATCCTCTGCTAGCGCCCTGCAGTAGTAACAGAGAGACGGAGGCTGCACATCAACAATTTGCTGGTGAATTTCATTGTCAAAGTTCTTAGATCTTTAGCTGTGCTACGCAGAAAATGTTTCAGAGAAATACAAAGCTACACTATCATCTAACAAGCTGTGGAGTACTAGTAAATGCCATTGGAGGTGCTGCCTGTTTTTATACAGGCTATACATATGTGTAGCACACAGTATGTAGCACATGAATATGGATTTCATTGTTGCAAAGCTTTACTTTCTACTGTGTTTTTATTAGTGTCGACTTGACTTTCATCACATAACAGTTGACTTTAAAAAATCTGCAGCCAAAGTTTGCAGTTTTATTGTCCTCATGCAGCTCAGTTGTTGATTTATGCCCGAGCCGCACACAAACAAACAAATACCCTACACTCCCTTCCCTGCCACGTCCAGTGACAGAAGCAGGTGCTGATGCAGGTGGACTTGCCAACACTAGAGGCTGGCACATAGCAGTAGGAGGTCTCTCCCGGCGCCTGGGAGTCCACCAGAGCTGATATAATACTTCCAACTCTGCTAAAAACCTGTTGCCAAAGCCCCTCTACAAACCACATAAAGCATATACCACGGCAAAGCGGTAGGGAGCGCGTGCATTCGCGAACGAGCCGCTTGTTGTGAAGTGATAAACTAGAGGGACAAATTAGCCCCAAGTTTGAGTCTGAGAGTGTGTGTGTGTGTGTGTGTGTTGAAGCTGATGAACCCTGCCTGGAAGATGATCATTAGTGAGTCAAATACCAGCACAAATGGCCGCCTGCGATAATAGCTGACATTCATCTATGTCTGTGACTTGTCCAACTCGCCGCTAAACGCTCACACAGCGAAGGAGCCGGAGCTTAACAAAACTTTGTGAGGGAAAGACGGAGCAAACTCGAGTCCAGTTACGAGCCCGGCGTCGGTTACTTTTTATTCGTTTTGCTGATGCTGGCGTCGCCTCAGATTAATTCCAAGGTGCTCGGTAGCCCAAGATAACAAGCGAACAACAATAGAAACCTAAAAATAGGCCGGACAAAATGTTCCTCTCGTCTTACGATGATAATGAAGCGGTGCCTAGGAAGGAAATAAAAGCTTGTTGCGTAACATTTTAACACTCACCCACTTTAGTGTGATCAATCAGGCGCCCGTGCACAGTCCATCCCTCTGCCCCCCCATCTGTTATTGCAAGAGCTGTCCATATAACAGGCGCCTGTCAAATTTGCCTGCTTTTTATTGACTCATCCTCTGAGCCACGGAGGGGTTTCGATCACAATTATCATTTTTTATGAATATATTTTCATGAATATATTAGCGTCCTCCCCACCACCGCCACCCACCACACACATACACATTTGGTGGAGTGTTGTTTTCTCACAGTTAATCAGTGGCCAGATAAATCAGAGGCCATATTTGCAGTCCATCTGTTGGGAAGGTGCAGTGGGCTCCAGACACCATTCAGACATGCTGGACAATAACAGGAAGCGGAAAGAAAGACAGCGCACAGACGTTGCAGGCATCACACTTTACTGCTCACTATGTTCCGTCAATACAGATGTCAGGCCAGGAGGGATTTCTTTCTATCTGAGAGCACTTTAGATCCTACCTGTTCATCTTCTTGAAGTGAATGAAGGGGCCTTCAACAGGCTCCCTGATACGACTCATCAGTTGCAGAAGATCAGAGGTTCCAACTTAACTGTTTAAAAGACATATACCCATTTATATGCGCCAAACATCTGCCACTATAGGACTTTTTTGACATGCAAGTGGTTCGTCCCCTATTGAGTGACAGATCTGCCAAAAATATTACGGAAGAAGTTTTTTTTACGCCCAACTTTATTGGCATGTGTTACCGCTAGGCTCAAAGTCGGCAACAAAGAGGGAGGCCACACACAGAAGTAACTTGTCAAATTAGTTTATTTAATTCAACTCAAATGATAACACTCAGAAAATGAGTATACTGTTGGAGGGTACAACAACCCAAACAAAGGATCAGGATGACGAGGATGCAGCAGGCCTCGCTGAGAGAGGGACAAAGACAATGAGAAGGACCGTCCTTTATGTCCTTCTAGCAAACCGAGCGCTTACAGCAGACCCCTCCCAGCTCCACCTGAAAACCAGCATCAAATTATGAAGAGAGTGGGAGGAATCGTCACACATGGAATTCATTCTGTGGAAGAAAATAACCAACACTGACCCAGGTTTCCAGCCAAGCTCTAGTCCGTGGAGTTCACCTTACCTCCTAGATGCAAAGTCCAAGATTTTGTTCAGACTTCCGCAAGGTTCAACGCTGTAACCGATGCCTGATGCACATCCGTTACAAGGACCACATGGTAGCGGCTACCTTCATGCTTCTGTCCCTCCTGGAAGCTCACCTGATGTTTACCCCACATGGTGTACACATGCTCAGAAAGAACACAAGAGAGAAACTCTTAGATCAAGTGTTTCCTTGGATGTTAGGCGTGCTACCATTTTCCTACTGAACAGTTTACGCCACAAATTGCTTCTGATCAGGTCAGTCTGTTTTGACTGAGGAGGTATTATTCTGGTTATTGGTGTAACGTAAACTTGGCAAGTGACCCAGAATCTCCCAAAGGACTTGTTCACTCACAACAAGACTATGCAGCCATTACCAGAAGAAATATCACACGGCTTGTTTCCCGCTTCCTCGCTCATTTACATTGTGCATGGTTCTGCAGAAGGAGAGTTCAGTTATTGGCATTGGCACCCGTCAGCCTGCACACACCATAGGAACAGCAACGGCAGAAGTTTGGGAGCATGCTGACGTACAGGCAAAGAACTTCGCTGCTCCAGTAGCTTTTAAAGATTTTACTTTGTGGCCATTGCTAACCCTCACGTCATTTTTGACTAAGAGTTGTAGCTTCCAATTCCTCGCCAAACTATTCATGAGTGTGTGTTGGCTGACTTAATTTGTTTTCTAAATGATCTGACAATTGTCGGTCAACTTTAAAGACTTGCAGGTGTAGTAAAAAGGCTTCTAGATATACTACCTCTACATTTACTGCATGCATAAGCACAAACGTGACTCATTTACGATCTTATTCACAGGCATATGAAGAGATGCCTGAGAGAGAAACAGCAGAAAGAGACCATGAATTTGGGAACAGGTGTCATTACAGTTAAAAAAAAAAAAATTGTAACTCCACCAGTAACTCGCTGAAATCTCTGAATAAAGACCCAAATGGGAGCCGGCGTGCTTTGTTATTCCAGATGGCTTTATGGGTGATGAAAGAGTGATTCACGCGTCACATTAAAAGTGCTTGTCGCAGGCCTGCCGTCTAACCGCTCGTCTCCTTAAAAACCAGGAAGCACCCCATCAATTATTTGCTAAGCAGCCATACTGAAGATCTCACTTTGAACAGTGTGTGGGGACGGCTGGCCTGTCAGTGTGATGATCGATGCACTGGAGGCTCACGCTGCCCCAACACGCCTCTCTGAGGGTCGGCAGCTGCACAAAGCCCGAGCTGTGTGTGTGTGTGTGTGTGTGTGTGTGTGTAGGTGTGTGTGTGTGTGTGTGTGTGTGTGTGTGTGCATAAGACAGACAGAAAGACAGACGCACACCTCAAATCCCAGGGATGCGTGCACAAGCTCTCCTGCACACATATGCAAACCTGCACAAATATCTTAATTACAAAAAAATAACAAATAGCTACAGGTTAGCTTCTGTAAAATAAATATAAATCCGTTTATATGTGTGACTTACAAGTTAAAAAGTAGAATATTATACGATATATATATATATATATATATATATATATACGATAGAATAACTGACAAAAGATCAAAATAATAAACTTGGGTTTGAATTGTAAATCGACTTAAATCTGCACAGCTGCAAACCCACCAGAGCTTGGGCGACTAATTACGCCATTTGCCACTTTAATGTCCAACGTAGCCATTGAGAATTCAGCTGGGCCTAAGGAGAATTAACAGAGCCTTATTCAACAAGCATTAATTAGTTAATCACGTGCTAATTAAATCGGGTATTTAAAACCCTGAGACATGTAACGTTATTTCCACCATACATGTGTAATTTACTGTAGTGGGAGAGGGACACAGTACGTCAGTGCAAATGTCACGGTATGGTGTTAAACCGAACTCTCATCTCTCCGCTGGGACCTCCCTCTTTGCGCCATTGATATCCCCCCCTCACCACACCTGACCCCTGACTCCATCTCCGCCGCACCTCCACCCTTAGCAGGTCCCGTTTCTTCTCCCCCGAGATCAGCCGTGACAAATTTACGCACAAGTAAAGCTTGCAGATCGATGTCGGCATACGGCGCGCGCTCCGCCGGTGCTCGTACATCCAAGTGAACAAAACTGAAAACGACAGGAAGCCGATAGCCGGGTCTGTCTTTGAGGGTGAGATCGGTGAATTATTTTGCCGGGCCGGTGTTGCTTCCTGTAATGTGAAATCGATTCGCGCTCTCCCACAAACCATGGTGTAACGCTTGACCTGAGGCCTGACTTTTCTTTGTTTCCCCCTCTCTTTGTCTACTAAGGAAAAGCCTCAGTAAGTTTGAGGATGGATCATATTTGTGCAGTGATACACATATTGCTGCGGCAGCTGTTCCTTCTGTACTAGGAACAGGAACAAAGCCTAGGTTCTGGGTGCTCTCCAACCATACCTGTGAATACCTGAACATCTCCTTTGTGATGGATATATATAGTCACCAGATGTTAGGACCTGGCTGCTGAGATGTTCTCCATTTCATTTATATATCAAATTGTCTCATGACATTTTAACAAATATGCCCTAAAAACACACAAAGCAAGTACGGTAGCAATGCAAAAATCCATTTAACAGGAAGGAACCTTGAGCAGAAAGTATAGGTCATGACAGTTGCATTGCAGTTCATCCCAAAGGTTTTGGATTGGGTTGATGTCAGGGGTCTGTTGGAGCCTATCCCAGCTGTCATCAGGTGAAAGGCAGGTTACACCCTGGACAGGGTTCCAGTCTATCACAAGGCCAACACAGAGAGACAGACAACCATTCACACTCATACCTACGGCAAATTTAGAATCAGTTAACCTAACCAGCATGTCTTTGGACGGTGGGAGGGAGTACCCGGACAGAACCCATGCAGACACAGGGAGAACATGCAAACTCCACACAGAAAGGCCCAGTCGACCCATGGATTAGAACCCGGGACATTCTCGATGTGAGAATGTCCCGTAGTGCCATAACCACCTTTGCTTTGCAGTCATTGCAAATCGCGAATTTACTGTTAGTAGGTGACACTTGGAAATACTTCCAAACCACGAACATCTCATACACCGGGCGAGCTAGCTTGTTAGCCACGGTTAGCAACCTACAAGACTAGCGTGTTGTTGTTATACGTCATCAAGCATGCGCCTGTTAACGTCCCATGCTGCGTTCATGCAGACTCGGAAATGTTGAAGCCTACAGAACAAATATTGGTTATAAAAACCCGATACCGATAATTACCGATATTACATTTTTAACTCAATATCGTCCGAAAATATTGAATATTATCGAACATCCCTATTATATATATATATATACATATTTTTTTTAATCAAAAAATAGTAAGTTGTAATATTTTCCTCATGGATATTTCTCAACTCATTGCCAAGGACAGTGGGTCCAAACCACGGGCCAACTGCAGCCTGTGGTTCACTTTTAACTGCAGCTAAATATGTAATGGGAATATGGCCCGCACATAAAACTTGACTGTTTTATAGCATTTATTTTCAGCTTCTCCACAAAACGAGGCAGAAACAATGTTGGATGTTGGCTAGTTTTCATTTTCATTTATTGATCGAAACTTACCTGCTTTTATTTGATTCTGCTAACCTTAATACGTTGGAGGTGAGGCGATATACAGAAGTCCCTCGCTGTAACGCGGTTCACCTTTCGCAGATTTTTTTAGTGCAATTTTGCGTGCTTTTTTTTTTTTTTTTACAGCACATTGTTTTCTGCATCCTGATTGGCTAAGGGACTGTAGACCATTGTTAATCAATCTCCTCGTACGGTGTCTCTTGTACAGATTTTGTTCAGCTTGCTATATTTACATGTATCTTTGATCGCTGGCAGTGTGACTGAAGTGCAGTATGTTTGCAAGTTACTGAGAAAAGTGTATAAAGTGTGTAGTGAGGGGTTTTGCAACCTTAAAACATTTAGAATCATTGTAAAAAATAAAGCTGACTACTTGGTGGATTTCGCCTATCACGGGTTATTTTTAGAACGTAACGAGGGACCACTGTATACCCCCCCCCCACCCGAGAGAAAGCAGTCAGGCAACAACTCCCTTTCAACGGGAAGAAACCTGCATGTGGCCCTCAATGAAACCAGTGACAGCCTTGAGAGCTGCCTTTTTCTTGTTATTCCTGTTTGTTGATACTGAAAATTGCCATATATAACAAAAGGACTGAAAATACTATTATTTATTGCAAAGTACAGAATGAGATTTTGGCCATATTTCCCAGCCTTGCTGTAAATAAGCAGACCTCTCTTCTCAGACCACAGAGAAGCTTCAGATAATATTTAAAGGTCTTTTTTTTTTTTTTGATCCACCACCGTGTGACGTGAAAACCCGCTTCAAATCAATTGCTTCAAATCTCTCCACGGACCATGTTTTAATAAACCCCTCCATACGTCCTCTTGACCCCGCCGTGTCGCTGGCCCCTCCCCCCTTGTCCCTCCCACCGCTTCCACGACACCTCACTTTAAAGAAGGAGGCCACAGATCAATACGTTTGATAGGGAGGCAATAAGCAGCCCTATTAAGTGACAAAGGTTTACTCTGTAACAGCTGGGCTGGCGCGAGAGCCGAGCTTGTCTGACTAATGAATCGTGAAACAATCAGGCAGTAGCCATTTGTGTTTAGATCTGTAAATATGGCGCGGTACAAGTGCCAGACCATCGCTGGCACTCCAGCTGGGGCCACAGATGGTCTGGATTGGAGGCGAGGCACAGGCAAACCGTTAGCTCCTCCGGCCCACACTGCACCGCACCTCCTCTGTCTCTGAGTGACAACTTCACTTTCGCGCTAACTTAGCCCGCATGCCCCATATTGGGAGCCAGGATTTGATAAAAAAAAAAAAAAAAAAACCTGACAGCTCCTGAATGGGAGCCCAGATGATGAGCACTCTTGCTGCAATCCGGCAGAGGAAACCAGGGGGAGTAAAGAGCCAGGCGAAAGAGAAGAGCAATGATGATCCTGCTATTTAAAGACATGATCAACCTAATTAACCTTGGGATGCCAATGACTAATTCTGAAGTGGCTCCACCAGAATAAAGGCGGCAAGGTGTAAGGCCTCATAAATCTCTCTAATAAGAAGAAGCGCCTTCTCAAATAGGAGGAGCTCAGTCACACAAGCTGGTCATTATTTAGAAAAGGGTAGAAAATACCCAACGTAGCGTTCTTATCAGTCAAGCTGGGGGCGGACTGTAATTCACCCGGTGACAGCTGAGTAAATACAGAAACATTCAAGTAGACAAATAAGAATTCATTTCAAAGAGCTTTTGTCATTTGCCTGCACAAATGATTGAAATAGAGACAGAGTACAATGGCAGTGAGCAGGGTTTTGGGGATGAGGGCGGCAGGGGAGGGGAGGGGAGGGGGGTGTCCTTGAAGACGGAGCTGCGAAAGAGATGAAAGGTTTATTTAATCTATTTCCAAGGTAAAAATCATCTTCCAGCGCTCGCTCTCCTCCGCACATTTCGGTGGCGGCGGCGGATGTGAGAGCGGCGCGAAGCCATTACAATGCCCTCAAGTCTATTAAACTGAATGACAGACGTTGTTTACAACCCCAACTGCTTCCACAACCGCACCATTATCGCTGCATACTGATGTAAGCGTCAACAGCAGGACTGGCTGTCATTACAGAAGGACAGCAGTGTCTTAAAGCAACGTTTATCAGAGCGTACAAGGGGATTTATAACCTGCTAATCACTAGATGGCACGTTACATTCATTATAGTCATCTGCGTGTTCGGGACACACAGTGAACGTCACGGCGTGTTCCAGCAGCTCACTGGACGACCGTAGCGTAAACTGGTGTCGAGTGTTGTGTGACAAGATTGTGTATCTTCTAGTCTTTCCTAATGGACATTTAAATCAATTTTTTTATTTATTTAGGAGCAATAACAATACAAAGAGGTTTTACAAAACCCCAAACCACCAAGGAAAAAGAAACCTTGAGCAGAACCCGGCTCGTATGGAGGAACCCATCTGCTTGAGGCCGGCCGGCTAGAGAAAGAAAAAGAGAGAGAAGAGAGCAGCAGGAGGAATGAGATCAACGTACATCTGACTGAAGCCTACATATGTAGGAGGAGATGAAGAGAGGGACACACAGCTATTAACAGGCTATGTAGCACACAAATGCAGGAGTATGAGATGGTTCAGTCCAGCCCTTACTATAAGCTTTATGAAAAAGGAAAGACTTAAGCCTAATCTTAAAGGGGAAGTACTGTTTTTTTTTTTCTTTTTTACAACTGGACCTTATATCTGGCATAAAATATGTTTGTTTACTCACCCATATAACTTTGGTGTCATTTAGAGTCGATCGGAGGATATTTAAATCCAGTGGAGTGCCGTGTATATCCATATAGTGGGAGTGAATGGGGCACCGAAAAGCAGCCTCTAAATGACGCATTATCTGCCGCGAAACTCGTTCATTTCACCAATATTTTGTTATGATACGCTAGTGCTGTTCCCCGTTGAGTCCGGAGTTTCCTGTTATCATCATCTGGGGTCTGTAGATTGACCTATGGTAACTGCCCTTTAAAAGTAGAGAGTGATTATCTCAAAGTCTTTAAGAGATTTCATTTTTATTACAATAAGAAATACGTATTTTTTAACATGACTACAGCTGCCTTTAACATCCATCCTGAGAAATTCGACAGCAACTGGCCCACTTAAACATGTGTATGAACACACCATACCTCCTAAAGTGAAACCAAAGCAAAGTAGAGCTCCCCCTGGTGGCTGGCTCCAGTATAGGTCATAGGCTCCACCCCCTTCATGTTAGCGGATGGGACTTGGGTCAAACTAAAACACTAAAATACATCTTTTTCAAGGATGTTTCCCGTTAATTTAGCTAATATAATGTTGATGCATGTTCAAGTGTCATTTTTTTAGATACATTTCATTATAGTTATTTGACACTATAGAAACGGGATGTGACATAATGACGACCACCAGTTGCTATGCCAATCGCTCCATAAAGCGGAGCTGCAAACTCACAAGAGGGCGCTGCTTGTTCCCCCAGGAAAATAGTGTCACTTTGGCTAGTGCAATGTAGCGACGACACATTGTCCATATTTATATACAGCCTGTAGTATTGAGTGGATCACCTAGGACACATTTTAAAGCTTGGGTCTGCACACAGCCGGTTTAGACGCACTTATGAGGTCCGACTGATAAATCTGTGGCCTGAGGCAGAAAGAGAAGAGTCTGATGTTCTTTCACTGAATGAATATGGCTTTGTAACATGACTCCATGTTACCGTCTATCAGACAGAGCAGGAGCCTGAAAAAGACTGAAAGACAGTTTCTAACACCAGGGCATCAGACTCCTCAAATCACAACAGACTATTTTTTGCACACTGAACATACACGCTTGTCTGCCAGTACACTACAACACCTGTCACCTTTATAAATATGCTGTAAATTCTGTAATTTGTGCACTAAATCAGCAGTATTACACTGTTTTTGACTGGGCTGACCAGTTCTCTCATCCACAACACTTCAATGCACTGTTAACCCTGCAAATAATAAACCTAAATCTGACCTGTACTTTAACCTGCCCAGCTATCAGATTGCTCATGAATGCGGAAAGTTAGTTCTAGTTTTAGTTTTTCCATCTGCCTTTGTACATTAGTGTCCCACCTCGGTTTGAACGGCTTGAGGACATGTGGTCTTCATATCGACTGTCGAGCGGTGAAGTGTCTCCAACTTCTACAAGGAAGGGATCCCATATGCTCTATGAGGGCTTCAGTGTTTTAGTGTGGACACGGTGTGCTAGGGTTTCTAATAATAGTAAATAAATTTCCAAAACATCCTAAACGATATCCTACATTTGCAACTGGATTCTGTTCTCGACCTCTGCAATCTCTCTCTGCTGTGTTTTAATTCATAATTGCACCTTTTGATCAAATAATCATCTGAAAAACTTTGTTCTTTTGCTTAATTCCACTTTAAAAAAGTAAGAAAGCAGTGACTGCTAGAGTAGTTGCCATGTTGTACGTCCTGTGTTGTGTTTAAAGCTACATCAGTGTCCTTTGTTACGAGGCGTTTCTATAAATGTGTGAATAGAGCAGCTACACATCCGGCCGACATTCAGATGGATGTTCACCTTTAACACAGCATTTAGTCTGCCCCCGGTGTCTGGAGGTTCTGCTCCAGCATGTGCTGAGGGGATATTTATGGGCATCTAAATGTGCATGAGCAGGTTTGCAGAGCCTTCGTTTCACAGTGGTAATAATGCCGGGCCCAGACCTACCGTCCTTGCCCCTTCAGCCCAGCGAATACAAACCTAGGCAATGGAACTTTTTGCGCAACGTTAACTGTCAGGACCCGCGGCAGCGGCTGGAAATGGCTTAACTAAACTGTCAGATCTAATAAAGCCAATAAAGGGATCAGATAAATGTTTATTACATAGTGGGAAAAGATCATTTCTGGACAGAAATTGAGGATGACCTTTCCGGATAATTCCTCGCTGCCTTTGCTCCCCCTCCTTCTGCTGGATAAATCACTGGGTCCCTTTTGTTTCACGGCTGATGGAGCCTTGCTGACGTGGGATTGTTAAAACCTCCCTAGCTCTTCCTTCTTTGTCTCCCCAATTACAGGAGCCCTCTGAGTCTGAATGCCACCTTAACGTGCAGACGGGGGCCAGGCTGCCGTGTCCCCGCTGCTGCAGCAGTAGTCACAGATGCAAATGTTTCTGCTCATTTATTAAACTAAACTTAACAGTTGTAAGCAGTTTTGGTGATCATTTGTAATATAATATATTCAGAGGGATGAGGACGGTTTTAACATCTTTTTAATTTTGCACGGTGGTTCAGCTTTTAATTTCCTTGTAAAATTATGCAGAAGGTTGACGTATCTTGGTCGATCTGGTAGACTTCACACAAAAACAGTCGGCTGCATGAAAGTCCTGGAAGAAATCAACACTTTAAGGAGGTCTCACACTGGTTCCCTGATCAGCTGTGACAGCTTATAGTACATGAACAAACGGCGTCACACGAACAAAACAGCTTAGATGGGAACGCAGCAGTTTAACAGTTTAATCTGGGCAGAAACATTTTAACAAACCCAAATTTAAAACACTGTTAAGTCGCCTTTAAAGATGTCTGGGGGCCTTTTAAGAACAACTTAGAGTTTATTCTCCTTTTAATATTTGCTTCTTAACACTCATTTTAATTTAGTTTTATCTCATCTTGTTATGTGGCTTTGTGCTTTTCGCTCTGTTACTGTGATGAACGAAGTAGCTGCAGACACAAAGCATGTAAAGTAAAGTTTTCAAAGTCACGAGGCATTATATGTGTAACGTCATTAATTCACAGAAGGAAGGAGACTTGTAAAATTCAAGGATTGCACAAAAAAAACAAACCTGTAACCCTCATCCAATATGCATGACGACACCGAGGCCGCGAGCACCTGCACCACACGGGTTCACAGCCGAGCAGATGTGGCGTGATGAGATCAGGTTAGGAGGTGTTCGAAGAGACTCCCTTTATTTCCCTCCCGCGTTCGCCTCCCCCCCCCCCTCGTCCCCCTGTTCTCCTCTCACCACCACCCCCAATCCGCCCCCCCGCCCCTCCTTGGCCTGTCCTCTGAGCTACATGTGGCATGGTTGCCTACTGCTTCCTGTGACAAGCCAAGCTGTCCACTGACCACTTCATTTTTGATGTTGGCAGGCAAATCTCGAATTGCGGCGGCCAATGCATGCGAACGTGTGTGTGCGTGTGTGTGTGTGTGTGCAGCTACACACGCATGAACACACACTGGGTTCAAGGGAACATCATCCAAGAAGAAGAAGAGTTTCCAAATGACCAAACACAGGCTGCTTGATGAGTGTTTGCTTCGCCTCTTCTTTGTTTTCTCTCGGTCTTTCTTTCAGAAGTCCATCATTGTATCTCTGTTTATCTTTCATTTCCATTCTTTCTACTTCTGCTTTGTATTAATATTTGTATTTCTGTCTTTCTTGGCTTTATTATTTCTTTCTTTAAAAAAGTATTTTTATATCTCCTCTCATCATGCCTTTTTCTTCTTTTGGCTTTTTGGGCTCGTCCTGTTTTACTTTCTTTAATTTTTTTTTTTGTTGTTGTTTAGGGTTTTACTTTCTCTTTACCTTGTCTGTCCACAGTGTCTGTCTTTCTCTTTCCTTGTAATCCTCCTCTCTTAAAGTGTTTGCTTCCATGTTTTGTTCATCAGTCTTTCGCACTTGCTTCCTTTTTGACAGTTTCTTTCTTACTTAGTTTTTTCTTCCTGCTTTGTTTCTCAGTATTTTTGTCACTTTATTTTTGCACTCTTCCACTTTTCACCTCTTTATTTTCTGAGAGATTCCTTTTCCACATAGTTCTGCACTTACAGTCCTGGTGTAGTATTTTCCTTTCACTGAAATATTGATCATTTCTTCTTTGTAACCTCAAGGGAGAGATGAAATGCCCTGGAACTGTTAAGATAAAATATTAAATTAATAAAATAATCAGTGTTTTCTTGCTTTGAAACTAAATTAATGTATAATTGTGATTTTTCTTGTTAAAAGTGTAAAAACCCAGAAAAATCGTAACAAAGCTGAATAAAAAGCTGTTTTGTCTTGACGTTTTAGGCTAAATTAGGCTAAACCTGCAATTCAGCACATGCTCCAGTCTTCATACTAAAGAAACCATCCTCTAAGGTTTACCCCTGCAACACTACACCCTCAGTTTCTCCATCACTGTAACACGCTGATCGAGTCTGGGGATCAAACAACACGACAGGGCCATCGTTTTAGGTCAGACACACATTAGACGTTGGGGTCAGGATAAGAGGCTTTGATTGGCGCTACCAGGCCGGGTTCATGATCCTTGGAAGCGGGAGGGGAGCAGTGTGCGTGTGTGCGTGTGGTCATAGCTATAGACTGAGAGTATATGAGGCAGGAGGGCCTCACCCAGCCCATTAGATGTGCGCACTGGCCTGTGAGATGTTGTATCACTTTAATTAGTGGGGGGCCGTGGGCCGCGGCAGCGTGAGGAGATGGGGAGAAGGTTGATCGTGTTTTAGTCATTGCCTAAAGCCACTGACGCACCTCCCCGTCCCCTCCTCACCCGCTTACTTCACCCCCACCCAACCAACCTCGCCCTCCCCTCCGCCGTCATTGTTGAGCTCGGCTTCCTCTCTGGACCTTTTGTTCAAGTGGCTGATGACAAAAATGACTACTGTCATTTAGACGCGCACAAGCAGGAAACAGTTTCTAAATTGCGTATTTATAAAATGTTTTAATTTAGATTAATTTATTTTCTTCCTTTTAACCAACATCAATGCCGCCTTTAATCGTGGTCACACTTCCATATAAGGAAATCTAAAAATCCGCTCATTCAGCCGTTCAGCCTCCGGCCTAATCAATTTGAGAAAACTGGGGAAAACCTAAACGCTGTCACACCGTCTGAATAAATTGCAAAATAATGAACATTTTAGATAATTACGGCGAATCAGAGCACGCCGAATGCACCCTGGCGCCGCGCCAGCGCCTGCAGACGGTCAAAGACAGAGCCATAGAGAGCGGAAACGAGGATACCGGGTAATTGGGCTCCCATTGTAGGAGCTAATGAAGTGATGCAATTGAAAGGAAGGTTCTCTGCCATTGTCTTGAAAGTAATTCAACAGCTTGTAGCATTAGACGGCCCGCGATGATGACAGCGGCGGCGTGACATTCAAGGAAAAACAAGTCGGGTTTGAAGCATTTGTTGCAGAATGATGCAAGTGTGGGGAAATTAAGCAGGACATTAAAACTATAAAATATAAAATGTTTATATAGATAATATTAAAGATACCTAGAACCAGGGGTTGCGTTAACCCAATATTTTCTTTCACTGACGTTTTTTTTTTTTAAAACCATGATGGAAAAATCTGAAGGCTGTCCGTCATTTTGACAGATTGCAGTTCACACTCCTGACCACTTGGTGGCGAGTGACATTTTTAATTGGCTCTTGTCTGTAATTGCAGTTTGCATTGCAAACATTGCAGAACTTTTATCAGTGCACGATTTCCTGGTACACTGATTACACCGCTCAGCAGCAGACGCTAACTCCAACGTTGTGAACTATAAGCTAACCTAGTGCTCTGGCTAGCTTAACCTAATATGTAAGTAACCTAAGTAAATGCTGCTGGCTTGTAGGCCCACAGAGCAGCAGAGGATACTTCAAACCTTGCGAAATATGAGTTAACCTAATGTTGCTGGCATATATGACCCACTCAGCAGCTAACCATAGCTACCAAGCAACATGAATGAAAATTTAATGAAAATTTAATGCTACTGAATTGCATATACCATTTTAGCAAATAGCGGACATGATTTAGTATGGTTTTATGACCCTATTTTCAGAAAAATATATAAAACTGCTTCCTACGTGTAAGCAGGCCACATCGTGACAGTAACACGCTGTAATGCACGTCACTACTGTGTCACGTCAGAGGTCATGTTTAAAAAAACACAAGCACACACCAGCAAAATGGTGAAGATTGATGTCGGAGGTGAAAATCATCTCCACCCATGTCTCACTCTCTCTCTGTTAGGGACGCAGACGGCGGCGGCAGCTCTTTATTGCCGTCATAAAAGTTTACACGGCTGCCATCTCTTAGGTTCTATATTGACAGGTGCATTCAGGAAAAAGGCGCTTAAAGAGCACAAAAAGCAAAAGGAAAAAAGAGAGAGGGTCATGTCATTTTTTTTTAGCCTTGGGTGCAACATACCCTTGCAATAGGCCAAGGAAAATATGGACTTACGGAAAATGAAATGAGGCGTAAATGACCATAAGTGCGAGGACAATTACACCCTTTGGAAATCGTATATTTGTGAGGATAATTTCTGGAGGAAGTCACCGTGTGCGCCCGGACCTGGTGGGGTTACACAATTCTTCCTCCTTCTCGCTTGAACTCTCCTTGAACTTCGGGATGATCCTCGCCGGAGCAGGACGCGGCTATCTGCCCCCTGCATCTGGTTATTTTAGCTCCCAATTTGCTGCCTAATGCCACAATTACCCTGATCTATGGCTCAAGTCACCCCTTTAATGGCTCACTGTCACAATCAGCACATTTGCAGGAGCGGGGCCCGGAGAGGAAGTCCTGATTTCGCCGCACCGTCGGCTCGACTTGATTGATCTCGGGGAGTGTTTTCTTCAAGATGAAGAAGAAATCTGAATCAAAACAATATTAATAACGACTGAGAACAACAGTTAAGTCCTTTAAAAACTCCTATTTGGAACAAAATCTGCTGATTCATCCACATTTAAATGATGACAGGCAGGAGGATATTAGTTTAGAGGTCTTAAAAATAGGTAAATCCATAGGCCGTTCATTTCACTCACCAAGAAATGCCCAGTGTGTTGATGCCCTTACAGTTTAATACATTCTGCCATCATCTGCCATCCGAATATGTCCCTTTGGATAAGAGCGTAACGGTACACGTAAAATACAGCGCTAATAAAACGACACTGAGGAGAGAAACTGCAGCGCGAGGCGAGGCCGACTCCGCTTTGGCCGCCCAGACTCCTCTCTCAGCGATGAAAAGCAGCCCCCCGAAGTCCACTTCATCACGGCATGGCTCGCTGCCCTCGCTGTGGCGTGACTGGGACAAGGATGAGTGGCGGTAAAGGACAAACTCACGGACACCAGTTGGGCTACCCGGAACCAGCGCACATTATTACCCCCAGCAGAAGCCGAGCGGAGACGGCAGCCAGGAGCTCGTCCCCGGCACAGCTTCGGTGGGAGCTGCAAAAACAGATGGCCACCCCCAGCAAGACATTAGCAGTCAGGAAAATTTGAAAACATCTTGAAGCCCCCGTCGCACACACAGAGATGGCGGTCAGGAGGCTAATGTGAGAACAGTAAAACTTCGCAGTAAATGGTTAAAATGAGCTGAGATAAGAACAACAGCTGTCCAGGATTACAAGGAACTGCATGCGACATTATATTTGTTTGGGTCCGCGGTGGAACATTCACGAGGCCATTGTCTGCCTGTAAACAAGGAAGCTGCTGAGACTTTCACCAGGCAGAGGAACGCGCCACTAAAACGCAACAACGAGCCAATCAAATCACCTCATTCATTCACTGCAGATCATCATTCACTGGTATTGAGCGCATTAAAGCTGAGATGTACTAAAAGTGAATAAATGAGTAGAGCCGGTCAAGATGCAGGAAGTTACGCTTGGTAATCTATCATCATGTTTATCCCTAAATAGAATTCAGTGATGCTTAAACTTGTTGGTGTTTTGCCATCGTGGCCTTGCATACCCTGCTGAATCATGCAAATGTTATGGTCTTACCATCTAGCTAAATGTCAAATGGGAGTCTGGGGGGTTGAAAACTCTGGAAAAAGTTGTCTGTGGACTATTCTTTCAAGTCTATTTGGAGCCTCAGCAATGGCGTGATTACGTATTTTACGTCAACAGTCATGTTGAGGATCACACCAGTAAATACGTTCATGGTCAATTTGGGGGTTAAAAAGCTCATATACAACTATCCAATTAAACAATCTATCATTAATATGTGTAAGTTGACACTGTCAACACAACATCTTTCCTTATTCCTCGTCTGTCACTGTGATTGTTGGTGTGATTCCTGCAACGGTAACATGATAACACCTGGACTATCGCTCCTCACTTCCCAGATGTCTCTAGGCCCATTCATATACACTGCCTGGCCAAAAACAAAAGCCACCACTTGGATTTAAGTAAGTAAATAGGTACGAACCTCCTATTGGATAATTAACTCAAGGGATTGGGACTGAACAGCTATGTAGCCTTAAGAAAACCACTAATCAGTGAGGCTAACTGGAAATAAAGGCTTCAATTTGCTAGGGAGCATAAAGATTGGACTCTGGAGCAATGGAAGAAGGTCATGTGGTCTGATGAGTCCAGATTTACCCTGTTCCAGAGTGATGGGGGCATCAGGGTAAGAAGAGAGGCAGATGAAGTGATGCACCCATCATGCCTAGTGTCTACTGTACAAGCCTGTGCTATGGGGCAGTGCTATGATCTGGGGTTGCTGCAGTTGCTCAGGTCTAGGTTCATTAGCTGACTACCTGAATATACTGAATGAGCAGCTTATTCCATCAATGGATCATATTCCAAGATGACAATGTCAGGATTCATGGGGCTCAGATTGTGAAAGAGTGGTTCAGGGAGCATGAGATGGATTGTTCCACCACAGAGTCCAGACCTTAACCCCATTGAGAATCTTTGGGATGTGCTGGAGAAGGTGCAGTGGTCAGACTCTCCATCATCAATACAAGATATTGGTGAAAAATGAATGAAACACTGGATGGAAATAAATCTGGTGACATTGTAGAAGCTTATTGAAACAATGCCAAAGCTAAAGGAGGTCCAACAAAATATTCGAGTGCGTGTAAGTTGCCTGTGTGGTACTGTGCTCCCTCCCTGTCTGCAGGGGTCGCTGTTTTTCATATTTTGGTTCAACTTCCTGTACGATCTGACCTGATGAAGTGGAGTTGTAGTTCAGTTAGCAATCATGTTGGTTAGCTGCTTGTTGCGGATGGCTATGCTCACCCTGAAGATGTATAACTACGGCAAATAAAGTTCTTTTTGGGAGCTGGGGGGTCATCTTTTGTGTTGTGTATTGGTTTTCCCCCAGGCTGGTCAAAACACAGTGGTCACACCTGGCATTAAAACGCATCTTCTTACGCGTCCACTTGAGATGCTCCATTGGTATCATGCTCCATATGCAAATAAACATTCACATCATTTTCAGCACGGTACAATATCGCAACAGCTGCTGTCTATAATGATGAACAGCTGTTTGTTGCATGTGACACACATTTCCGAACAAGATGTAAAGTGTTCTCACTGAAATCATACACATTAAGTTATTATATATGATTTAATGCCACTCTGACATGCACAAAGCTCAGATTGGGAGCTCTGGTTATTATTGATTCAAGGATTCTTTACTGTCATTACAACACATGTTGGTACATGGGAAGGAACGAAATTGGTTTTGTCTGGTCCCGATTCAAGCCATAAGTAAAACAAAAAGTATAAATTTAGAAAAAATTATATAAATATAGAGAATAAAATTAGCTAAGTATTGTACAGTGAATAAATATAGAGTAAAGTTAACTGTAATGAATGACCAGTGATATTCAGTTCTGTATTGAGGAAATACACTTAAATCTATGTCCCTCCCTATACATCAACATCCACCACATGCTGATATATATTTTGCTTCATGATGCAATCACAGTTCTCATAATAAATAATTAGTTAATTCGTGTTTAGATTTATTTATTATTTTATAAGTGGTTACTAATTAACAGACATCGCTAATACTGCTTGGGGGGAAATGCCCCCCCCCCCAAAAAAAAAAAAAAGACAAGCAAAAACAACAGAAGCCAAGGTGACACATATCATTGTCTCCACTCCAACGGTTGTTCAGCAGGGGCGATATTTGTCGCAGCGGTGTCAAGAGACTTGTGAACAGAGGGCTCGGCTATTCCTAGACATATTCTCCACACCTGCGCCCGCAGTGCACTAGGTTGACATTTCAAACTTTATCACCTGTCACAAGAGAGAAACCGGCTGTTCTGTTGAGCGCCGCGCCACCTCGCTTCCCCCCGAAGCCGCCCTCCTCCTCCTCCTCATCCTCCTCCTCTTCCCCCCGCAACTAAATTTTGCGAGACGCTGAAACCGTCCTGGCAAAGTGCTGGGAAGATTTCCCCCGGCGGGATGGCTGCAGCCACTGGCCAGCCGTCGTCCATATTGCCTTCTGACTTGATTGATTTGAGGGGTGTGACGTCATCTGGATCTGGTAGAGCTGAAAGCTGCCTTTTTAAATACGCGTAAATAACTTTATTTTTACTCTGTTTTATTGCCTCCTGAATCCTGCTCATCGTCCTCACAGGGATTATAATCTAATCTGTCAATATTTACTGAGCTGCTGTGTTCATCTTCTCTTCCCTGACTAAATAAAATAGAGGTAAAGGTGTTTTTTTCCCCTTATTTCTATAGAGAGAAAGACGAAGCGAAGGAAAAACTAACAACTGATTTATTGTTTGTGATAGCATTATTAGTAATATGACAGGTAAATGTCAAAATGACTGGATTAATGTAAGTAGCTAGGATGTAGTCAGTGGAGACCCCTTAACCACAGACAGAGAGAGAGACACTGTGTGTGTGCAGTGTCTTCCGGGGACACACTGATCAAGGTGACATGTCTCTCTGGTCTCCACAGGGGGTGTCTGGGCTCTAGAAGGCCATGGGTGTCACGGCAACCTAGCGCCACACTGGATGATGTCACACACACACACAAACACTGGCAGGCGCTCGCATTAACACCGGTTAAGACTGTGAAATGTTAAATACTGAATGTTTTTAAATGCGACCGCGTTCTGGCTTAAGGGCTGTTTTGCTTTGTGGAGAAAATGATTAAATCTCTTCTTTTCTGTGAGCAAACAGTTCAAGGTCGGGGGCGGCTCATGAGTAAAAATTAGCATTGATTCAGGTTAGCGTCTGTGCTCCGCCTGCTGTCTATGAGCAGCCATACTGTCACGAGTCAAAAGCTTCCCTCTGATACGCAACAATCCAGTACAACGCTGCACCAATATCCATCTCTCTTTTCATTCAGACTCATGAACAAAACCCAGAGCTGCTTGAACTCCTCCTTAAAACCAGTGGTGGACAGTAACGAAGTAAATTTACTTGAGTACAGTTTTTGAGTATCTTTACTTTACTTGAGTATTATTTTTGGGGGATACTTTTACTTTCACTCCAACACATTTCTGTTGATGCTCTCGTTACTTGCTACTTTTGAGTTTACGTCAGCTTTTTTTCTTTTATTATTATTATTATTATTTTCTAAATTCTGAGAAAATAACCTGTTTTGCCGATTGACTACGTCAAACTGGGTTCTACGTAGTATTCCTCAACGTAGAACCCAGTTTGGCAGCTCTTCTTTTTCATGTGTGGCCATGAGTCAGTGGAATGTCCTTCCCATAGAACTTATTCTATGTACAAACCCTCATACATTCTCATGCTTGTCAAAGCGCTGGTTACTAAGTAAGCAAGTCTGTACACATTGTTGAGTATTATGTGAGTGTGTGTATGTGTCTGGCTTTGAGTGTGGTTATTAGAGGAGGATGATTGTTATCTGTGTATTGTACGTGAATGTGTGATGAGAGTGAGAGTGAGTGTATGTGGCTGTTGGTCTCTATTGTGCACTTTATGATTTGGCGCTCCTGTTTCCCTGCTTTTATTAGTGCATGCTGTTTTTTTTTAAATATTATGGTTATCATGTCTTACTTCAATTAATCTTAATAGTGTATCTGTTTAGCATTTTACCTGCCCAGGGACTACAGGCGGAAATTAGCAATTGCTGCTATAACCTGGCTCAAAGCATCTCTTCTTGTTTTACAAGATTAATGGGTTTTTTTTGTGCATTGTCCCTGTTTTCAAATAAATAAATTCAATCAAATGTCATACAATCCATACAATGCAGGAAGAAACTGGAGAAACACCTGGAGAAACACCTGGAGAAACTCCGTGGCCTTATCTCAAACCCATGTTTGAGATTTTTGCCACAAAAACTGATTCATTTCAGTTTAAATGTTTGTTGTGCTTACCACGAACAAATTATATCACGGCCTACAAGAACTCATCTTCCAACATTAAAAAGCATGTTATGGTATGTAAAGTAGCTACTGACGTTAGCTAGCTTAATGTAAAGTAGCTACTGACGTTAGCTAGCTTAATGTAAAGTAGCTACTGACGTTAGCTAGCTTAATGTAAAGTAGCTACTGACGTTAGCTAGCTTAATGTTTGTTAAATTGATGAACATTTTAAACGTATTTGTATAAAGAGAGAGAGAGAGGCTGTGGATTATATAATGACAATGAAGCTACTTTCCTGTATTTCCTTAGATACTTTTTAAATACTTTTACTTAAGTATTTTTTTAAGCAAATACTTAGCTACTTTTACTTGTATTAGAGTAATATTTGACAGGAGTATCTGTACTTTTACTGTGTACTCCACCTCTGCTTAAAACATCCCCGGTTCTTGGCAGGACTAAAGAGAAATCGTTGTCTGGTTTGTTGAGGAAAGACCTCACAGGTTCTCATCACCTAACACCGATCAGCCACAACATTAAAACCACAGACAGCAGGAAGTAAATGACCATCTTGTGACAATTCATTGTTCTGCTGGGAAACTTTTGGACCTGGTATTCACCCACCTAGACCAGACCAGGCTCCCTCACCCCATAGCAGTGACACTCCCCCAACAGGATGCAGCTTGACACAGGTACAGGTAAAGACGCTTAAGGAACAACTCAGAAAGCACAAGGTGTTGACCTGGCCTCCAAATTCACTAGACCCCAAACTGATCAAGTATCTGTGGGATGATCCACAGAGGCCCCTCCCCTCAAAGACCCCCCACTAACAACATCCTGTTCCCAGACACCACAGGACACCCTCAGAGGACCCATGTCCATTCCCTGATGAGTCCCAAATGTTTAAGGGCCCAAGTGAGACCTACATATTATTAGGAAGGTGGTCATAATGTTATGCCTGATCCGTGTATACTACAATGCAGGTTTAAGAACCTGCAGATTCCTTTCAGTCCGTCCACAAGCACATCCTCCATGCCGTCAGTCAAACACACATATGCCACGACGCACACAAGCGTCCTGAAAAGCCGTCTCTTCCTCGTCTTCACAGTTCCCGGTGATAAAAACCCTCCCCTCCCAACATGACAACACCCGTGCATGTTCACCGCACTCTCCACACCTCCCGACACACACACACACACCTCCTCAACCAAACTGCTTGAGCCACTTGCCTGCCAGGGAGGCAAGATGGCCCTCCAGCCCTCCAGCCAATCAGACAGCTTGGCTCGTGCAGGAGATCACAGGCCAGCTGATTCAGCCTCCTGACTTCTTTCTTCGTCTGCTCTTCTGGAAACTTTCGGACGTCACAGCGGCGCTGCGAGAGCTTCTCGGGTCTGTCAGGGAGGGGAGAGAACGAAAGACAGAGAAAGATAGGTCGGCCTCTATTAATGCCATGTGGTCCGCCGTCGCTTCTCAGCAAATGAGGAAACACAATGCTAATATGTTGTGCTACATCTATTTTGCATTGGCTAAATGTTGTGGTTGAGCTGTGTAGACTGGGTTAGCGGTTCAATCACTGGTATAACACGCTGAAGTGTCTTTGAGCAAGACACTAAAGCAGTGTTTGGCACTGGTGTATGAATATGTGAATGAATGCAGACATGTGTCATTGAGACAGTAAAGTGCTTTGAGTACCAAAAGGAAGAAACATGCTATAGGCACTGATCAGACATAACATTATGACCAATAGTCTGGGAATAGGTCTCCCTTGTGCCTCCAAAACAGTTCTGACATGGACCTTCTGAGGGTGTCCTGTGTCTGGCAACAGGATGATGTTAGTGGGGGGCCTTTAAGGGGAGGGGCCTCTGTGGATCATCCCACAGATACTTGATCAGTTTGGGATCTAGTGAAATTGGAGGCCAGGTCAACACCTTGAGATGTTCTTCAAAGTTGTTCCTAAAGCTTTTTTGTGTCTGTGTCTGGCTGCATCCTGCTGGGGATGGCTGCTGCTTCCATCAAGGAGTGTCATTGCTATGGGGTGGGGGTGCCTGGTCTGGTCTAGGTGGGTGCTACATGTCTAAGTAACATCCAGGTCCAAAAGCTTCACAGCAGAACACTGAATTGTCATTAGATGGTCAAAGTTATTTACTTCTCCGGTGCATACAATACGGTGCAATACAAGTCTATATATCATGTTTTTATTTGTATTCTTTTATTCTATTTTATTAGAGTCAGGTTTTACATTTATATGTCAGATTACAGTGAAGGTATGAACACTGCAGCCAGAGGAAGTTTAAAATTCACTAATAGCACGGCAAATTAAATGCAGAAAGTGTTGCCATCGACTGAACAAAATAAGGACACAATCTTGCGCCAAATAAAGACCTGCTGGTTCTTTCAGGCTCTCTTCTGTTTGGCAGTTTGAATTAGAAATCAAGTCATCTCATGCATTAGAGCATTCCTGCTTTTAAATGCATTAATACTAACGTTAGGTGATTCCTGACTGTATTGGTAGCACGTCTTCTGACTGTTCCAGTTGGTTTGGTTGTTTGTCGTCAATAAATCGCTGCTGTAGGGCTCACAGCGACTTCACGGATGTTTTCCCCCCTCTCTCTGTTGAACGGAAGCATCCTGGCGCCGTATGCATTCAGCTGATCCCCCACCGCCAATTACTGAGCCTAAAGAGTAGAATGAGCTTCATCTTACAGATCACCAGCATTACGAGGCAGCCGGTTAAGTGGAGAGTGCACGACGGCGCTCGCCTTTGTTCTCATTCGGTGTGACACGCTCGCCCTGTTTGCGTCCCTGCCTGCAGCTGGAGGTGGAAATGCTGATCATGCTAAGTGGCATGTGGCTGAGATGCAGGAAAAGAAAAAAAAAAAACATGCTTGAGTTGTTCGAAATGTGTTTTCAAAGAGAAATATTAGTCAGGGAAGAACAGGAAGGTTTTGCTGCTCTGAAGAAGTGTTTCCTCTTTTGGACGAGCCTCCTTAAAGTTTGTTCCATATGCATGTGTGTGCGTGCATGCTAACTAACGTCCGAGTGGCGCGAAGCAGCAATATGCATAAAGCGATCGCCCGCCGTATGTATGCATTTGTACGTAAACAGCCATCTGCACGCGCAAACACAGTTTTCGAAATTGAAAATCACATCCCCGCACTACTGGGAGGGGAAACTGTTGTGTGATTATGATGAACTGGTTAAACTGCAATTACGGCCGGCGAGCGATGTGAGGAGAGACGACAGCAGTTTAGACGACAATTTGGGAGGCGGCTGCCGTGGCTGCTGCAGCTGGGGCCTGTTTTAATGCAGTAATTGATAGACTCAGCCAGTCACTAGTGGGTTCACAATTAAAACTCAAATTATCATCATTAGGGAAGCCCCCCCCCCCATCCTCCGTCTCCCCCCACCGCCACTTTCTAATTGCTGCATCAAATGCACATCAGCGTTTTTGTTTTTCATTATAAAATTACACTTGTGTTATCTAATTTCATCAGCTGCGTTTACGGTGTCCACTAAGGCCTCGTCAGTGATTTGAGGAGGGCGTTTCGCGTCTATTTCTTGTCCCTCGTCGACTCACTGATAGCCGCTCTTATCGTCGTAACAAACATATGATACCTACTTCAAACAAATGCGGTATACACACAGAGGAAACTGTGGGAATGGCAGTTATGCCCATTTAAAATCCAGTAAATTGCCTCAGATTGGTGAACCTGAATAACCTTTTCAGATGCCACACGAGTTAAAGGATTTGAGTAATATAAGCTGTGTCCGGACTGAAAAAGACTTTAGACTCATTATTTATGTTATTTAGCATTAGCATTAGCTCTGGACCACAGGATCACAACTTAAAGGTCAGAATGACACAGGGGGTCATGTCATAATGGTGATGTACAGAATAAGAAATGTTATTTTCTAATTTTAATATTTGCTCATTAAATAGTTTTAGTGGATTCAGCAAAAGTCATACTTACTCTTTTGAAAACCGACCTTTGACTTAGGCTGAGTTGTTTTGTATCAAGGTGTCAAACTAAAAAGGAAATAAATATTAGACATTTACCACATGCAAAGAAAAAAAAAAGAGTCAACATCAGATCTTAGCAGATGACTTAATACAAATCAAACTAAATTAAATCAATGCAACACCTGGAGACTAAGGTCTCCCCTGTCTGACCTGGTGTTAACATGTCTGATCTGATCACCAGTATCCAGCTTCCAGTCTCTACTTGCATCTCTAGCCGGCGATGACACATAAATAAACTCAGACATCACTCCGGTCACAGTAGAATATTGTAACAGTGGCTGTAATGGATCAGTACGGCTGTGTCAGAACTGAGACATGGAGGCATGATACAAATTTTGAAACAAGCTGTAAGCGTTTCTGTCACTGAAAGATGAGAATCTTGTACATATATTTTATTTTATTATTTATTTATTTATTTATTTTTGCTTGCTTATATTATTTTATTGTATTATTTATTTATGTATTTTTGTTTGCTTATATTATTTTATTATTATTTATTTATGTATTTTTTCTTATAGTATTTTATTTTATTTTATTACTTATGTATTTTTAACTGTTTTTTTTTTTTAGATGTGAAACTGAGGTACTGTGACCAAGCAATTTCTCTTGTGGATCATTAAAGTGCTTAAATCTAAATCTAAATCATCATATTTATTTATTTACCTTAACCTTAACGTTAAGAGCTGCAAGGACACTAATAAACAGAAAACACACACGGTGCTTTTAGATTTTCTGGCAGTCATTCAAAACTGAGTTTTTTTTTATTTATTTTTCTGAATGACTGTGGTAAAACTCAGCTGAGTAGGTGGACCGTCTATGTAGCTAGATCCAGTCTAAAGCGGGTCCTCAATGGACGTTAGGCGTCTTCACACCTGTACTTTTAGCTAGCTACTTGCAGTCTGATCACTCGGGACGCTTGTACCAGGTCTGAACCAGGGAATGACGAGGCATCTAAACCAGCTGCTCAGCAGAAGGTAGCACCGTGACACATCCCTCTGTGGAAGCACAAAGCTAAACAGATGTGAAAGGCTACTTTAGCCGACAATATACAGAGTCTCCTTGCCCCAAGCTCAATGTCTGCGTGTGTGTGTGCACTTTATACAGTACAGTATGCATCCACATAAAACACAGACACTGCAGATATTTGCTGAACAGACTAATCTTCACTCTGACACTTCAGACTGACGAGGATTTGTTTGTGTGTGTGTGCGTGTGTGTGTTATGTGTGTGTGTGCGCCCTTGACAGTAGTCCTTACCGGCTGCTGTCCAGCTGTAACACAGTCAACACGAAACAATCAGCGTTTGAAAAGCTGCCAAGCTGCTGGGAAGCTGGACATTAGCCTGTGATTGACAAAACTGTGCAGGTAAATTGGTAAAATGTCACACAAAAGCCACAGGAACTACATAACAAGCTAAAAATAAACATGTTTTATTCGTGTAAGTGGCTTTATCGTATACGCGAGGCTGAAATAGCGCAGCCTGGAGGTGGAGGACTGCAGGGAAAAACACTGCAATGCAAATTTAACCTGAATATCCTTTACCTGCAGTGTGTTATACACCAGCAAACAAAGCACCAACAGTTGTGCCGTTCTTTTTCAAGAGTATGTTCCTCACCAAAACCCGGCCCAATTAGAAAATATTAATGATTGTTAAATGTGCATATGCTGGAGCCGGAAAATGGGAAGGTTAATAGACAGGCAGCGTCACGCGATCGCATTTATCAGTTTCTATTTATCTCTCCTTGGGAGGTGGCAGGTTTACAGTAAATACCTTCTGTCCCCGTAATTTCCTAATGATGGTGATAATGATGGAGAATGGCGCAGTCATTAGCAAGGACAGGCTCTGTGCATCACTCTGTCAGCTATGTCTCTCCCAGGCCCACAATGAGAAGTGATGGGGCCCAGCTGTTCCCCCACATCCTCTCCCCAAACTGAACCTCTCTCAGAGACATGGGGAACGAGAGAGAGGGAGAGAGATGAGGGGAGAGATGTGGTGAAGGGGTGGGAGAAGATGTAAGAAAACGACAGAGAATACAAAGTCCCGTAAAGATGAAAAACGAAACCTGAACACCGGCCAACTAGGAGAGGACACATAATGTCACAGGACTGTTTTAAAGTAATTACCCCATTAGTGAACTTGGCTCTTAGCTGAGAACATAGACACGGCAGCGTGTAAACACTTAAGCCTTCCTTTTTGAATGAAGCTAGACTACGTGCTAACAGTTTGTGTCGGTCCCAGTCGGCTCCCCGTGGACATTTTACTACTGCAGCGCTAGCTAACAAAGTGAGCTAGCTAAAGAGCTAAAAAGCGGGTAAACAAAAGCATGCGCCACATGCTAATTTGCACACGCATCGTGCTAATGCTAGCAAAATGTTAATTAGCCGTAACACAGTGCTATTATTTTAAATGTCTAAATGTTGCACCATTTGTCTGTGTTTTGTGTAGCTGCCGAGTTACTATGAGAACCAGGAAGCAATTTACCAGTTTGCTGAACTCTTCTTTAGTTGTTTCTGGTCACCTGACGTCGGTGACCTTATTCTTTCTGCTTGTCATGGTTTAGTTTCGTCGGTTCTCGTTTATTGTATTTTAAGTTCTTGGTTTCTCATAGTCATGGTTACTGTTTAATTTTTCTGCTCTGTTTCCTGTTTTATTTTGTTAAGTTCTGAACTTCCTGTTTGTGTTGCTCCGTGTCTTTTTTCCTTTTGATTAGCTCATTGGTTTCACCTTGTTTCTTGCTTCTTGATTTGCTTCACCTGTGTCTCGTCACTCCTCTGTTCCTCGTGTGTGTATATATAGCCCTGCCTTCGCCTTTGTTTCTTGTTGTGTCGTACTCTTTGTGTGCTACGTTCATGTTCGTTTGCCATGTCATAGTTTCGTGCCAAGTTGTAGTTTTGACAGTGTTTTAGTTTTTATTTCTTCTTCTTTTTCTTTCCTGCGACCTCAGCCGCGCTTTTGGTTTTGTTAGCGTTGTCTTTTTTGTTAATTAAAAACCCTTTTTTCTACATTTGGGTCCTAATCTCCATTCCCCTCCGCCTCTACGTAACGCTGCCCATGTGGCGTTTGAAAATGTGGATCCATTCTTCTATTTCCTACAGAATCGACTCTCCACTGTGGCTAGAAACACTTTACACAAACCCAAAAAGTTATTCTGATTGTGGGGCATGTAAACACATAAACTGTATATATGCACCAATCAGGCATAACATTATGACCACCTTGCTACTATTGTGTAGGTCTCCCTTGCGCCTTCGAAACAGTTCATCAGAGAATGGACATGGGAACTTCTGAGGGTGTCCTGTGGGGGCCTTTGTGTCCTATGAGGGGAAGGGACCTCTGTGGATCATCCCACAGATACTTGATCAGTTTGGGATCTAGTGAATTTGGAGGCCAGGTCAACACCTTGTGCTGTTCTTCATGGTTTTTTTTAAGCATTTTTGCATCCTGCTGCCATCAAGGAGTGTCATTGCTATAGGGTGGGGGTGCCTGGTCTGGTCTAGGTGGGTGCTACATGTCCAAGTAACATCCAGGTCTAAAAGTTGGTCAGTCTTATTTACTTCTCCTGGTCATAATGTTGTGGCTGATTGGTGTATATATACATATGTACAGTATATGTTATTACAGTCAAATAAAATTTCATTTAGTGTCCGTGTTAAACACTTAACATGTTGTATGTGATAGCATGTAATATATTAAAATATATATACAGTATGAGGTCACACGTCAAACTAGTAAAAACCAATAACAGGGTTTATTTATTATTTATTTATACAGCTGAAAGGAAGGTCAGATAACAACGTAAAATACTAGCTGGCTTTATGCTTAAGCTGAATGGTATTAATTAATTAATATCTCTTGGTATTAATGATATACAACTACCTCACACTCCCCCTTGTTCTGTGTTATCTTAACCACCAACTGTAATTTCACCTTCTCTTTCAATTTGACTTTCTCTCCCGTCTTTTCATTGCGCTGTCTCAATTAGCAGTCCACGCCACCACGTGCGCCCCTATCAGCCCTGTGGAACATGCTACAATTAGAGACCATAATAAATAAATATTCCTCTTTTCCAAAAGATTCATTCTAGAGAGATGCTTATCAGAGAGGCCTCGCTTGTTCACCGTGGCGACTGTTATAAAAGAAAAGCGTGCGCGGTGCGAAGTTATCATCAGAAGGCTGCTGCTGTTCTCAGAATGAAAACTGAACGCTCGATAAATAAATTCAGATGAGACTATTAATTAACATTTTCATTTGTCTTTCTGCTCCTAAACACTCTCCCGAGTCCTTCAGAGGTACATATTGGTAATTAAACACCCAGGTTTTGACAGACAACGCGCCGTGTAAACCTCACCTCGGATAAATTATTCAAACTGAGAAAAAAAAAGAACTTTTTTTTTTTTTTTTTAAACCGGCGATGCTCAAAATTTCAAAGTCACCGCTGATGAATAGTGCAAGGTGATTAATTCATGATGGGAGACGCCATCTTGTCAGGCCCGAGCTCTTCACCGGGTAATGGCAACACATGCATAATAGAAAGCCGCTTCTCTGCCTCCCCGCGCTGTCTCGGTGGCTTCAAAGGAATTAAAAATGGAGCCATCAAATTACATCTGTTGTGTTACTTTACTCGCGACCGCTGGCTCGGAACAATGGCGGCGGATCGTCGTTTTGCTCCGACTGAGTCTCTGATGCCGCCAAACGCCGCCGTGAATGAAGTCAACAAGTTTGAAGAAGACTGAGGAAGTAAAAACTGGAGGGAGTTTGATTTAGTTTTGAGCTTAAATGCATCTCCCTAAAGGTAGCGCCTGTTGATTCATAATACATCTTTCCACCAAGTAATAACAGCTCACGGAAAATTTCCCTCTTTATCGTCTGATGCCTGAACTGCCGCTGTAGAGCAGTGGCTCCACGGCACAATGTCGAGGGCTCCTCTGTACATCTCATTCACTGAACGAGTGAACAGTTGGTTCAGCAGTGGAGTGACCTTTTCTCCAAACCCACCAATAACTCTGCAGCTGACAGGCCGAATGAGCAGATGATCCCGGACTCCTTCATGGTGTGTTGCGACTGCACTCTGTGCAAAATGACAAGTGAATCAAGCTTCTATTTTTACCTCCGGGCGGGGGGAACTTGTGTCATGGCACCCAAGAAAATCTGCCATGAAGTTTGGTTTTGGGCAATCTGACCGCTGACACCGCGGAGCTGTCACTGCGATGCCCTTCCCCTCCGTCAACCAATCCCCCCGCCTCGACCTTGCACCGCTCCTCACACCTGACTGGCACCGGGGGTAGCGTGCGAGGCCAAAAGCGTGATTGACGCCTCGCCCGATCTCCTGTAAACACCTTGAGATCTGGGCGCCTCCGGCAGGGAAGATCATTGACTTTGCGAAAGAGGCCTCCTCCTCCTCCTGGCCTCGGCTCAAGTCTGCTGGCGCTTGCTATGATGTGGCTCGACTTGTCAGGGAGAGTAACAAGATGCTGAGTGACTTAGCACCTCTGGAAATGTCAGCCCCTGAGCCGGCGGACGCCAGGCTGAGTGGAGTGGGTAGTGCACAGACCCCACTGCGACTGGCTCAGCTGCTGCTTGTAAGGAAGCGAGGGCGACGCGTACGCTCGACGAGACAAGACAAGTAGCAGAGATGAGCTGCCCCCTGACGGCGCGTTCTTGCCCCATTCCCCCATATTTTTTACGCTCGCTTCTCTTTTCGGAGAAGCGCGTCTGCTATCGCCCAGCTGCTGCCGCGGCCGGAGCGGAAAGCCTCAGCCCGAGTGCCCCGAAAAGCGATGCGACAAAGTAACGATGACGCGGACAAAAGCAGAAGCCGCTGCACGCCTAAGTGCTCCATTACCGCGCTGGTGAATCACGTTAAAGGAAGACGAGGCGCCAAAGAGACACCCAGCACGGGGGGAAACTCCGTCGCGGCACAGTCTGTCAGATTGCACTTGATTACTATTCCGACAAACACATTTTTTTTTCCCTCCCTGAGGAAACTCAAGTATGTATAACGCGACAAATTTAGTGCTACATATTTATAGAAGTCAAGCAGAAAGTCAGTCTGCTGAAGCATTAAGGAATCAGAAGGCACAGACAAGGAAGCTGCTAAAAGTGAGAGGAGAGAGAGGGGGACTTTGGAGCATGGTGATGCTCAGTAAAATCTAATGGGCTGTTTACTCGCTGCCTGCTGAGATCCATGCTGCTACATTGACTTGATTTATATTTTCTGATTCATAGAGGTGCATGCGTCTTACTTTAATCAAGGTTCTCCCTATCATTCCCCCTCGCCCCCTTCCATCTCGCGAGCTGCCATCCTGTTTTTTTTTTCCCCCACAATGCACATTAACAGCAAAAAAATATAATCAGTTTTATGACAGACTGTGTTTTTTAGCGCGTGATGGGTGAGTATAGCATTTTGAAAATGGCCCCGGCCCTATCCTCAATCTCCGAGCAGATCCGCTGGGACGGAAGGCAATCTCAGCCGAGAGGACGCGGTCTCAAGGGTGTGTGTGTGTGCGCGAGCCTCGACGATGAACGGCTGCAATCTGATGCCTGCTATTTTTCATGTTTGTTAACAAAATGAAATTTGAGGGAAGACCGGAGCGTGCAGATAAGGGACATAAGTGCGTTATTTGGTTGAGCTGAGGGGTGAAGTGAGGAGACGCGACGTGAGCGCGGGAGACTCGGATGAAAAGTTTGAGTCTAATCGGAGCGAGGAGGTGATTGTTTAAACGGATAAATGCATTTTTTTTTTACCCTCACATTGGAGAGGCAAATCATACGCCGATCAGGCATAACATTATGACCACCTTCCTCGTATTGTGCAGGTCTCCTTTGTGCCTCCAATTCAGTCGTGACTCATCAGAGAATACATATGGGCCTTCTAAGGGTGTCGCGTTGTGTCTGGCAACAGGATGTTGTCAGTTGGGGGGCCTTTGAGGGGAGGGGCCTCTGTGGATCTAGTGAATTTGGAGGCCAGGTCAACACCTTGTGCTGTTCTTCATGATTTTTTGAGTTGATCCTAGAGCGTTTTTCTGTGTGCATCCTGCTGGGGATGGCTGCTGTCATCAAGGAGTGTCATTGCTATGGGGTGGGGGTGCCTGGTCTGGTCTAGGTGGGTGCTACATCCACCTGAATGAATGCCAGGTCCAAAAGTTTCCCAGCAGAACAACAAATTGTCACAAGATGGTCAATGTTCACTTCTCCTGTCAGTGGTTTTAATATTATGGCTGATCGGTGTGTAAATCAACCTTAAAATCAACTAAATTTGACACTAAACCTAAATATAACTCCTGAAAGCTGCAGGCAAAAACTCTACGCTGAGTTTTTCTTCCGTCATTCAGTGGTTAAACCTCAGCCTCATTTGCTGCTAGCCGCTATTAGCCAAACGTCCGAGAGGCTAGAAGGCACAGGTTCGGCCGATTAAGGCTGGGGATTTCTCTTGACCTTTCAGCCAAATGCCATGCTGTTTGAGGTGTACAAGCATAATTAGATCTGATCACCCTGCTGCTTTTTAATCTTTGACAGCAGCAGCGTTTCTGCGCCGCACATCGCTGTTGTTCATTAGAGGAGTTTAAGATGAGGAGGGACGCGGGCTAACGGCAAGAGCTAGCGAGGTTAAAATAATAAGGCGCTGCTTGCACGTTACGCGACAGTCGTGGGCATAACTGTTGCATAGCTTGCGTTTACCCCCACATTATTAATGAGGATGATGGTCTTCCAAATGTACATTTTCAGGATGCACATACATCGTCTGGGAGAAAGAGAAAAAAAAAAACAAGAAAAATGACGCGCTCTTCCAGCTAATGCAGCAGCCAATTCACAGTGACATTTGCCATTAGCTCCATGCTGAATTCGACCGGCGACGAAAGCAGAAGAAAAAGCTCAAATCATTCCCAATTAACGGAGGCATCAAACAGTGAAAATCCTAGCAGGAGATTTTTACGGGCAGCGCGCGGAGAAAGGTCAGGCTCCAGTGGAACAAGGCAAAGTCACAGGATTTATTAGGCCTAATGAGCGCTTTCGTTAGACCGCTTGCTCCGCGACGCACGCACAAACACACACAAACCCATTCAAAGGCTGACTGAATGACCCAGACAGAGCCCTGAAATTAATAATGTCACCTTAAATATGTTAGATTTGTCAAAGTGGAAGTTATATATTAGGCTTGAGCCACCGGATTTAGAAGCTACCACAGACAATGATCTCAAAACATGCACATATATACGTTAAATATAGTATAAATATGAATTATAGCTCTCTTTAATGCAATATCTATCACCAGATAAGACAAAAATCTGTGTTAAGATGCTGGAAATACTACATTTATCAGTAAATATAATAAATAAATGATTTTCCCGGTACCTAAACCACCTGAGTCTCCTTCTACAATTGCCTCAAGTTTACTAATGAGTCCCGAGCCCTTGAACTGAGGCGAGAGTATTTATTGAGATATTCAGATGGGTTCTGTTTCACTCCGTCTTTTCTCTGTTTCTGAAACGATGCAGGTCCGGGTGCAGAGATGTAACGGAGATTGCCTGTGACAGCACCAAAATGAGGCTAACCAATGTCCTAATGAGGAAATGCCAGCTACGTTCCGTCATCCCAACGCGCTAGAAAAGCTGGCCTTGGCCTGGAACACCTGCATGCGCCGTGCAAAAAATCCTTCAGCGTGTTTAGTGCAATTTTTAAAATGCCAAGTGAAACAGCCACAGCTTTGTTTTTAACACTTGAACATTGGGTGTATCAGCAAAGAGATTCATCTGCAAAAGAGGTGCATTGTTGTTGTTTTTTTAGCTATTCAAATTAACTTATTTAGAGTTTTCCTTTTATGTAAAAAAATAAAAATGCATTGCTAGCTACGTATGTTACTTCGCTAATGCAAATGTAATGAAACATGAGAGATGCATGTTACAGACTAGTGATACTGTTCTTCTGCTCACATAAGAGTGTTGCACGGTGACGTAACCGCACATTTTCACTTTATTTCATCGAAAAATATTTTACATTTTTAGCAAATTATGCACGTTGACCACCTTAAGCAAATGCTGCCCTGCTGTTGACATGTTGTATAGTTTAATACCAAAAACATTTTTGAATCATGTTTTGTCTCGAGTTCATTTAAACCAGGGGTGACAAACATATGGCCAGCGGGCCAAAAATGGCCCATCAGAGGGTCTCATCTGGGCCGCTGCTGGAATTTGCAAAAAAATGAATGAAAGATATTAGATTCCATTTTTTCAATAAAATTTACTGCTGTTACTAAATTTGACACAAAAACCTAAACAGCAAACAGTAATGTGTCAGCAATTTCCCTAAAGAAGATTCAGGTTGTTCATAAAATGTTTTGTAAAATTGTCATAATGTGCTTCTTTGCACTAAAACAAAGGGAAATGTTTGGAGTTTTATGTACATTATACATTACTGGTCCAGCCTGCTTGAGATTAAATTGGCCCCTAAACTAAAAGGAGTTTGACGCCTTGTAGTCCAGCATCAGTGGTGTCCAGTGATCACACAGAATAAGGACAAATAGGACAATAGACCAGAATGAAGGTCAAAAGCAACTTGAACTTAGATAGACGTTGTTGATCCACAAGGGGAATTGCTTGGTCACAGTAGCTTAGTTGTACATAAAATAATAATAAAAAAAACTCTTGAAAACTAAAGGAAAAATGGTATAAAAAATGTATTATTTATATATATAAAAAATATATAAAATATGTTAAAAAAATAAAATACATAAAGTAAATAAATAAAAAATAAAATACAATAAATATATTAAATATATTTTAATTTCCCTGACTATATGTTGTACCCTACCCTGAGAACAGCTGTAAGTAGTGAATAAATAAATATATACATATGTAAACCAAGATTAAACATATTTCGACGGCATTCATTTTCTCATAATGTTTCCTCACATAGTCGATAAAAAGTAATAATTTGTATTCACAATAAATTTAATAAAATAACAAAACCAAAACTGAAACTTAATTCTTTCTCGTAGTTGGATCTTTTCAGTCCTTCTCTGTTTTCTCTGCAGTCACCTCAGGAACCACAGGAACCCATCTGAGACGAATCACAGTCTCTTTCTATCATCCTGACGAGGCTTTCTGAACTGACACGCAGTAACATTACCAGCCAGCATCTCAGAGGTCTCAGTGGAACCCGGGTTCCATTAGAGAACAACAGGGACAGGCTCTTAAGTCCCCGCGGTCCTGAAGCCACATATGACGCAGGGCCTGAGGGCAGAGGGAGTAACTCAGCCTCGCATAATCCACCGGATGAGCTTCGCGAGGGACAGGCTCACTTAACGCGGGGGACGTATTAACAACAGTCCACTGCAATAGTATTAATGCTAATGACTTCATAAATGACAGCGAAGACTCAGGCTAGTGCTGATAATGATTAATTGATCAATGACGGAAGAAGTGAGCTGTTAAAGCCTCTTGACTTGACTCTGCTTTAAATCAGGCTGCAACACATTCATTTATGTCAAACTTCCTTTCAATAAAGTGCACATCAGTGGAATAAGCTGCTCATTCAGTATATTCAGGTAGACAGCTAATGAACCTAGACCTGAGCAACTGCAGCAACCCCAGATCATAGCACTGCCCCATAGCACAGGCTTGTACAGTAGACACTAGGCATGATGGCTGCATCACTTCATCTGCCTCTCTTCTTACCCTGATGCCCCCATCACTCTGGAACAGGGTCAATCTGGACTCATCAGACCACATGACCTTCTTCCATTGCTCCAGAGTCCAATCTTAATGCTCCCTAGCAAACTGAAGCCTTTATTTCCAGTTATCCTCACTGATTAGTGGTTTTCTTAAGGCTACACAGCTGTTCAGTCCCAATCCCTTGAGTTCTCATCACATTGTACGTGTGGAAATGCTCTTACTTTCACTATTAAACATAGTGCCACTCTCCTTCCAGTTTTTGGTTGGACAGTTTTTAACCCAGTTTTAGTAGTTTTTTCAATCTCCTGTTTTCTCTGCTTGATGCATGCTAATGATTTGACTCTTCTCAAACAGACTAACATCTTTTCCACGACCACAGGATGTGTCTTTAGACATGGTTGTTTAAGAAATGAAAAGCTACTCATTGCATCAGTTGGGGTTAAATAACTTGTTGCCAGCTGTAAGATAATCACCCATGCAGTAATTATACAAGAGAGAAGCTATTGCTGAGGTAGTATGGGTAAAAATAACTTTATTAATCCCTGAATGATCCCAAAAGGATTTATGTAAATGCAGAACATTAAAGGTCTTTGTATTTATTAGTGTATTTTACTAGTTTATTCGTTATGGTCTTTGTGCATCTTCTTTCTACCAGTGAACGTGGCTATAGATGTGTTTCTTCCATAAGCCCCACTCGGTGAAACCAATCTGGTCCGCGGTGAACATTTGTGCGAATGGAGATCTTCTGGGGGAGTAAATGCAAGCTGGAGGGTGTTTACTCGCGAAACCTTCTTCTATAGGTGGTGTGCATCCCTGCGCAAAGACAGACACGATGTTATGACGAGGAGCAGGAGGGTGAGGGGCCGGGGGGGCGGGGGGGACGAAGAGGTTGGCATATGGTCACATGAGAGGCACTATCACAAGTTTGAGAGCCAAAGCCCTGCCCTGTGTATAATATGCATTGTGGCAACAAACACGGGTCGAGTGTTTTTGAAGCATGTACGTTGCATGCGAAGGGAAGGGTGGTGGGCGGGAGGGTGAAGGGTGGGGGGGGGGCGGTGAGGGGGTGGTGGTGGGGGTAACAGTTTGGGGGGGGGGTTGGGGAGGGGAAGGGGGTACGTATGATGATGGCCTGAATTGAAAGAGCCACCTTTTGATTTTGGACGGGCCCAGTTCCTGGCAGGCTGGGTGGCCATAAGGCGGGGTGGGGCCTGAGGATAATGGCAGCAGAAGGGAGAAGAGGCCGACAGCTGGCGAATTCTGCCCCAATATGTTTCCATGAAAGAGGCGAGGAAATTTCAGAAGACGCAATGCCCGAACGACACGCTCGGCGGCAAAAAGGGAAGATTAAAAATAAAATGAGTTAACATCTTGCCCGTTTCACCCCACGATGCACATTTCAGCGCGGGGAGGAGGTGTATATGTGTGTGTGTGTGTGTCTTGTGTGGGGGGGGGGGTGATGATTGCGATGGCCATTCATAATACAACAACCCTAAAAAAAAAAAAAGCTTCCAGTTAATTAGAAGAAGTCACGCGTCACCCCCTGAAACTCGTTCAGCTCCCACAGATGTGGCCTGGAGTGATTTAAACCACTTTCCCCCTGTCTCGCTTTCTCTCTCCTCCCTACATGTGCATCTTCTTTCCCCATCCTAAGCATATTGTGAATCTAAAATGCAAATGACTCCTCTCCCTCCCTCTCTACCTCCAATCGCCTCTAATGAGGTGTAAAATATGTGCGTTAATGACAGAAAAAGTTATTTAGATCTGGGGGAGAGTTAATTGGTTTTAATCACGGCCTACATCCATCTGGTTGCGGGAAACAACAAAATACGTCATCCTGATGTCTCATTAGACGTACAACGAGTCGCCGTGGCTAAAAGACACCCTCGTCTTCCGGGGGTTGAGTCTTAACTGCGAGTGAGCGGCTGCAAAAAAAACAAAAACAAACCTAGCCTGGCTTGAAAAAAGCCTGAGCAAGCAAGAAAGGTAAATATATCTGGGATTAGGCAGTAGAGCTGCAGTGTTATAGGTATGTAGGGAAACATATAAACTCTACCAGGTTGCCAAGATGGTGACAATTTACCCTATGTGTACTATATTCTACTTCAGGGGTGTGAAACATACGGCCCACGGACCACAACCGAGCCGCCAGAGGGTCTAATCTAGCCCACAGCATGAATTTGCAGAGGCATTAAAGGGGAACTACTGTTTTTTTTACAGCCTGGACCTTATTTCTGGCACAAAATACTCACCCAGATAACTTTTGTGTAATTTCTATTCCTTCTGGAGATATTTAGATCTGCGTATATCCATATAGTGGGAGTGAATGGGGCACCGAAACACAGCCCCCAACGCATTGTCAATATTTTGTTAGCGTACCGTAGTGCTAATCCCCGTTAAGTTACCTGTTAGCATTATCCAGGGTCTGTAGGTTGACCTGGATGATGTCAGCACATTCCCAATGGTCGGTTTGTTTACCTGTAATTTGCCACTGCTAGTTTTTTGCAACATGGCTGAATATTTTTCTGACATCATCCACGGTGTGCAGGTCAATCTACAGACCCCGGATGGCGATAACAGGTAACTCTGGATGCAAAAGGGAATAGCACTAGTGTATCATAACAAAATATTGGTGACATGAACGAGTTTCGCGGCAGATAATGTGTTATTTAGAGGCTGCGTTTCGGTGCCCCATTCACTCCCACTATATGGATATACACAGATCTAAATATGTACAGGACTACAAATTACACAAAAGTTATATGGGTGAGTAAACGACTGTATTTTAAGCTAGAAATAGAAACAAACAAACAAACAAACAAACAAACAAAAAAACAGTAGTTACCCTTAAACTGCAGTTTTTCAGTAAAATTAAGTGCTAGTCCTAATTTGTCCACTGTTTTAGTAGTGGACACGACACATGGACCTAAACAGCAGACAGTAACATGCCAGAATTGCACTTTTTTTTGTTCATGAAATGTTTTGTAAAAGGATATTTCATCAAATGTGAAATACATTTGAATTATAGATGCAAAAATATCATATTCCCAAAAAATGAGCAGTACCTTAAATGAACAGAACAGCTGATCTTTCAAAAAGTACAAATCTTAGCACTAAATATTTTTTATCTGAATTAGCTCCTAAAAAACAAAAATGTACAAAATACTGCTACGAAACTGTGATTTGAAAACCGCCAAGCATCGTCTTCATCGCTTAACCCCTTGACTGTGACAAAGCCTATCTTTAGTTTTGCTTTAGCGTCTCCCTTTAGTTACGGACGTTAGCCTCCCTGAGTGGTCCCGTGTAAGTTTAAAAACAGACATTAATTATGCCTCGGGGGAATCGTACATTTCCCGTCACCGTCTCGAGGAGTTTCTGACGGCGGGGTTGGGGCTCTTTAAGCGAAATCGCTCGGCTCTCTGCTGTCGTTCTCCATCCGCTAAGCCTAAAGAGGCTCTCACCATCTGTTGGCAGTGTGACATGTCCAAAGGACCATGTTTCCGAGGATCCTAACAGGCCAAGAACTAAAATGTGTGAACTGCAGGCCTGCTAATCTGAAGTGTTGATAAGAGGCTTGAAAACACACTATGTGCGACTTACACCAGAAAAACTAAGAATTCATTGGGGACTCAGCCAAGATCCAGAGAGACTCGACACGCACCTTAAGGTTCTTTAAATAAATAGAACCTCAATACGGAGTTTCTTAAAACCCTCATACATTTTACTGTTGACAGAGGTTGAGGACAGTGGTATGACATGATTAGAAAGAGAGAAAGTTTCTTAAAGTTTTCAGACCAAAGGGGAAAACCTGAAGCAGATAGGAAAAAAAGGAATTAGCATCTAGGTGTACACATGTGCCTCATTTATCATTAGCAATTGTCCAAGAGGCTGTCTCACATGCCCCCTGCTGTAGTATGGCCTCGTTTTAAAACATGTTATATTCAGACGTGTCAGCTCTGGCGTGTTTGTAATTTTGACGTCCCAAGTCACAGATTTTTCTCTCTAACCTTATACATCAGACCTGCATAAATGAACAAGTGATTCATTTACAGAACATGGAATCTGTCTGTCATTCCCCTAAGACGTTAAATCTGACTCTGGTTCTTATACCTTTTTTTTTTCTAGTTCTTGTTTTTCTTGGACAACATTCAAGGGGTTACACTGCAAAAACCAAGGATATTTGTATCATTTCTAGTCAAAATATCTCATTACACTTAATATAAGACACAATAAGACAAAAACTGCTTGAAAAGCAAAAATTGCTTGAAAATAGGCAAAAAGTTCTGCCAATGGAACTAGAGAAAATGGCTCTATTAAGATGTATTGTCTTAAAACAAGTCCCTGTGTCTTGAATCCTGTGGGGTGGAGGGTGTCTGGTCTGGTCTAAGTGGTCTTGGACCACGAGTGCCACGTCCAACAGTCTCTCAGCAGAACAATGAATCATCACACGATGGTTGAAGTTATTTACTTCCTCCTGTCAGTGGTTTTAATGTTGTGGCTGATTGGTGTATGCTGATAGGGTTGCTGTTTTGCTCTCTAATCTTTTTTTCCTGCTTCCAAAGTGTCAACACATTTCTTTTATTCTGTAACGCTATGCCAAGCATCTAATTATTAGATTTTGGAGCCTTCAATACAAAATAAGGAAAGCTTCAATTGCATGTAGACCTTTGAGTTATGTTGGTTCTGCTCTTCCCTTACTTCTTCTACTGAAGATAAATATGCATAAAACTGGAAGTGATATTAACTGCTATTTATGTTTTTTTCCTCTATTTGCAGCTACAAGTGCTTCCGTTTGTCGTCCAAGAAATTATGCTTGGGTAGAAAAAACATACATGTTAATTGTAGACATCAGTATAGTGGAATAACTTATAAAGTCTGTGATTTTCAGTGTGTGGTAGTTAAACTAGCAGCAGCAGTGATGAAAATTGCTGTGGTTATAATTAAGAAGACCTTAGCATATTTAGCTAAATTAAGCAGCAGGGCAGACTCCATATTTACGGCGCCGTTTCCCTCGAGCCTTCATGTGTGGTGTCGAAAAAAAAAAAAAAAGTGTTTACATTTTACTGGCTTTCCTCTCGCTCGTTCATTGTGATTGACGTTCCTAAATCTGCGGGGCCTGAGTGTGCTGATTCCCAACTAACTGCAAATTGTAGAGCCAGGAAATGATGTGTGGTGACAATCATTATCAGCTACTGAACTTTGACACCTAATCAGGGAAACAGTATGCAAGTGGTACAGATAATTATCTAAGGGATTGTCACTGTGTGTGTGTGTGTGTCTTTCTTTCCCAGCAGAGGCCCAGCTAATCATCTCTGACTGTCGAAGATGGCTGTATTTTTGAGAAGCCTAAATAATCACATCTACAATTAAGCGGTTTCACTGCAGACATTTTTGTCTTGTCACAGGCGTATTAGCGGTAAGTGGGATAGTGAGCCATGACAGTAGAACCAAAATGCACAAAGGCAAGAACTCACCCCTATATGAATGTCAACATCATTAACACTCTGGTGCTTTCCCTACTGAGACAAGTCAAATTGTCGTCAGTGAAAAAAAGTCTATTGCTGCCGTTCAGATGGAGCCATGTCCAAATGAACGGTATTACGGTTACCCTGCGGTATTCAAGACCTTGAAATGTTTATAATATCTGGTAAGATCCAAGTGCATGAGTTTGATGGTGTTTTCAGAAATGCTAGTGGTGGATTGTAGTTAGTATACGCCAATCAATCGTAACACCTACTGAGGGTGTCCTGTGGTGTCTGGAAACAGGATGTTGTTAGTGGGGGTCATTTGAGTCCTATGTCTGTGAAGGTTCTCGGTCATCCAGGTCATGGCATATCCAAAAAAGGGTCAAAAAAGGCAACTGGACTTGTTTTAGAGAAGATGTTTCACCACTCATCTGAGTAGCTTCCTATGGGTTGAGGGAAGGTTTGTTTGTGGATCATCCCACAGATACTTGATCAGTAGGGATCTAGTGAATTTGGAGGCCAGGTCAACACCTTGTGCTGTTCTTGTTCATGTTTTGTCCTTACAGCGTTGATATATGTGTGTCTGTGTCAGGCTGCATCCTGCTGGGGATGGCTGCTGTCACCATTGCTATTGGGTGGGGGTGTCTGGTCTGGTCTAGGTGGTGCCAGGTCCAAAGGTTTCCCAGAAGAACACTGAATGTTATTCACTTATCCTGTCAGTGGTCATATTGTTATGCCTGATCAATGTATTGCAGTTCAGTCATTTACAGTTTTCTTTGTAATTTTCCAATATTTATAGAGAAAATATCCCTAGAGGCCTCATCCATCAATATTCCTTTGCATTTCCTACAGTGAGTGACTGACCTTTAGTTACTTACCACCTGATCACCAAGCAGCTTCACATGTTGGAACTATGAGCTCCATTTAAAAAACTGCGTACCCGGTAGGAGGTGATGTTGTCTTGCACTTGCAAGGGTTTAGCCTCCAAGACAGTGGGTGGGGCGTCAGAGATTTATAGAGAAAAGGTCACTCAAATACCTCAATTATTCATTCATCTTCTGTAGCCACTTGTCCTGTGAAGGGTTGCAGGGGGGCTAGAGCCTATCCCAGCTGTCACTGGGTGAGAGGTGGGGTACTCCCTGGACAGGTCGCCATATTTATAATCTTCCCTTTTTAGCTAAAAGAATAAACCTCATATAAACCCCAACAACTCTTTTTCATCAAGTTTCACTGAACTCACTGTAGACAAAGTGTACACACATTCAAAGTTTGTGTTTGTCTGAAGAAGAATGAACACCTGCGATATTTTTTTTAAACCTGCCCCAAAGGGAATCCTCAAATTAAACTCACCTCATGGCCCTAAAACTTCTCATTTGTGTGTTTCTACAACTTGAGATCTTTAAAATGCATTTTCTCTCACTGAAATGAGAAATTCTCAAACCCAAAACTCAACTTAGCTGTGTCTCGTTTTCACTGTGACCCCGTACTGATGTGTTGTGATGTGTTGTTTCCACAAATGTTAACCAGTGATGCCAAAAAGTTTCTGGATCACGCCGAAGGCCTCCACTCATGCAGCATAAATGTGCCCTTGCAACAGTGTTGCATCATGGGAATGGATGTGTTCAAAAGGTTGATGTTGAGGATCCAGGCAAGCACACACAGAGCACTGAGGCTGTAAAGCTACAGTGGAGTTTTACATCTGTCTGGCCTCATTGCTATGCACAGAGGCCCCGAGCCACATTTCCCCACTTCCACCTAGGGGTAGAGCACATTGGCTACGATACCACCCTGACAGATTACCGCCCTAAACAGTGAGAAAGAGGCCTGCCAGCAACAGCTGTCCTTTAGCATTGGAAATGCTAAGTTCCCCTTTGACAAAAACCGAACAGGAATGAGTGTCAACAATGCTTTGCCCTGGAGTCGTTGCTAACATCTTGTAACTTTCTGTGCTCTGAACCACTTCTGCTGGATACTTTTGGATCAAGAGAGCAGCTGAGTTGTAATATGTATGGTAATTTCTCAATTTTTGGCTCCTCTGATACTCGACGGTAAGAAAAAAAAACAAAAAACACAATGTCAACGGTTCTCTCGAAGCCGAGCGGTGCGTTAGCCGGCTGCTATGCAAATGAGGCTGCATGAGAGGAAAGCAAACAAATCTGTTAATTGATACATCCCGTCAGTGGAGTGCCTCTGGGATTACCTGGAAGAGCTGGAGTATCATCATCGCCGAGCCGGGACACTCTACAGGAGTTTAAAGTGCATCTAATGGGGATGTTAGCGGTCGTCCTCCATAGGCTAATGGAAACCATTTTGTTGGCTGTGGAGAGGTCCCCAAGCTGTCGAGGAACACGTATTCAGAGCGACCCGGGCGACCTGCGCCGACCCCAGCATACAAGTGTGTGGTAAGTTCAACAGCCTCTCCAGAAAAAAGCCGCCCATGGCAAGAAGACACTAATTAAGGTAACACAGGCAGCTAAGTCCCACAAGTGTAGCACACAGTTGGAGTGTATACTGAACCTTGTCATGTAGGTCACTTTGGAGCTTTTAGCAAAGCTATGCATATTAATGGACCACTGCTACAGCAGTCACTGCCTCAGTGCTCGTGGGGGGGTGTTGTGTACTAAATGTGGGGGATCTTTTCTGAAACATATGCATTGCAAATTGAGATTACGGCTGGTTACAGTTAACACAGTGCCCGTGGCATTATTTAAAAATAAGAGTACATGACGGCGAAAGAATTATGAGCTACCCACGGATGAAAGGATTGCAGTAGGAGAGGTGTAGAGAGGCGATACTGTGTAGTGATATGAGAACACAAGGCGTGACAAGTCAGTTTAATTTAAAAGGACATATGAGTGCACTTCAGGTAACTATTTGGGAGCACAGCAAACAAATATCCATGGTATCACATATTCTTCGAGGCTGAGAGCACTCCTGAGTTTTGGTTTCAGAAATACACAGTCACATTCATATATATCATACAGCCACTGCACCAAAACAGCAGAGTTGCAGCAACTACTTGGCACATTTAACCCTTCACTGCAAAAAAACAAAATCTTGCCAAGTATATTTTTGCTTGAAAATAGGCAGAAAAATCTGCCAATGGAACTAGTAAATGGAAATGGAATGGAACTAGTAGATGTACTGTCTTAAAACAAGTCCCTGTGTCTTGCTGAAATTGTACTCTTTAGGCAATTGTGTCTTATATTAAGTGTAATGAGATATTTTGACTAGAAATGAGACAAATATACTTTATTTTGTTTTGTTTTTTGTTTGTTTTTGTTTTTTGCAGTGGGCAGCCATTGAAATATTTGGAAATTTGAACCCTTGTAGTGTATAAGAAAACTTTTTTTCATTTTCATGGAGAAAATCAAGATCAATGAAGTTCTCATATACAACATATGTCCGTGCATATAGTGGAAGTGACTGGGGCACTGAAACGCAGCCTCTAAATAATAATTATAATAATAATAATAATCTGCCGCAAAACTTGTTAATTTCACCAATATTTTGTTATCGTACACTAGTGCCTTTCCCTGTTGAGTTCAGAGTTACCTGTTATCTGACCTGGATGATGTCATCTCTGAGCGCCGGACGGTCAGCTTGTAGCTATAATCTGCTAGTGTACTAACGTATGATAACAAAATATTGGTGAAAAGAACACATTTCGCGGCAGATAATGTGTTATTTAGAGGCTGCGTTTTGGTGCCCCATTTACTCCCACTATATGGATATATGCAAATCTAATTATCTCCCGACTACAACGACTACAAATGACACAAAAATTATATGGGTGAGTAAACCCAAAAAACTGTAGTTCCCCATTATGTGGATAACAAATATAAACATGTATTTAGATCATCAGAACATGTTGAAAGTGCTGATTCAGACTCTTGTCAACATACACATTATCACATTAGACAACATTAGGCCACTTCTTCTTCCTGGGACCTATTAAAGCAGTTATGCTCAGCGTTCATGCAGGGGTGGACCTTGCGGACCACATTTGACCTGAGAACATCGCCTTGATCTTCTCTGACTGGTTGCATGGAAACCACATGTCTAAACCTCGCTGAGAGGCACCGGGATGTTACAGTATATAAAATGTGTGTAGAAGTTACCATATATGGTTCCTCACACCATAAAGGGTTGGGAGTGGAGATCATACACATAAGTCAACAAATTATATGAGCAGGAGACTGTCATTTGTTGGAAGGATGCCTCAACTTTGGGGCAACACGTTCATCCAAAGCCCTTTCTCCATTTCAACATATCAACAACCTAACTTGGGCCAATCTAAAATTTGTGTTTTGATTTCCAGTTTGGTGAGAAAGAACTTGACAGGCCTGCACAGTCTCGATTCAACACCTCGAGCCGGGCCTCATTACCCAACATCAGCGTTGGACCTCGCTTATACTCTAGATGATTGAGAGTAGTGTCTGTTTGGTGGAAGTCAGAAATCGGGCAACAATCACAAATTGGTGTAATTGGTGTATTGCATTCATTGTCAGTATGCTAGATTTTCAAATTTAGGGTCGTAATAATATATTGTAGGTTGTGTTTTTATCATTTTTAGGTGTAATATTTAATTTATCAGCACTGCAAGTTCTAAATGTGCATGACAATGGAGGCCATTCTCTAAAATAAACCACAATAAATGCCAATCACCCAAGAAAAACGCCTAAAATGTGGCACAAAGCTCATCATCAGGTGTCATATATGACTTCCAGTTTAATACACAGTGTCTTGTTGTGTGCCCGCCTTTACTCCGGACTCCTTCATGTGACACGGCTCTTCAGCTGAGCCTCACAAATCGTCCGCCGCCACGTCAGTCAAGGCCTTGTTTACAGACCTCCAACATCCTTTCTTTTCCCCCGCTCGGCTGCTTCGCCGCAGAGTCGGTCAGGGGTACGTGTGATGTACATCATCGGTAATCAGATAAGTTGGGTACCATCCTCCTGCTTTCTCTCCAAAACAACATGTCCACTGAACTGAAAGCCAGAGTGCAACTGTCACATTAGCAGCCAGAGAGTACTCACTCTCCGCTGCATGCCTGGTAAACAAAACACCCGAAAGATGTTTTGCATGACAGACAGACTGACGGCTCTTTCAGGCGAGTCCAGAGCGTCGCCAAGAGAAAAAAAAAAAAAAGGCCCGCCACCCTCTCCTCTCTCTGTTGTCAGTTGAAACTCTTTAACCAATTAAAATGGCAGAGCGGGGCGCATTTTTAAATATGCATGACAGAATGTTGCATTTATGAAAAAAAAAAAAGGTCTAAACTGCTAATTATGTGGTCAACAGTCTACCACCGAGCTGCTCCGCTTTCTATTTAATTTGCACATGAAATGTCCACTCTCCTGATGGCAACCTGCATTTTGATCTCGCGTGGAATTGTGCAAGCTTTCAAGTGTGCCGCTTTAATGAGGCATTTCATATTCGCAGAAAGGGATTCTGTCAAAGAATTGTGACAAAACCTCCCCGATCCCGGCTAACTGTTGTTTGTCACTTTTTATAATGAGCCGCGGCCTCGTTAGGTTTCCTTTTCTGTAGATCATAATGGAGTCGTCGGGAGTTTTTCACCTCCCAAACAGCTACGTTCTCCCGCGGAGGCGATACTTGGAGGTTAAATTTACCACTTGATGAGTTTTGCTTTGAGCACTTTGCCAAAGTTGGACAATTATTTTTGAATCCCAGGGCCCTCGCAGTAGCAGATATGATGGAAATGGCCAATTATGGAGTGTGATTTATTAAATGCTAAAAAATCAGTGTTTGTAATGTTGTTGGAAATGTCATTAGGCCAAACAGGAAATGTTTACGGACGAGCGGCTCGCGTGGTTAAGGTCAGGAAAATAGTTTGCGATCAATGAACGCTGCATTAAATAACCAAAACATTTCATTTATTCAACCCAATGTAGAAAAATGCAGTTTCTCACTGACAATAAGATACACAGAGTCTAAATCAACATCAGCATCATTCCCATATCCCAGCCTAGAATTCCAAATGCCTCCTTTTTTTTCTGTTTCTGAGGTAGGGAGGAAAAAAAAAATCCAGTCAGACCCTGCACCGCTTGCCAAAAACACTGCTCATCCAAAGTCATTTGCAGCAAAGTCCATTATCATCATCACTTGTGGTGATGAATTCCCTATGATGGTGGCAGGCCCGCAGCAGCCTCCACTCATAATGACATTCTGCTCTTGTTGGCAGTCACTCCCATTCAGATGGCTCATTCCCAACAGCCAGCATGTCAGACAGAGCACACACACAATACTGGGCTGGGCCCCGGTGCCAGGGACGGGGGTGGGGGTGGGTGGTGGATGGGTGGATGGTGGTGGTGGAGGGGTGGGCAACGGGAATGGCTCTTGAAAGGCAGACTTCATTTGTGGGAAAGGCCGCGGTGTTCAGTCCAGTCAGCATGTTACCTTTACTGTAATCATCTGTGACACTGATGTGAATATGTTTAAATGCTCTCTTCTTCTTTCACGTTTTTTTTTTTTGTTTCTTTGTGTATTTGTTGGTCACAAACCCACAGCGATGGGCGGGAAAATCTTCTGTTAACCATTTATTTCTGGTTAATTGGTAAACAGCAGGAAAACCAATCATGGACAGAGGACTGAAGTTGCAGCTGAAAGAATTTCAACATGTAGTAACGTCATGATGTGACACTAAATTAATCCATATAACCTGGTTTGTTAATGCAACTTATTTCTGGAGTATATCAATGGTTAAGGCTAAATAATGTGGTTGGACATGGGCCTTCTGAGGGTGTCCTATGATGTCTGGCAACAAAATTTAGTTAGTGGGGGCCTTTGGGTTGAGGGGAGGGGCCTGTATGGATCATCCCACAGACACTTGATCAGTTTAGTGCAGGGGTTTTCAACGTTTCCAGGCCAAAGACCCCTGAAACTGAGGGAAAGATGGAGCGGAAACCCCTTACTTATGTATATGTGTATTTAAAGAATGTGTGGAAAAAATTGTGGGAGGGCCCTGCGATAGACTGGCGACCTATAGAGGGTGTACCCCCACCTCTCGCCCAATGACAACTAGGATAGGCGGGTACAGAAGATGAATGAATGAATAAATTAATTTGTGGGGGGTATAAAAAAATGTCTAATCAACCAAAACCTTTGCGACCCCCTTGCAGTACCTCCGTGGACGGCCTAGGGGTCACGGACCCCCTGTTGAAGACCTCTGATTTAGTGAATTTAGAGGCCAGGTCAACGCCTTGTGCTGCTGTTTTTTTTTTTTTTAGTTGTTCCTAAAGCGTTTTTGTGGCTGCATCCTGCTGCCATCAAGGAGTGTCATTGCTATGGGGTGGGGGTGCCTGGTCTGGTCTAGGGGGTTGGTAGGAGTCTAAGTAACATCCACATGAATGAATGCCAGGTTCAAAAGCAGAACTGAATTGTCAAGATGGCCGATGTCACATGCTTCCTCCTGTCAGTGGTTTTAATGTTGTGGCTGATCGGTGATGGCTCTTAATAACAGGACAAACACATGTATTATTGCTGTCCAGTAAGAAGGCACATCGTGTAGCTTTCCTTCAGTTTGTGGGATGATAACAATAAGACAACCCTGGGGGGGGGGACGCAAGAACAAGAAGACTGAAGGTGACTCTAAACCCGCGCTCGTCTAGGGATTCGGTAAACAAGAGGCCTGGCAAGCGCGGCACTCGGCTGTTGACAACCGGTGATGATGACCAGGTGGGATATGTTATCCTAACAGTCTGGAACTCTTGTGAATTATTTGCTGATAGATATAAACAGCTGTTATTCTTGGTAATGGAAAGCAATTAGAAACATCTGCATACTTGGCTGTGAGCGATGCCTCCAAACGGTGGCCGAGGCTCCCAGGTGCCGCTGGGAAATAATTACATCATCAGTATGGGGGCTGGAGCTTGGAGGACTGCTAGTGATCTGTGAAGAGCAAGGAAGAGAGAGACTAAAGAGGGACAGACACGGGAAAGAAATGGTATTAATCAGTCTTGTGAAGAATTTGCGTTTGGCTCCCAATCTTTATCTAGAAACCTAACACCTAATCAAAGCGGATCACGGCAAGATGTAATTAGTCTGGATCCGACATATTGTGTGCCATGTGTGTTAGGCAGTTTATGTTAACAATATCTGAGTCTGTGATTGCTTAATTCTGGGGTTTTCAGACGGAGAGATCAGTGGAAGTAAAGATATTATATGAGGTGGTAGAGAAACAACTGGAAGGACTCATCAGAGAACGGACATGGGCCTTCTCAATGCTAGCTTTTAGCACATTTGAGCGTAAACACAGATGTAGCGGCACGTTTAACAAAAAGAAAAGTACATTTGAGCCGCGGGACGAGCGGACGGATTCAGAACCTGTAAAACTGTCCTCTCGCCAACTGTCTCAGCCTCAGAACAGACATACACGTACGTGGACATAAACACGTACACCCACAGACGAAGACAGTAGACATTTGTTCTGGTGATAATTTATTCCTTTTCACTCACGACGTTGTCCAGTGAAAGTCTTTCGGCCCTCAGTTCTGAAGCTGACACAACAAATAAAACTTCTGATAGTAGTTCCCTTTGACGTGGCTTTCTTTGTAAATTTCTATGGGCCTCGTGACAGCAGCAGATTATACACTGCCTGGCCAAAGAACAAAAAAGTCGCCACCTGGATTTAACTAAGCAAATAGGTTCGAGCCTCCTATTGCATAATTATTGCATGGGTGATTATCTTTCAGCTGACAACAAGTTATTTAACACCAACTGATGCAATGAGTAGCTTCTCATTTCTTCAACAACCATGTCCAAAGACACATCCTGCGGTCAGGGAAAAGATGTTAGTCATCATTGGCATGCATCAAGCAGAGAAAACATCTAAGGAGATCGAAGAAACTACTAAACTGGGTTAAGAACTGTCCAACGCATTATTAAAAACTGGATGGATAGTGGGGAACCATCGTCTTTGAGGTAGAAATCATGACTGATTTGAAGGTTTGGTGAAATCAAATGGAAGAAAACCAACAGTAGAACTCAAGGCTATGTTTCATAGTGAAAGTAAGAGCATTTCCACACGTACAGTGTGAAGAGAACTCAAGGGATTGGGACTGAACAGCTGTGTAGCCTTAAGAAAAGCACTAATCAGTGAGGCTAACTGGAAATAAAGGCTTCAGTTTGCTAGGGAGCATAAAGATTGGACTCTGGAGCAATGGAAGAAGGTCATGTGGTCTGATGAGTCCAGATTTACCCTGTTCCAGAGTGATGGGGGCATCAGGGTAAGAAGAGAGGCAGATGAAGTGATGCAGCCATCATGCCTAGTGTCTACTGTACAAGCCTGTGCTATGGGGCAGTGCTATGATCTGGGTCTAGGTTCATTAGCTGACTACCTGAATATACTGAATGAGCAGCTTATTCTATCAATGGATCATATTCCAAGATGACAATGTCAGGATTCATGGAGCTCAGATTGTCAAAGAGTGGTTCAGGGAGCATGAGATGGATTGACCACCACAGAGTCCAGACCTTAACCCCATTGAGAATCTTTGGGATGTGCTGGAGAAGCTTTGAGCAGTGGTCAGACTCTCCATCATCAATACAAGATCTAGGTGAGAAATGAATGAAACACTGGATGGAGATAAACCTGGAGACATTGGAGAAGATTACTGAAACAATGCCACAGAGAACATGTGCTGTAATCAAAGCTAAAGGTTCATTTTCAACCCAAAACGTTTTACTCATCTATTTTTTTTCATTACTTCATGAACTGGAAAAGACAGTAGACACAATAGTATAACACATATACAAATCAGCATTGGTAGTAGTAGTAATGTGTGTGTGAACTAATATCAATTATAAAACATAGTCAGGGATTTGCTCAAAATGGCTGAGTCGGTATTTTTTATTTACATTTTAGTTTTTGTTCCTTCAGTCTTTATTTTTCACAGTTTTTAGCAGATAGGATGCCACTAAAACGACAAATACGCTTTGTATTCTACATTATAAAAAACGTTTTCTCCAACCTGTTTCTTACTGAAAATGCCACACTGATAGGCAGTCAGTCACACCACAGTGTGCCTTCCTTTAATTGTGTTGTGTGCGGAGCCGCTGACCTTCTGCTCCGACCTCCTTCTCGCTCTAAACAATACCGAGGTTGCGAGAGCCCCGACTGTGTGATGCCTCTAAATTTACCCGGGCTAAAGCATGACAGTGACTCTCCGCATACATCAGCGCACGGCCCCCCGCTGAGCGTGCTCATCAGCTGTAAATACCAGCAGTCTGCGCTGCCACGGTGAAACGAGCAGTCTGGGGGACCTGACGGTGCTGCGTGGTGGCAGCTTGGGCCTGATTGTTAAAGAGTGTGTCCTGTAAGCAGAAGGTCACGGGGCCCGATCAGCTGTGCAGGCAATGAGGCCTGACTAGGTGTCCTTGAGCAGCATGCTGACCCCTGGTGTCCACCGAACAAGACCTCGTATCTCTGACTTACACTGTTAAACAAATATTATAATATTTATAAGCGACATTTGTATGTGTAATATTTATTTACATTAATATAAAAATGCATTGAAATGTATTCATTTAAAATGACGGCCAACTCAAACACTTCCTGTTAACATTTGAAACCAGCATATGTTAAAAGGGGAACTACTGTTTTTTACAACCTGGACCTTATTTCTGCCATAAAACACGATCGTTTCACCCATATAACTTTTGTGTAATTCGTATTCCTTTGTCAGATATAAGGATCTATGTATATCCTTATAATGGGAGTGAATGGGGCACCGAAACGCAGCCTCTAAATGATGCATCATCTGCCGCAAAACTTGTTCATTTCACCAATATTTTGTTATCGTAAGCTAGTGCTGTTCCCCGTTGAGTCAACTTACCTACCAGTAATTTGCTACTGCTATGTTTTCGTGCACAACCTCAGAATCGGAAAAAATATTCAGCCAAATGGTCCAAAAAACTAGCGACAAACCAACCGTCGTGAGGAGGCACGGCATCATTCAGGTCAGTCGCAGTCGATCAAAATATTGGTGAAATGAACGAGTTTCGTTATTAGTTTCGGTGCCCCATTCACTCCCATTATATGGATACACTTTCTAAATATCTCCAGAAGGAATACAAATTCGACAAAAGTTATATGGGTGAGTAAATTATGGTATTTTATGCCAGAAATAAGGTCCTGGTTGTAAAAAAACAGTAGTTCCCCTTTAAATGTTTTCAATTGTACCTTATTTTAGAAGAGACTTGTGTGGAAAGTTTTCATTTGAATAAAAATTGGACAAAAATTGGACAAGATTTTCAAATATCAAAGATTATTCATGTGCATATGATTAAGAGTAATTTCTTTGTGCAATTAATTACAATTGAATTGTTTTACAGTGTATTGTCCTCTCAATCGTTTTACATTGCCGATTAAAGCAGCACTAATTACTGTTAGAGTCATCCACAACCGTTTACAACTTCAGTTTATACATATATATACATATATATAGAATACAGAATATGTCCAGTCTGTTGGAGAAATACCACTTTGATCAAGACCTACACAAACAAGACAGCAAAAAAAACGGGGAGAGAGAGTGAAAAAAAAAAAATCCTTGCCACTGCATTGTCTCGGTGGAAGACACGAGACAGGAACAGCTCCAGCACAAAACATTATGTTTGTGCCTTTGTTTCATTGGGCCTGTAATCCCTCGGGCAACAAACAGAAAATATCAGTCAGAACGGATGAAGCTGCGGGCCGTGAGCCGCGGCTGTTGTAGCCGGATATGTTGATGCCGGCTGGCGTACCTGTCACAGAAAGCTGCAAGCGCAGTTCAAAAACGAGGTGGCTGGTGTCACATGGGTCCGCAGAGGAGGCCTGTGACGAATATGAGCACAGCGGTGAAGTACGCCGAGTCTGTACCTGTCAGCACTTTCTTTGTTGCCATGAACTTTTTTTTTTTTGGGGTGGGGGTGATACTACTGAGACAATGTGAGAGGTCATGCGATGCCTGTTATTAGATTTCATGTCGCGTTTGTGCTGAAGATTGACTGACCTCAAAAGAAATGGAAAAACTATACCCTAGATTCACAGTGCTTAAAAATGACTGACCTTCAATAAAAAAAGTTAAATAATGAACTAAAATACAAAGATTAAACATAGCTGAAAAAAAAAACACACAAGAAACAAAAATGTAGTAGTAGCAGAACAGATTACTGTCAGATTATTACAAGCACCTAGAAAAAAAAAAGCTCCCTCTGCACCTTTTAGGGCTGGTCACTGCTCCAAGTAGATTCACTTGGATGAATTAAATGCAGAGAACATATTCCTTGTATGTGTGTACATATATACATGGCGAAAAAAATAACATACACCAATCAGGCATAACATTATGACCATTATGTCCGAATATTACGTAGGTCTCCCTTGTGCCTCCAAAACAGTTGAGAGTCATCGGAGAATGGACGTGGGCTTTCTGAGGGTGTCCTGTGGTATCTGGCTTTGGGTCCTATGGGTTTAGGGGAGGGGCCTCTGTGAATCATCTCACAGATACTTGATCGGTTTGGGATCTAGTGAATTTGAAGGCCAGGTCAACACCTTGTGCTGTTCTTCATGTTTTTGTTGAGTGTGTGTCAGGCTGCTGGGGATGTCTGCTGCCATCAAGGAGTGTCATTGCTATGGGGTGGGGGTGTCTGGTCTGGTCTAAGTGGGTGCTACATGTCTAAGTAACATCCACACCAACGAATGAATGAATGCCAGGTCCAAAAGTTTCCCAGCAGAACATTAAATTGTCACAAGATGGTCAATGATATTCACTTCTCCTGTCAGTGGTTTTAATATTATGGCTGATATGCCATGCATAGTGATGAGATTACAATGAGTGGCGTTCACTGTCACGATGATGATGTTTTTCAAGCTTTTTATTTTAGCATTTTTAAATATAGTTGCATAAATAAGTCCACCAGATACACTGGTTACAATCCAGGAAATAGCCAGACCCGTGCAGATTAAACCAAGACAAACTGTACAGCACCGGCGTTTGTGCTGGAGTATCCTCATCTGTGCGGGTTAAGCCGCCCACTCCAACTGTAAAACCATAGTACACGGTGAATAATGTGATTCTGATATAACTCCGACCGGCGCAGTCTGTTAATCTATTCACAGAGACCGTGGTGTCCTCGTCCTGCAAGTCAAGTACATGATCAGATATACTCTTGCAAATGCTTTTCATTTAAACTGACCCGGTGGTCGGGGTTGATGAAAAACAATAAAAATAATTGGTGTATGTGGGTACAGTACAGCACATCACGGTGGATGAGACCAAAGTACTTCTTTTCTCCTCCCAGATGGTCCGTTCAGCCTTTTAATAATGAAATCTGCTTTTGTGTTATTTAAAAAATTACAATAACCTTTCTGCTAATCCCCCGATTTACAAACCGGTACACCTGGATTTCTGCGATGCACGTACGTCTGAAATCCCCTTGGCTCTTGATAACATATTAGGATTATATCTCGGATATGGTTCTTTAATAAATAGTTTAGATAAGCATATCTGTTTAATTTTATTCGCCCGCCCTCCCTGCGTGCAGGATTACAGTGAAAGGGTTTGATTTTTTTTTTGTTGCGTGTGTGTGTGTGTAGTGCAGTCTGCAGACAGTACATGCAAACATCTGTACAACAATTCATCAGAAAGAATTATGTATGGCAGACTGGATGGCTCTAAGCTGTGTGTATTTCAACATCTCGGCGTCCCCCAGCGACCGAGGCAGATCATAAATAATAGAAGGAGGATTAATTGGTTTATGCTATGAGCATGTGTTAAATGTATTGATGGCATACCGTCGGCCGCACGCGGCTAAAAGTGTGCGCCGCAGCTTCGGATTTGATGAATGATCTGGATCGGGCGGCGGGGATTTACAGGCTTTAGGTTTAGTTTATATTTATGTCAGGAGCCACGAGAAAAATCGAGCATATGAATAATAAAAAAAGAAAAAATTTAACAAGTGGCTTATGAAAAAAACAACTAAAGCGTAAGATGTCAAACTGAATTAGATGAATCTGTCCACAGAACTGACTTTATTTACACTTTATTTCAGGGTTAAGCTGAGGTTCACTCGAGGACAAGCTTAAAGAAAACTACTGGCTGTCCATCAGTTCCAGGTAGAGGAGAGCCCTCTTCTGTCTCAGTTTGATGTGAAACTAGGTTAATAAAGAGACCACACCGCACCCTGACCTCAACCACCAAACAACAAACTGCCTGGCCTTTTGTGAACCAGGCCTATGTGTCCAGGGTTCCACATCTTGTGGAGAACCTGCCTAGAGGGGTGGATTTGCTCACAGGAACAGATTAATACCCCTGCTTTAATACCAGGTCTCAGTACCTTAACACCTATTGGGTAAACATTCAGACATTCACTATCTTTTAGAGGCTATCCACACAGAGATGCTTTTTGGTTTAAACGCAGATATTTTGCATCGTTTTGGACGAATCCTGTAAACGCATTGCCCTAAAATGCACTTTTCTGAAACCTGGTCCGAGGGTGAAAAAAATTTGCAAACGCAACTCTTGAGTTTTCGTGTGGACGGGGAAAAACGCTGAGCAACAAAGGCTGATGGACAACCACATGAGCAACATTTTACATCCACCGCTCCGCCTCTTCCTCTCTGTTTTTACTGAATTTCTGAAACTGAAACAGCGCCACCTATAGGCCTGGAGTATGAAGTAGCGTTTTGAGTCGTGTTGAGACGGATCCGTGTGGACGCAGATATTCTCGAAACGATGCCAGGGAAAACGGAGGGAGAAAAGATCGTTTTGGTACGTGTGGACAGGGCCTTAGAGGCTGTGTTTACGAATTTCTGTCAGAAATAAAGCTGAAATGAACCAACTGAAAATGTAATAGTGAATCAAATGGATGATAGTTTAACAACTGAAGAAGCACACAAGTACACGGTACACACAATTCGCTCCACTTATAACTCTATCTATCTATCTATCTATCTATCTATCTATCTATCTATCTATCTATCGATCGTACATTCTGTCATCTAGTTTGTTTTTCCTTTATATTTTAATTACTTTTACTTCTTTTTTCCACACGATGCCATCTAAAGTGCCTTATTTTATATTTTTTATTATATATACATATTTCATATCCTACTTTTAGGATTTTATAATCTTAGGCATTCGTGTAGACGGCAAAGAAGAGTTTCATTGTACGGGGAAAGGACGAGAGGGTTGAGGAAGTTCGCCTAAGACCCTCAGCAACTTCTATAGTTGCATTGCAGTGTGGTACACCAGCATTACAACCATGGACTGAAAAACGGCTGCAGAGAGGATCACCAGGATCCCACTCCCCCCTCTGCAGAACATCTACAAGCACAGAGTCCACAGGAGAGCTGCCTTCATTACTAAGGACCCCACCCACCCCCGACGCAGGCTGTTTGCTCTCCTACCCTCAGGCCGGAGGTACAGGAGTGTGAAATGTGGGACTGAACAAGTCCTTCGTCCCCACTGCCATCAGTCGGACTCTTCAACAGCTGAGTCTAGAATCATACACTAAAACATGTTTCTTTACTGTGCACATGACAATAAACCATTTGACTCTTGAATCTTCCGGTCTTTGTCTTTTCCCGCCCTTGTGATTACGCTCACCTGTCTCACCTCTGCACGCTCCTTCCCTTCATCACGTTCACCTGTGTCCTGTTTGCCAATTAGTTCTGCACGTGCACATATATAGCCCAGCCTCTGAGCCTCAGCCTTTGTATCGTTTTGGTCTGTGCCGTGTTCCTTTCTGATTCTGTCTCGTCTTTATTTCTTGCATCTTTTATTGGACTCTTGTGTTTCTGAAGTTCTCTGCTTGTCACAGTCCTTTCCTTCCTTTTTAGACAGTTGTATTTAAGCTCTTTAGTTTCCTTTTACTTGCATTTAGGTCTTTTCCTTCTCCCTGCTACGTGCAACTAACTGTCTGAATCATGAGATGCAGATCTATTGCATGAATTCTCCAGTAGCGGTTTCAAATAGTCAATGCCGTTATTTTATTTTTTTCAGAATGAATCAACAAAGCAATACGTTGCACATGCTGAATAAGCATGTATTTCAAGAACAGAGTATTTATGTGAAAGATGACAGCAAAGCAAAAGAGACACTTTCTTTTTGGACTTGGCACCGTAGTCGTTCATGGTCCAACAAAGTGTGCCAGACCTGTAAATTATGCAGGCTTCACTTGACCATGAGGTCTGAATTTTCTAGGCCAAACACCCCGCTCTCTGAGGGTCGTGACCCTCCCCGTCCCCCGCTTTGTGTTTTCTTTTTTTTCTACTTCGCGTGCTGGGGTAAATACCTCAGCACCTGCATGTTGCACTGATTTCACCCAGCCCCGGCAGATGGTCCTCACCCTTCACTGAGCGCACACTCTGGCACCTGGGACTCAGGGGAAATCCTTCCGTGCTCTTGCCACTCTATCAGAACGCACATGCACATATTACAAACACAGATGCAGCGGCATATGCGCAGGCATGCGTGTCTGCAAGCATGCACGGGCACACACAAATGCAACGAGTGGGTGCAAACACACGAGCGGGCTCTTACCACATGTAAACACAAATATTCATTCAGATAAAGAGCAACTAAGATGAATGTGTGGAGGATGGTTATGGCATCTTAGATCTGAGGTATGAGCTCAAGCCTCTGATCAGGAAAGATATTTTAGACATTCAAGAAAATCTTTAATTGGAAAAAAGAATAGTTGAAGAAACTTTCATCTTTTCACAAAGCGCCTACTAAATTTTCTAAAGCAGTAAATCTCAATGACATGGTTTAGCGTTTGTTCATATTGCAAACTGCTCTTCTAAATTTTCTGTAATGTGTATTTTAGTCTCAGGCATGGACTGTACATTAAGATGCATGATGTGAAGCTGAACCGTGTTGAGCTCCCCCTGGTGGCTGGCCTCAGTGTAGGTCATAAACCCCTCCCCCTCCATGTTAGTGGATGGGATGTGAGCCAAACTAAAGACTCAGTGCATGTTTAATACGTAAAAGATGGATTCTGTCATTGCTGCATGCTGTGAACGTTTTTATGTGTACTTATTTTGAGGCTTTAAAAACAGGAAGTGACATCATGATAATCTGCGTGATTGCTAGCTGCTGGGAGTGATATAATTTCAGTACTTTTTGGGTATTTTCTCCAGACTATGCAGTTGCTTTTGCACTAATACGTTCTAATTCACTCAGAATGCAAAAGTCTGTCATGTAATTGTGTGTTTTTAGCTAGCCAAGGCAAAAAAACGGGCTAGCTGGAAATAATAGGCGGTCAGTAAATGAGTAACCGGCAGAAAGGAAGTGGAGCTGCGTTGTCCATCCTTATATAGCCTTTCATTTTATTTTATACCTTTTTTAAGCTTTCCTCCCATCTATTCCACTTTGAGTAAAATACAGTAAATGGCCAAAAGTATATGGACAGTCTAATATTCTATTTATTCAGTGTGATTGCTAATAAACAGCCTTTTGTGTTCCCACTTGTTTTTCTTTAAAACCAAGCTAGCATTTTATTTATTTTTTTATGCAGCTGACTTTGAGTACAAGTGTATTATCATAAAAAAATGGACAAGCATAAATTGCTGCCACAAAGCTTTTGTATGTCATAATCTATAGCATTCAACTCTGCCTGAACTGAAACTAAGGCTAAACAGGCTAAATCCAAAACCTAAAATGCAGCCACTGAAGCAAGGGGTGCTAAAGTGCACAGTACTTTTAGTGTGGCCTATTATCATTAGCACATTTTCATTTTAGTTCTACTTTCTAGTTGATCTATGATGAATGTTAACATATAGCATCACCTCATCAGCTGCTTCTCTTGTTTTTTAAACTGACTCTTTGTGTTAGTGCTATAGGAATACAACTATTCTTGTTGCAATTAGCTGCTAAATTATGTGTGTAAAATCAGCTTACATGTGGATGCTAAATGCTATACACGCTTGCTGTTAGCTCAGTCCCAGAGATGCAGTCTGTGTAAAACCAATACTGTTGTGGTGCCCTCACAAAGAATCAAAGAGAAAACAAGCAGCCACGCTCAGAATCACTGTGATGAGGAGGAGCTGTTTCTTCCATGAGCTTAATGCAAAAATATGCCCCACAAACCCATGACTCTGGACGGATGTGGCTGCGGGCACATCCTATGGACAAACGCACGCCTTATGGCTATTGTTGCAGCGCCTTTCACTGATTTAATTAAAGAAGCCTTCTGTGCTAGCGGAGCAGCGCAAAGGAATGTTAATGATGGAATTAATGACTGCTGTTTTCCACACCGAGGGCCCCACCAGCCACGTACACACAGTCCGACAAGTATCCCTGAGCACTATTGCAGAGCCGGGATGAGCTGCTTCGTATGGACAGAGACTTCGCTTCCTATATCTGCACTGTCAAAGTGAGCAGCAGCGAGTGCCTTTTGTTTTTAGCGTTAATTAAATTCCTGCCACACTAATTTGACGTATTGCTTCGACCAAAGTCACTGCTGATAAGCATTTAACAAGCTGAGCAAGAAGTGGCTTTGTCAAGTGGAGGGTTAATGGAGGGAAAACGTCATCTGTGTTAGAGGCTACCGTTATGTTGCACATTTTAAAGCATTATTCAGATAAATGTTGTTGGAGTGACGATGCAATCCGTTGTAAATGGGATAAAAGGATATTGTGCAAGAGAGAAATAATTTTCAGTGCTGTGAGTACTTATTTAAGACAGTGATATCTACTCAAGTTAAAATACTGACATATACAGATTTACTAAAATTGATAAATTGCAAAAAAAGAGCAAAGGAACGTGCCAAGAGCCCAAAGTCAATGTCTTTTTTTTTTTTTTGTTCAGGATATTAATGTAATTTTCCACGATGTTTATTCAAGAACTTTAAATAAATCCGAAGCGATAAATCACATCCATGTGTCTGAAACCTCCAGACACAGTCAAGGGAACTGGGTGATAAATCACGGGAAGAAAAGGTGATGTGGCCTTATACTTCAAAGTTTAATCGCAACGCAAAGAATCACTCTCTCCTCTCACAGGTTGACAGAGGCAAAGATGCTCTGAGGTCCAGACCTTCACTCCTGTCCCACATCAATCACAAACAGGGCGTTTTTAATTTTCTTACTGTAGATCTCTCTGTTGCTCTGGATATTAAGGGTCAAGTTTTTATTTTTTTGACATTAGCTTGACACTTACCGTAGCAGCTGTTTTTGATGCAGAGCGCATCTTTATTGTGCAGTCTCTGCTCTAACATCATAGAATTTGATGCATTTGTCTCTTACCTGTTTCACGAAGGTTTCTGCGTCTTGTTCACTCTATAAAGACAGATGGAGGATCTGCTACTTTAAAGTGCAGCCAAAGCAAGTGGAGCTCCCCCTGGTGGCTAGCTGTAGTATAGGTCATAAGCTCCACCTCCTCCATGTTAGTGGATGGGACTGCACGTTTGGGTGTCAGTCTTTTGGACAAGTTTTGCTTTGCTCTAGAAACAGGATGTGACATAATGGCAACTACCAGTTTACGAAGTGACAACCACTTCGTAAGGCAGGACTGTGAGATGGTTCCGCGTTGCTCCATTCTCGGACCGTACTGCGCTGACTTCAAACTCCCAAGGTGGTGCCGTTCAGGAAAATGGCGTCAGTTTGAGCAATGGAAGGAAGTGGCGACAAGTTGTTCATATTTATACAGTCTGTGGTTATGCCACAGATCGGTTCCCAACAGATTGAGGAGACTATAAAACTATGGTCATAGAGGCATTTTTTGAAAGTCATTAACGTTTGTCCTCGTGGCTTCAGACGATGGACTTCTCTTTGCATTCATCCTGCTAGATCTTAGTGCTGCAATTGACGCTACTGACTGACGAAGACTTGAAGGTGTAATTAAGGATTAAAGGAATCGCATTAGACTGGTTTGAATCATATCTGTCAGACAGATTCCAGTTTAAGTTCAGTGTCAACAAGGATTCTTCCACTTATACAAGAGTAAGTTCCACAGGGTTCTGTGCTAGGACCACTACTTCTCACATTATACATGTTTCTCCTTGGCAATATTATTAGGAAACTCTGGATAGATTCCCGTAGCTATGCAGATGACACCTACCTATATTCATCCATGAAAACAGATTAAACCAATCAGATGGTTAAACTCTGATCCACAGTGGCCCCTCCCCTCAACCCATGGGACCAAAGACCTCCACAGTCACACACTCCTGGTCCATCTAAGCTAAGCAACTGCAAATCCATCTAAGCTAAGCAAAGAATGACGCTGGCGGATAATAGTTTTTAATCCATGTGACTTTCACACTCACATTTTGTGTCGGCTTGCACGTGACTCATCGACAGTTGGGATGCAATGCAACCAAAGTTTCCTGCGTCTCTGTGTCATTGTACAGGCAAAGCTTTTGTCTGCACCCTAAAGATTATCCAAAGACATCTGTGCAAAAATTCTGCCCCCTCCCCCCTCCCCCCTCAGAGATGATGGTGATGATGATGGTGTACTTTTGGGGCCATCAGATTAAAACACAAAGCTATTGACCCATAAATAATGTAATGTTTGAGCTCATAATCTTTTCGTCTAGTGGTAAGTGAAACCTGCTTTGTCGGACGTTGCCTGTTGGAAGACAATAGAGGGGATCATTCTAATGGGGCTCTATGCAGAGAAAGTGGGATGAGGGGGGGTAAGAAGGGTGAGGCAGTACAATGTGCGTGTCTTTACGCATTCAAGTATTACTGCTACCTTCACCTCTGCAAACTGAGCCTGCCTCTTCCTAGTCCGTCTCACATCTTCTCCAGAAAATGCACGAGTGCGGGGAAGCATCTTCAACGTTCCTCTCGAGCTTTTCCCGACCGCGCCTGGCAAAAGCGCCGGTTCCGATACAGTGATGCAGAAAGGAGGATGCACTTGGGATCCAGGCAATTTCATTACACTGAGTCAAGCTGTTTCCGTTCAGCATCCAGGCCTTTGTGCCGCTTGCCCAGCACAGAGAACTGGAAACATGGCACAAACAACATTATGTGTTATAGCAACTTCGCACCGGGCCTTGTGATATGTCCATCTGCCGTGACTAGTGTTGCAGATCGCGCTAATGTCCCTGCCTCCCTGCCTGTGTTCCCTTGCCACCTCTCACTAAAGCTCTCCAGGTTGCACGACCGCTCAGCCATAGTTGCCCTCAGTGAAAATACTTTTTTTGTGGTTTAAAAGAAGATTTTCCTGTCATGCTTTTATGTGGAGATGTTTTCACTGGCAAGGCTTAACCTCCGGTGGGATTTACGGCTACACCAGTGCACGATGATATCCCTGATTACAGCCTAATCTGTGTTCTTCTTGTACACAAAGAAGAGCAGACCTTCACCTTGCACCCTTCTGTCTACTCCCCTCAGATCTGACAGCATGTTGTCACCCAGGATTACAAAACCAAAGACCACGCAAGGCATATTGACATACTTTAAAAGAGACGGCCTGATCCTGCTTAATTCATATCACACATTTAAGTGTGTATATATATATATATTTTTTTTTTTGGGATGGGACAGTAGGCAGAGCCATGTGAATGAGTTTATCGGGGTCAAGCTGCAGTGTCTTACAGGCTAAGCTCATACTGCAGCATATTGAGACACATTTTTCATCCGGTGGATTATACTTTCTTGGGGAGGGCAGATTATATTGGGAACCATAAAAATAAACAAGGGGGTGGGGTTTAGGCAATGCCAGATGAGGATGAGGTCTGTGTGCTGGGAAGAGGGGTGGTCCTGAAGAGCCTCCAGCTATCTGCAGAAAGCTGATTATGCTAAAGTCAGTGATTCAACTAGACACGTTTAGGCCTTTGTTTATCAAGGCAGATTAGTGTTAAATTCTCAGACACAGCTCTGTAACTTGGTGCATGATCAGATAAGGTGAATTTTATCTACAGTGTGGAAACACACGGTGATGACGACAATAGGAGGTGTTCTGGTTTAGTCAACGCGATAGAGTCATAAGTGGTTTAGGCTTTTGCATGAGTTTGACACTGTACTCTAGACTCTACGCAGACCCTAACGCCGTAGAAATGCAACTCTGCGTCACTGCGATGCGGACTGAAAGAGCTGTGATTGGTCCGCTTGGTAGTAGCGTGTTTCCGCTTTAGTTTTTCTGTTTGCTTCTCCATCTCCACAATTTTTTAACTGATTGCTTTGGTTAAAGATGGAACACATCCAGGAAAGGTTAACTGAGGAGGTTCAGAGATCAAAACATTTGTCCGACTCAACGTCAGTGAAATTTCAGCAAAACTTTCAGTCGCCGTTGTTTAAAGTGAAGCAGGAAGTAGAAACAAAAATAAACCAATGACTGGCAAAAAAGACACAGCACCAACTAGTGTTTGGGTCGCGTTGTTACAGAGGGTGCCAGACTGACGAACGCACCACTATAAATAGGCTATGTACGTAGGTTATGAAGTCTATGTCCTGCAGAGGCATAAACCACGCTTTAGGATATGACTGCTCGCTAGGGTTAAATGGTGTCAGCCTCAGCCACTGTGAAGTATTCATGTATTATTAATGCTGTAGACAATCTTCTTTTTGATATAATACATCAGAACCAAATTGGTGTCAAAGAAGTGTTATCACCTGCTGATAAAATGAGTCGTGTCCAAATAATCCCTGTAGGATATTAAGAGAAAGAAGTAGTTCTCTTAATGGTATCCCCATCTGTATAATTTAATCACCTAGTAATCCTTACAATACACAGAGCCATGAAATTTACTATTTTTAGCAGACTTCTGTTTCCATTAGTCAAACAGTCAAGTCCATCTCACATGCACTTGGTCAATTGCAAAAGAGGGGAAAGAGAGTTTATTGATTGAGTGGAATATTTGTGAATATTGGAACATATTTTGGAAATTTGTCGTTGTCATTACCAGACAGAGGACCAAAAGGGGTCTGAAAAGACCAGTTATTTGGACAAGTCCACCACCATAAGCCAGAATGTGGCTTTTAAAGAATGCCTGTGTCCACTTTCCGACTTCAAAATCTAAAAAATAAATAAACCATGGGTGTTTTTGTAGCATTACATAGAACATTCATAGCTATGCTAAACATAGAGTATATGTAAGTTAAAAGCATTCATCCTGAGACCAATGGACCTGTTTTCCAGGAGAATTGCAGTGTTCATGCCGAAGAGAAACCCTAATCTGGATGTCTTGCTGTCAAAAAGTGATTTAACATTTAGTGCTTTCAAATGTTGAATTTAGCGTGTTTCCTATTTCATATTCTGTTGAAAATGAGACTTGACTGTTTGCGTCAGTAAGGATGCATCGAAGGTACAGGTGCAAAGGAATCAGGACTGTGATGTTGGTGGTAGTAGTGGTAGTGGGTAGTAAGTAGAAATCCAAAATTCCTAAACGTACCATTACCACACCAGAAATTGTAAATGCAACCTCCGCCTCAACGCCACAAGTCAAAGTGACTGAAGAGGGTACTTCATATTTCAACAGCGGCAGGTAAGCCGCAGACTATAAGGTAATAACTACCGTCTTCCTCTCGTCAGCTTTGACTCTAATGTATCTCCAATGTCATCAATGGATGGAGCTCATTTCTCCTTTATGTTGGAGTAAGAGGGGAGAGAGGCACATTTCATCCGCCGCTGTAATGACATAAACATCAATCTGTCTGAACTGCTGCTTAAATGACTGTGTAACCTTTACAGCACTGTTAAAGGAAGATGTATAATTTCTGCATAAAACGAGGAGAAGCGAAGGTAATAAAAGGAGGAGTCTGGCTGATGCACTTTCACTCTACTGGCAGTCTTTTTTTCCAAATTTATTTATTTAATTTTTTAATGCCTAGTCAAAAAGTTGCACCCTGTGAGTCCCTTTTGTAAAAGACTCGCTGATATTTCCTGCTTTTAACGCACTCCGCGCTGAGACATTCACTGAATATTAACAGATTTAAAAATTGCTGGGAACAACAACAGATTGAGAGCCATAAAAAGCAGAATAAAGCCTTTATTACCCACTGACATTCCACACATAATGGAAATATTTTACAAGGCCTCCCATTTATGGACCTCTTCCCTCTATAAATTATATTATGCAAGAAACATCATCATGACTGGTGGCATTAACTACCTTTGTATTAAATAGGTTTCCAGAGGGAAGGCTTGACTTGCTATACGTAGCCTGGAACAAAATTCAATCTGACGCTGTGTTTAATGCCACATTTTTTTTATTATCTCACGAGCATATGTTGGAATGGCTACAGATGATGAAGCTAGCTGCTGGGCAAAGCGATCATCAGTGCAGATTTTTTTTTTTTTTTTTGTAGTTTTTTGTTTTAAGCTCGCTTAATGATGGGATCCAATAAATTGTTTGTGACCTTTGTCAAGGTTTTTGCTGAAAACAAAGTGGCTAGCAGCAGCAAATGCTGTGCTAGCCCGCGGCATGTGTGAATATGCAAAGCTCCCCTTTTTTTTTTTTCTGTGCAAGGTTTCAACATGAAAACGTGAAATTGTTTGGAAATATTTTGCCTCGCAGGGCCTTCATGGAGAGAAGCCGCGTAGAGCTGAGCTCTGCAAGAATGTTTGATGCGGCTTCCTTAGTTAAGCATATGCCACGTTCTGTTTAGGGGAGGCCGCGTTTGTGTGGTGGCCTTTTTCACAGCGCTGAAACCCGGGCCACAGGCAGGAAGGGCTGGTCAGGGACAGCAGCTGTGCAGCCCTCTGAGCATCATGCCATGCATGACCTGACCGATAACACAAAGTAAGCAAAAAACAATGCAGAGCAGCACGGATGGCGTTGACACTGTCCGCTAGCTTGACATACACAGAAATGTGTGGGTCAAAGATAAACTCATAAGTATTTGAACATATAAAGCCAAGAAGAAGCAAGGAGCTTAATGGAGAGATCAAGGCAGCAGGTCACCGAGGAGAGAGGGAACAAGGAGGAGGAGGAGGAGAGGGGGTGCGAGATGGCTGGGCGGGCTAGTTGTGAGGGGGCAGGTGGTAAGCATGGGCAGGGGGATGCTGGTGCATGTGCCTGCGGCAATGGTATTGACGGACATATTTCCCACAGCTCCGTGTCACGGTGGGATCATCGCACGTGATTACAGGGGGGGATCAGCATGATCGGCTGTCGCTGATTTCGCTGACATCTGTCGGTGAGGTGATACAAGCTGTGACAAGGATTGTCCCAGACATGAAATCTTGAGAGGCTTTTGAGCTACGCCGGCCGAGGCTCCTGGGAGTCCTGGCTACAGTAGAAGAACAACGTGTCTCCTTGAGCCGTTTTACCGCTAGAATGCAATGAAAGGTGTTTTCATTTGCCCTCAACAGAGCACATAATGTTAAAAATAACTTGTGTAGCTAGTTATATTCACATGGATTACATGCGGACCTCTTCTATGTGGTTAATTAGCTCTGTATTGCAGGAAATTAGAAATTTGTGTCATAAATTTCTATCAGAACTGCACAGTTTAAAGACAGAATGCATGAATGAATGTCCAAATTTCATATATGTATACTGTTGACCATGCACCAACCATATAGGACATGACGAACAAGCCAGTCTCCAAGGCAAACATCATCCCACTCATAATGACCAAGAGATGCACGCGGAAGCTCTGAAAATGCATTTTAGATAACTGACGTTCCCAGGAATATCTGAGCTAATATTTATCTGCAGATTTCCACGGTTGATTTCTAATGCATACTTGGAACGCCGAGAGGGAAGCATTACAGCGAAAGCGATTCACACATAATCCACTGATTGAGTGTCCTTTACTAAAACCAATATCTGCCCAGCTTCAAAAGATGGATTATTTATTCCGGGTAAGTAATTGTGCGGCTCATAACAATGAGATTCGGATTAAAGAATTCATTACGGGTTTGGAGCAGAGCACAGCTTGTATACAATTACCATTAAGTCCAGCCCAAGAGATGAAAATCATTTCCTCAATATGGAACCGGGACCGCTTTGACGTGACCCCTCATCACGACGTCGACACAGAAAATTATACCCGGCTAAATCCTTTCTTCAATCTCTCAGAGATTCAGGGGGGGAATTCTTAAACATATGGCTTAAATTGTTGGTGACGGCTGGGTAGCGAGTCATCTGGTGCAGGAGCCTGAGCCCTTTCTCATTTTTTTTTTATTTTTTTTATTTTTATGAAAGCTCTATCTTTGATTAAATGTCAGACTTTCACTGTCACATATGCTGGAAGAAAATCCTCTTTTTCCTCAGACGTTTCCAAGAAAAAGAGATCTGAAGCGCGCCGTGACCGCGATGAAGACGACTGGGTTGGTTTTGTCGACATGGATTCGACAGAAGAGGTTTTATTCGTGACTTAGCTCAAAAATGTTTTGGAGATCATCCTTTCAAAATGACTTTTTCACGTATGTATTACAGTAGCTATCTCGACACAAAAGACTGTGTTGTTGCAGGCTAGTGGACAACCCACTCTACCCACTGAGCTCTACCTCGGCTGTACTTTCTCAATTCCCTGCAGGTACAGGTCGACCACACTTGGGGAGGGAAATCTGACTGTGGATTTGTGGCTTTCAAAGTCTTTGGAGATGGTTTTGTAATATTTTCCAGCCCGATGAGCAACAACAGCAACTCTTTTATCTGAGGTTTAACAAACTTCCCCAAACATGTGTTGTGCAGATCAGACTGTGACAAATGCACAATTTAAAAAACAACAAAACCAAACGGGACTCTGAACAACATCTTAGTCTAATTACATTCATTGGAAGCACTTATGAACAGATGGGCTCTAATTTGGCTTCAAAAGTTACTTGTACTCCCAGATTAATGCACTTACTTTTGCACCTCGCTGATATGTAATATTGGCTTGTTTTCCTGAATAAACAAACGCCAAAGCATCGTCTTTCTGTTTCATTTGGGTTCTCGGCGGCTACTTTCAGGACTGGTGTGAATATTTGGTGATGTTTCGAGTCATTTTTATGCAGAAATTTAGAAAGTTCTGAGTGATGACCCAAGCCAATTGACGTGCGAAGCCGCTACGAAACACGTGAAATCCGCCGTTAACCAAAACATTACAGAAGAAGAGTGGCAGAGAGCCTTTAGACACATGTATTGTTCTTCAGTCTGTGTGCAAGACAGACAAAGATAAGTTAAAAAAAAAAGTATTAGATCGATTAACCCAATTATCAATTAAACTTTTTGGTAAGGTCAGTACATGTTGGTATTGGACTAATGATCTTTCTGGCTACTGTAGCTGGATTAAGTGTTAAATCACTAGGCTGCCTGGAGACTGTCTGCAGTAAATATATGGAAAGAAAGAGAAAATAATTAAGACTTAACCCCCACCCCCCATATTCCTGCCTGAGGCGCCTTGACCAAGCACCTAACCATCAAATCGCTCCCTGGGCACTACCCAAGGGGCAGCTTACTCCTCCAAGCAGTGTACACACTGCTGTGGGATCAATAAAATAAATATATTGTATTCTATATTGTCAAAAGTAGAAATGAGAAGCCAGTCTTCAGTTTCAATCTACAAATCAGGCTTTAAACCTCCACCAATTATGTTAACGTGTAAATCAGCATCAACATACACAGTTGTCACCACTGGCAATAATATTCCCTGATTGGAGAAATGTATTTACAGAATCCAGGAAGTATGGGAATAAATAAATAACTTGATGTCTGCACTAATTAATAGTTGCTAAATATGCATTTTTTTTTCTCCCTGCTGTATTGTCTGCTTTGCAAATATTCAAAGCTAGCAGTGAAACCAAAGGCTTGCTAGAGGTTGATTATTGTGTACAGTATACGAGCAGTCATTTACATGAATAATGTCACCCTGTTTTATCACCAGAAATGTTTATGACAGATTAGAGGCCAGCTTCCAACTGCATTTTCATTCCAGTTATTTTTGCTTTAATGCATGTGTGAATCAATTAATTCTGTCATAAAGGACCACCGTAAACTGTGTGCGGGAGTTAATGAGTCCGGCATTACCACATCATTACACCAGCTGGCAAAACGGAGCATGTGTTGTTTGTCATAATATATGCTGCCAGGCTTAACAGTCATAAATTGTTTGGATTGGTAAAATTTGTTTTCTGTTTGATGACAAAGACAAAAGACCTCTGCGTTCGACATTACCATAGCAATGGCCGGTGCATACTTGCGTGTATTCGTACGTACGGTTGACTTGCTGATGGGATTTGTCGGCCTGATGTTCACATGTCCAATAAAAAGTCATGTTTCCATGTTAAGTCTCAGAGATTTGTGGAGGTATTTGCAGGGTTTAAACCTCTCTTCATTATTTTTTTTTTCTTTTCAGTGCTCAATATCTGCAACTATGTGGGATATGGCTGAGGAATTAGTCTTCATGGAAACTTCTGGGCATCTCTAGGAACTTCAGTTTCCCAATTGCATGCACATTTTTAGTGCATTTATAGTCACCATTAAGACAGCAGTAGTAGATATACCAGTCAGGAATAAACCTTAATGTTGTGTTGGTCTCCTGTTTGCTGCCTTGACCCGTCGAGGCATGGACACTCCTAGATCCCTGAAGGTATGCTATGTATTTGGCACCAAGACGTTAGCAGCAGGTCCTTAACCCTCGTGCAACCTTTGGGGTCTCTGGGACCCCAAGTAAACGGACAAACAGATAGAGAGCATGCAAGAGGGTAGCACGAGGGGTATGTCCTGCAAGTTGCGAGATGGGGCCTACGCAGATCACTTCCAACAGATGCTCAACTGGATTGAGATCTGGTGAATTTGGAGGCCAAGTCCACACCTCAAACTCGTTTTGCTGAAAGAGTGCCACAGTCATCAGGAAGTGCAGTTTACACGAAAGAGTCTGCAACAACGCAAAGGACCCAGGGTTTCCTATCACAACACTGCCTCAAACATCACCCTGTCTCCACCGGCTTGCCTTCTTCCCATCCTGCATCCTGTTGCCATGTGTTCCCCAAGGTTGCCTGTGCACAAGCACCCGGGCACTTCCTTCCACTGCTCTTTGGTCCAGTTCTGATGCTCACTTGCCAATTGTTGATGCGTTCAGGGGTTAGCATGGGCACCCTGACTGATCTTTGGCTATGCAGTCCCACATGCAACAAATGGCGATGCATTGTGTATTCTTACGCCTTTCTATCAGAACCAGTATTAACTTCTTTACCATCGTGAGCTCCTGTTGGATTAGACCACAGCCTTCCTTCCTTAGACTACCTTTGACTTATCTTCTAGTGGCTTAGACTACCTTTGATAGATAAAGACCACAGCAGTCCAAGAAAGGCCCTTGTCAGACTTGCTCAAGTCCTTACACTTTTGGTTAACCCATTTTTTTTTTGCTTCTAACACATCAACTTTGAGGACAAACTGTTCTCTTACTGACTATTATATCCAGTCCACTAACAGGTGCCGTGATGAAGAGACAATCAGTGTTATCCTGGGTGTCCATAGCCATGACTGAAAGAAATGAATCTGCACTTTCATTTAATGTAAGACACTAATATTTTTGCGTTATGAAATATAAACACTGAATCAAGTAACTCACGCAAAACGGCCTCTTGTATTGCTGAGCCACCCCATCCATCCTCTTACAAGCAGTCTGCGACGCAGTGAGGGGGGAGGAGCTCGCCGCGTGTCAAGGTCAACGGGCCCTTCACCACCATGGCATGATGGGTAGCTCTCGCCCGTGCCAGCCAGTCAACCGGCCAGGAACTGCCGGGTTCGCCTGGCCAGCATTACCTTGACTGAAAGGAGGAGAGAAGGCACTTGCGCCCCCCTGCCGCTCAGTAACTGGTACCAAATGGTGCCTCCCCTCTGGGGCCCTGACCTGAGAGCAGGCAGAGTCCCAGGACACCTCAGAGCCGGGCTGGAGGATGGGCAGACAGCTGTCTTCTGTCAGTGGGCCGGTGGACCTCGAAGATCATCTTTCTCTGCACTCGTAGTCGTTTAGCAGGAGACTTGGTCTAATATGAGGAAGATATAGAAAAGATGCATGGATATTATTATATAAACAACTAAAGATTTGGTTATGAAACCCTTGAACCAGACATGCACCATGTTCACAGATGTATGCATCGTCCCATAGAGGAAATATGGGCCAGTGTGTGGTCAAACAATGTAAACCGAGTATCCTCAGTTGACTTCCACTGGATAAAATAATAATAATAAAAGGGTTAAAAACGTAATAATCATATTGAGCTCTCTGAGTCCAGGTAATCTCTTCAAATCTGTCTGAACAGTGAACATGGGAAAACCATTTTCTCTTTTTTTAATTCGTTTGAGACAAATCTCAGATGTTTTTTTGGAAGAAATTAAGATTTAACACAAGATATGTAAACAGTCTCTCCTCTTGTCCTCGTCCTGCCTCTGCAGCCGGTCGGAGCCAGACTCCCAGGAACAATGTTATATGGATCTTGATGGGGAGAAGCTGCATAATTAATTTGTATATTCTAGCATGACAGATGTTTGATTTTGGCTGTAAAAGTAATTAATAAGAGAGTGGAGGGAGAGGCAGATTGCTGGAAGATTATTTATGAAGACTCCTCACTGAGCAGGTTGGAGGAGGGTGTGTGTGTTTGTGCGTTTGTGTGTGGCTATCAGCCCTTGCTCGAGCCCTAACATCACCTGCTCCCATGGCCGTCCCAGCTGTTAGCCTAGGTCCAACCACTGTCATCACCAAACGTTTTTTTTTTTTTTGCTGTTGTTGTATCTCTCTCCTTCCCCAAGATGACAAATAAAACGACAAATACACAAGAGAGGATTGAAATTTCATAAGAACATAAAACCTGAGAAATAGTACGGGTGGAATAATACTTGAAGTATATCGTCTTGGTTGTTTTCAAAGGGGAAAACCAGCAGAGCATGTGCCTGGAAGGTTTCCAGACACTGGAAAGAAAATATTTGTGTGGAATTTATGTCATCTGGGAACAGTGTTCCTACATCTGTGATATCACCTTGGTTTTGGATTCTTTGGTCTGAGCAGTGGAAACATTAATCAAGGCATTGTTGTATTTGTATTTAATCATTTTTGCAATTTTTGCTGTAACCTTCAGCAGCATGGACAAGAAAGAAGTCTACTGGTCTGGCCTATCGTCCTATAGATGTAAGAACCATGCACTTTCCTGGATTGTTCTCAGCTTCTTTGAAGGACAAGAAAATAGAACTAACTTTCATCTCTGAAAATCTGAATCTGAAGCTCCGCCCATTTTCTTGGAGGCGTACTTTGTTATACTAATACATGCATTCCCTTCCATATTCTTCTTCTTGCATCCAGGCACAGTACGTACTGATTGAATGCAACCCATTATTTCTGCCACAAATTACACTTCATTCAGAATGTTGAATGATAATATGAACGTTAGCATGTCAGCAGCTCCACTGGCTTCCAGTTAAATCCCATATTTGAGTACATCTTGTACTCAACACAAGATCCTGCTACTTACCTTCAAGGCTCTTCACGACCAAGCTCCATCATATCTATCTGAACTTCTCCAATTATACAAACCCTCTCGTACTTGCCTACCCAACTTATTGCACCTTCCTAAACTGTCTATTGTGGGTTTCAGAGCATTCAGTTGTATGTCTCCACACCATTGGAACAATCTCCCACCTAACACCCAAAACATCCATTATTCCTACTTAAGCTTACTCCATTTAACCTGTTTTCCCATTTTAACTCAAGTCTATAAACATTTTAAATTGGCTTTTATTGTTTATCACATTGTATTTTTCTTTTATGCATTTGGTTTTTAATATTATTATTATTAAAATGTAATGTTTGCACAAGAATTCAACTGATACATGGACCATTAACATGCACTCCAAATTTCACAGGAAACCATTCTGCAATGATTATGTCAGTTGCATAAATATTTTTTGATGGAATGGGCCGCAGTGTTTACACTGATCCCAACTTAGGCTAGCTCCTGCTACCAGGAATGCGAAAATGGGATTTTATCCAAATAAACCCAGACTGATATAGGTGTTTATGTTCTTGAAATGGAGTCATAATAAAATGGAACAGTATTTTGACTATTAAAATGAGTTTTGTCCGATTCCTGGCTGGTGGCTGGTGCCTGGGAGTCCAACGTTGTGACTCCCTACAGTAGATAATATAGCAATAGGAAGTATAGTGGAAGTTGGAAGCAGTTTGCTGGTGGTCTTGAGTGAAGTATATTGACTTGACATAAAAAAACTGATGCACCAACTAAAGTTGCAGCATCTACAGCGATTTAACTAGAATTTCTAAAAACAAATAAGCTCAATGTGTAATCACATTCCACCACTGTGGTTAAAGGGTGGGCCTGGCCTTACAGAAAGCGAGGCCATAGAAGAGAAGGAAAATAATTAGACACGGCCCAGTGTTTTGCAACCGCCGGGACGGGACAATTTATACCTCAATCTAAGCGCAAACTTCCGCTTTTCTTTTTTTTTCTTTTTTTTTTTTTTTTTTGGCTTTTTATTACAGAGCTGTACAGCTTCTAATAATGAAATGTAATGGATGCCAAACAGTGAGGACAGGGAGTGAATGCAATTTTCTCAATGAGGGCATAAATCTCACACTGGGGTGGTTATTGTGGAGGGTCTTGTGGATATTCAAACGCTTGCTGCTTTGATTGAAGCAGTCACTGTACGGCCCTGTAACACGACAGAAGGTTAGTGCAGGTGATCGGCCACAATGTGATCTTGTTCATTGCAAGCTTGAATGCTCTGTAGGATTTCATTATTATTCAGGTGTGATAAAAATAAATAAAATAAACCATAACACTGAATAGAGGAGCAAAGGAAGGGAGGCTCCTTCTACGTACTGCACATGCATGGTATTTATCTATATAGGAAAGCTAGTTGCATGGATTATGAGAATTGAACATTCTCTATGTAAAAACAGGAGTGGGAGATGAAGCGATGCACGGACAACTATGGCGATATCAAGGTCTGACAGACCTTTCTGTTAAGCCCTACAGCTACAAGGTGATGAAACAAACATGTTTTGGTACTGGCTTCTGCAGGTGTCGCACGCAGGGAGTAGGAAGGAGGATGGAGAGTTCAGTTTCTTGGTTAATTCATACGCCTAAAACCCCACACTGTTAAGTATTTTCCTGTAAGATAGAAATAAAGAACCGGCAGCAGGGTTGCCATTATGTTACTGTAATATTAATATATTTTTTTACGGTCAGTAAAATTTACAGTTTTGTACTGTTACAGTCAGCTGGTTTGCTTAAAAATACATTATCAGTCTTCACAAAATCTACAAACTATGTGCTATGTGAAAGAACAGATCAGCATGTGATTACAAAAAGAAAAAACAACACTTCTTAATGCACTTTGACTTTTATTTTAACGTGTGATTGCGATTGAATAATCTCACCATTTTAAATTAAGTCCCACTGAAGGTCCATGAGTCTTCTCAGCAGAGTGGGTTGACTAGTGTCCTCTTTTTGCTGGTGGCTTTTATTGACAAGACTTTGCCATGTCCAGCCTTGGTGCCTCGCTCAGGATTTATACCAATGAAGCATCTGAAAAATAATAGTGTCTCTTCAGACATTGTAAAAATCAAGTTGTGTAACTCAGTATCATCTGTGAAAAAGGCAGTCTGCCGCCGTTTTTCTGTGATATTTGTCCCTTGATCATTGTGCCAAATCCAGTTTGAAGGGTTCTGTAGCTGCTTTGCATGTCAATAGACTCAGGTCATCATATGTTTTGGATATACCTCCTGTACTGCGTGAGCTTTGTAAAAAATATCAGGTCCCTTTGGGTCCCACCTCTAGTAAATCGAACTAACATAGAAAAAGACTCGGTGAGGTTAAGCAGCCTGTGTGAATCAGTTTAGTCTGCTGTGTCTGCATTTCATAAGACGAGTAATTGAATGACGGAGATTGATGGTTGGAGATATGTATGTGCTTCAGACAAGTATCCCCTCAAATACTTGTTTGACCTCCTCTAAGTCATCAGATTAAAGGTTTTTCATGTCAGATGGTAAGACCACAGAGCGGGCAGGTGAGATACGCCAGCGTAAAAGAACTTCTCAGCACATAATTGTACAGATGTGTCTGATTAATGGGGAATGCATTTGAAATTAATTACGGTGCAATAAATTAGCACTCTAACAAAAGACAAAGTGAATTGAATCTCTCTTTCTCTGAGGATAAATAGAGAGATGAAATATAATGAAGAAAGAAGAAAGCGATCATAAAGAAATACATTTGCATACTAATTAAACCGGCGTAATAATCTTCCTGATATTCTTCAAAGAAGTGTACTCAATAGAAGTCATTTCCATAACTGACTGAGTTATTGTCCTACTGCTGTGGGGAACTTTGTCTGCTTCATCTGGCTAAGCTTTTCTGCTTGTTTTAAACTTTTCCTGCTTCTAAACTTGAGCTCCGTTTATTGTAATTCGTGGCACACCCTCAGCGCAGGGTTAAATGTCCTTTCAATCTGTTAATTGCAAGGCTTTACAATTCAAAGGAGGGGGATCGAAGACCCGCTATAAATCAAACTACCCACAGGTTTTAATGAATTCCTCCCCGTGACATTGTGCTATCAAGGTTTTGTCAAACTTGAAGACTCAACAGTATTCAGAAGTACTTGAGGATGCCTGTTAAAGAGTGACCTATGCTCAGACAAATCATTTTCACACCCAGGTGTCTGTTTTCTGCAGCTCAGTGGGAGTAAAGCTTTTCCTGCCTGTATGGATTCCGGTTTCGTTTGTAAAAACTTTTTGTTTTGCTACCTCCAGTTTTCTTTCCCTCGTGAAAACATATGTGATCTTGTGGGGCAATCTTGTGTGGTCTAAATCAAGTAGAGCTCCCCCTGGTGGCTTGCTGCAGTACAGGCCATAAGCTCCACCCCTTCCATGTTAGTGGACGGGACTCGGACCAAACTAAAACACCAAAATACATGTAAAATCATGTTTTTTCAAGAATGGTTTCTGTTATTTTAGTGTTAGGGTAATTGACGCTATAGAAAGTCCAGTAGGAATGTGAAAGTTGTAAAAAATTAAAAATAATGTATAATCCAACTTTTCTTTGCAACTGGTGGAGGTAGAGTAGAGTGTAGTATTAACTAAACAAAAATGTGAGTGAATCTGGACAAAGTGTGGTCGGGTCATCGATACAGCGGCTCCGTTTTGGACCGTACTGTGAAGACTTTGGCCCCAAACTCGCAAGATCCCCTGGAAAATAGAGTCAGTTTAGCCAAGTCAGGGAAGTGGCGACGTTGTACATATTTATATACAGTCTATGTCGTGGACGGTATGGATTTATTCCAGTCAGACAGAAGCCATTGGATCAAGTGTTCACTACTAATATTTCATAAATTTTGTGAACAGCATGCGTGTCTAAATCAGTGGTCCTCTCATCTGAGTCAGTAGAACTGCATCAGATTAAACTGAGAAGTAATGGAACCAATTGGCGTCAATCAGTCCATCAAATATAAACTTCATATATAAAGTTTATCTTAAATACTTATTTCAATAACAGGAATATTACATGCATGAGTTTATATTGTTTATAGAGTTTATATTATATATAGTTTACATCTGTTGTCGTGGTCTCATCATTCTGCCCAGTCTCCATGGAATCCTGCTGTTATCCACTCCTACCAGAATGAACGATTCTCCAACCTGCTGATGATTCCCCTTACATTTTCTAACCGTCATTAACATCATTAGTTTGTACCATAGCATCCCACCTGTATGCTTTAGTCAGATGTGTGTATCTATGACAGATGTATGTTTATCTTGCTGTTCTCTTTCTCTGTCTGTACCTGGCTGGCCTTAGGCAGAAGGGTCCCTCCATATGAGCTGGGTTCTGCTCAAGGTTTCTTCCTGTTAAAAGGGAGTTTTTCCTTGCCACCGTCGCCTGCGGGCTTGCTCTGGGGGTTTTAGGCCGGGTCTTGTAAAGCGTCTTGAGACGATTTGTATTGTTTTTGACGCTATATAAATAAAGCTGAATTGAATTGAATTGAATAGTAGCATGGTCTGACATCATGTGACAATTGTGTGTATGTCTTTCTTTAGAAGATATACTGTGTGACTCTCTGCTCTATATGCATGCCAGGGAACATGGTCACATTAATGTACAAAAACTTTCACTAGTTGAGATTAAATAAATCCTTCTGTTAATTTTCTGGCCGTCTGTCCCTCATCTGCAGTCGGCCTCCCCATCCCAGTGGGGTAAACCTCTCAGAAGCAATATGTAATTAAACTCAAAGAGCATATTCTTTAATCCTAAAGGCTATTATAGATTTATGGTCAGTGCATTGTCTAAGCTGCACAATGGCTTTGCTTCTCTCCACTCTTGTGGATACTGTGAGCCCATATATGTTCTTAAATGGGTAGATAAAGGTTTTGTAACCCTTTTAAATCTGGCTTTGTAATGGGAGTGCAACAGCGGCTCTCTGCCCTCGCAGGGGTAATACGTCAGCTTTTGTATTTGGCCTGGAATGGATAGAAAAGCTTAGACAGGATAGAGAATCTGTAATTATAATGCACCGACCGTCATCAATGACATATTTCTGAACCCTTTTCCAGTCACATTAGAAACGAGTGGAGCTGTACATGTCAAATTGTAATTATGGTGTATTCATTTTTAGCTCCCAGGGATTAAAACATTGAGTATGTTTAATTGTAAGTGTTCTACATTTTAGAACAGTGGGGCACTGATTAAGAGTGACCTATCCCCATGACGGGATGCTTTGAAATGCCATGAATACTTAACTTAATTGCTACTTTCATTTGCAACATTTTGACTCAGTCTCAATGCCGTGGGTCTGTGGGGACTTGCTGATGTCATGTCTCCCTTGTGTCCTAACAAGACATGGTGGAACAGGTTTTTTTTTTTTCCTCTCTATCTTCCTCTTTTCATTTTTTCATGTTTTAAAGTCGACTGTTATGTGATGAAAGTCGACACCAACTAATCACTGTTCTCGTCACTAATAAAAACATAGTAGAAAGTGATGCTTTGCAACTAGTAAATCTATGCTCTTGACCTGAATACATATGCTGAGAACAGACAGCTCATGTGCTACATACTGTGAGCTGCAGATATGTATAGCCTGTATAAAAACATGCAGCACCTCAGCACCATCGATAGCATTTAATAGGACTCCACAGCGTCTTGTTAGATGGGATAGTGTAGCTGGGTTAAAAAATAAAATACAGTAATTCTCTGAAGCCATCTCCTCATATAGAATCTAAAGGTCCAACATCAAATAGTTGATGAGCAGCCTCCTGGTCTCTGTTACCACAGGGCGTTTGGTGAAGCTGTTAATTGTCCAGAAGATTTGGACCGTTTCTCTGCATTAGAGTATATCTTTTTAGATGCATTGCTACTTTTGTTGTATTTCAGGACTGACATGTCACTGTAGTATGGGCTTCATCTTTAGTATTTCCACACTTGATGAACCGCTGCTAGCTCGCTGCAAAGACCCACCACCGCCGCTCTTTACCTGTCTGCTGAGGCGTCCATGTTGTCAACTTAATCAATGACTAGTCGACACGTCGCAGCAGTGAAGTCGACAAACTGACTAGTCAGCTAGTCTGTACAACGCCTAGTATTTAATTTAAAACAAGAAACATTTATAATTGAAATGTTTGTTGCCTGAACCTACCCTAGATTGAATGGGTAACAACATCTTATCTCATCTCTGGTTTATATTTTGTTTGACAATACGAAGCCAGACCCATGTCAATGGATGAGAGGTGACAAATGAAAGTTGAGGTGTGAAATCTCCACAGAAACTTCATATCTGTCTGAAAAATGGAGGTAAAACTTGCTGTTTGCTTGTTCCTAGTGTCTGTTAGTCCAGCGGCAAGATTAAGAAATAATAGAAACGTGGCAATGTGGGATTACCAGGAATGGCAACGAGTGGTACAAGTCATCATTGACTCTGTGACATGGTATCTAGCCTCACAGTGAACAGCTGAGACCGTGTACTGTAATCCACACTGAGAGTAAAATTATTTCGTCATTTGCTAAAAATGCAGAGACTGAATTTGATTTGTCTCTTACCTGTCTGTAAAATCCTGCCAGGTTTGCGATTTGCTAGAACGTCAGACTTCTCTTTACAAGCACTTCTTCTCTTTTAGCATTTATTTGCACGATACAACTAATAAAATGCATAAAATGTGTTTTCCTCTGAAACGAAACAAAACCAGGTGCGACGCCACCCTTTATACTTCCCAAACGAGTAAAATGTGTTTTTATTTTCCAAACAGCTGTTGGATCCCCGTGTCCTTCTCTGTCACACTCAACTGAAAATTAGCAAATTAGTCTTGGTGTCTCAATGATAATGTATTCTCTCTTATTTGACTTTTTAATGTGCTTTCACCTAATTATCATCACATACTTCCTTAAATGTGTGCTCAGGAGTCTGGGAGGAAAAAACGAGGTCAGATTTTAGAGGTATTGGCAAAGGGCCTGATCCTCTCCAGTACCCCCAATCTGCCCGTTTGTGTGCGATGATAAATTTTCCCCTTGAACATGATGTCAATATGTTGATGTGCCTTCCTTTATTAAGATACCATCCAACTGATAACAAGTCCTGCTGTGTGTTAGCAACATAAATAATTAGAACAGAGACCAAGGAACGGCAGGTGGCTTTTGGCACAAAGAAATAATCATACTTGATGTGGAAAATAAAGTAAAAGGACCCATCTGTTCACGGCGGGGGGAGGCAGAAAAACATACAACATATTGTCAGTAACATTATGAAATACACAGTTAATGATTTATTCATGGCACATGGCTCCGGACACTTGTTTTAAATAATCTAACAGAAGTGAGCCAGGGCCCGCTTCAAGGCTTCAAATTAACCGTAGATTTGCACGATCACGCCTTGCCCATCGGCCATTTTGTCACATTATTTGCTCGCAGTTTGACGGCGAATGAACTGCAAAAAACAGGAAATGTAGAAATAAGCGACTCACATATAATATCAGCAGCAGAACCCTAAACCTTCTCTCTATGTAATACACATAATTCCCAGTTAATTGTCTCTAAGAGCAAAATCCCTGATTAGCAATTTAATCAGTTTAGCAAAGATTTGTCCATAAGGCGACATAGTTCAAATGTAATATTCATAGAAAGTGATTTCTTTTGTTAGTTAATTTCTGTTATGAATCATTTTGCTTTTGCAGTTTGTATTCCTGAACGCAGCTCAGAGGCCATTTGTATATGCCAGAAAAAGACCAAAATTACCAAAATAAAGAGGGCGTTCAGGATGGCCACTTGAGCCAATCAAAGTTCAAGAGGCCTCCTGTCAAGAGCCCTTCGACCGTCACGAAGGTTTCGTCACATTAAAACCTCAACAGGCGCCTGCGCTGATATGATTTCTTCTCGTTCCGTTCTGTGCTCGCCAGTTCATCTGTAGAGCGCTGCTTTACCAGATCAGATTTATTTACTTGCTTGATTGAGATGATCAGTTTAATGTGTGCTGGTCTGTGGAAGCGTCTTTGGTATATAAATGAGATGATTAAGGCCGCAGGGCTTCCCTGCTCAGGGACTGGAACAGCTGTCTCCGATCACTGCAGCGCCTCCACCGTCGGAGCAAACCTCAACACGTATTGTTTGCTTATTTGTGGCCATTTCTCCAGTCTCTTCCAGCGAAGAAGCAGTCTACGTGGACTACCGCAGAGACTGAACACACTTATGATGAGCCAGTATACAGTATGCAGACAGTTAAAGAAGAACAAAACCAATCCAATAACAGCTGCTCCACTGGAAGTGTTGATAGATACCAAAGATGGCTCCTCTAAAGTGAAGCCAAAGAAAGTAGAGCTCCCCCTGGTGGCTGTAGTATAGGTTACAAGCTCCACCCCCTTTACCTTAATGGATGGGACTTAGGCCAAACTAAAATGCATTTTTTTTTTTTAAAGTTTCGTTTTAGTTAACAGGATGTTTCTAGAATAACTAAAATGAAACAGGAAATGACATCAAGATGGCTACAAGTTGCTAGCCAACTGAAGTGGTCCTGTTGGGCCATGAGAATTGGAAAAAAAATCAAAAATGAATAAAGTTTAGTAGCCTAAAGTGTATAACCCAACATTTCTTTGTAAATGGTGGGTTATACTCTGGCACCGAATTTGGAAGATGCCGTCACCCGTATCCCCGGGAAGACTAACGTCAGTTTTGCCAGTGCAAGGAACTGGGGTCGTGTTGTGCATATTTATATACAGTCTACTATGTAGATAGCTGTTTCAGCTTAACTTACAGGTAAAGGTAAACAACAGCATGAGCAATATAGCTGCTTAGCAGTAAGCAGAAATGCTCCTTTAAAAGGCAAGGATGAGAAACATCTATGGGCAGTAGCAAACTCACAAGCAGTTCTTTTCCTCTGATCCTGCATTTATCAAGATTCGCGCCTCAAATGGTCATAAGAATTAGAGATACGCGTACTTTTCCTTTCTATTCCATTGATAATGCAGACTATTTAAACTAATTAATAAAACTTGCATGATTCACTTTTACTACAAAATGAAGCTCCAGTATTTCATGGCTGTCTGCACAATCACTGACGTTTGTCAAAACTCCCGCCCAAATCGTTGTAATGTAAGCCCATGCACGGAGGCGAAATTAGCTTACAAGCATACTGTTATATTATGAAAGTGCTGCAGGACTTTTCATAATAGCTTCATCCTTAACATAAAAGTTAAAAGTTCATGCAACTTCCCCTAATTGCTTATTTTATAATACCCCTTTTAACAACACATTAATTTCTCTCTGCAATCTTGTTTCAATTAAAGGTGACATGTTCAGTCAAGATGCTGAGGTGCAACAGCAGCAAAAAGAAAGAGTGGTACATCTTCTGTAAAAATGGCTGCTCCTGTATCCCTCGCAGGGAAACATTATTTCTAATCAAACTCTTTAATAAATACTTCAGGTCCTTGGAGAGTTCCTTGAACCCTGAAAGGAAACACTGTCTATACCCAGGAGCAAAGAAGGCCATTACAGCTTGTAGTGGAAGATTTAATAGGTGTCATAATTTATCATGTAAACCGAAAAGTGTTTCTTAATTAAGTGCGGACGTTAATGAATTTTTTAATTTGATCCCTGTAAGTACTTTGCCATGCTAATTGCAATATTCCACACATTAGTTATCGGCTATTGCCCTTGGCTATTTGCTGTCGTGAAGAAGGGACCCCCTTTTCCCCTCAGCTCAAGTTCATTAACTGAGTCTGAGCCTCCCAGCCCAAACGACGGAGGTTGTATTGGGAAACGAGTACATGTGTATTTGGGTCTTATTCAGTCGGTTTTGTCAGAGTGAAAAGAATCGCTGCCTGAATGTTTGTATAATGATAAATGATTTGAAAGCGCCAATTTATATGTTTCCGTACCAAAAAAAGAACAACCAGATGCATTTCTTAGTCTGAGTAACAGCTATCCTAAAAACGTTGCATCCCTGTTCCTCCGACCGAAATTATACATGAGAGTAATCACTGAGTGAGCTATTTAAAATGACTAATGTAAGCCAGGCTCGGTCCTGATGACTGTCTTTGTATCCAAAGTCTCGCTATCACTGGTGGCAGGCTCATATTGTTCAGCACAATTACTCTGTTTGAGAAACATAATAATGAAGTTGCCAACTGCTGCCTGCGCTAGTATTTTATTAATCAACTGCAATTAGGCAGTGCCGCTATGTCCTTAGGATGACTTTCATTCACTTGCAGTGGGGAAAGCAGTGCGCCAATACAACAGAGAAACACCGTGCACAGCTACAGAGACCACAGATGGGCTCAGACATAAAATAGCAACATTGTGGGGAAATTATTGTCTCCTGCTAACAAAAGGCTTGTGCGTTGTTTTCTTGTATAAGAGGAGCTGATAACGAATGCTATTTTGAGATTGGCTGAAAAAAGACAAGCACCACTGTTGCCTATGGATGACACATGAGCAGCTTGTAATCGCCACCACATTATGTAATGACGAACCCCCACTGGACGATATCTTAGGCCACTGACAACAACTTCCAACACTGCTGGGAAGGTTTTGTTCCCTATTAACAGACTGGAGTGTCTTGTATTATGCGTCACTGCTCCTGTAACTTTGCAGCAAGGATTCATGGCAGATGGAAAGAAATGGTGGAAAGCGTTCAGTTCAAGAAAGATGACAACAGTGTCCCGACTGTCAGTAGGGATGGGACACACAGATTCAGTCACAGACCAAGAACCCAGAGGTTGTGGTGATTTAACAGGGTTATAGCCAAGACAGAGGTAGCAGGTGTGAGCAGATATGCCGGACGACAAAGATGGGCAAGAACCAGGTTGGTGGGGAATCCAGGGAAAGCTGGGGTAGATATGCTGGGAGGGAGGCTGGTGGACTGGCAGAGCTGGGTGAGGCTTATATGGAGGAGGGGGGTAGATGGCACAAGGTTCAAGGCAGATACACAAAACCAGGCCCTCGTGTGTCTAGCTGACAAACTTGAGTGCAAGAGGGTATCCATCAGTGCCCTAACCTTCAACAACCAGGACGCGCACTGACACCCACCATTGTTCGTTAGGAGGGAGGGAGGACCCAATCCTCAACCCCTGATCTGGGCTCACTGAATGTAGCCAGGGACTGGCAGTTGCGATTCGGCTTGGATCAGAGGCTTGTTTTCCCCCTCGGAGATCACAACGACCACCCTGTGACCAGACCTTGTCCTTTAGTCTAATTCCTCCCAGGAATGAGATGGGAGGATGCCATCGTACAAGTGCACAAAGCTGTGGTACTCCATCTTAGCAGCTGAGACAGAGGACAAAGGCTGGAAAGTAAAGGTGCACCTGGAGGAGATGGGGTGCAGGGGCTTTATAGTCATTACAACGGCAAAGCTCCTTAGGGATGCTGGAGTCAGGGGGCAGGGTCACAGACAGGCCATTAAAGAGCTTGCCAACACCGCTGAGAGGACGACTCTTTGGCTGTGGTTGAAGAGAAATGACACCATCTGGGACGCTAAGGCTAACAGCTAATCCCGGGACACACACCCAGGCTTGATCAACCTGTGGTGGGCCTGCCTGTGTTATGTTAAATGGCCGAAAACACCCGTTGATGCTGAGATACACAACTGACGATGTGTGGTAAAGCATCATAGCAGCCACTTTTCAAGATCTTCCCATGAATTAGAAGTGGTGCTATGCAAGGGATTGCAGCATGTAGACCTTTCAACAAACTCCCTGTTAATGTTTCTGTAAAGCTATTAGCTAGTTTTACCTTATACCAGTGATACATAGACATAACCTTGAACTGACTATCGGCTGATGTCGTAAGCAGATCGGCCAGATCAGTTCACAATTTGTATATATCTCCAAAAAGCCCAAAAGTAAGTGAACACTTCTTTTCATTAACTGGCAGTGGGCCGCTAATGAAGCAATATCAGCAACTAAACGTCTCCAGTATACCTTCTGATCAGTGGTCTACAACATCTTGGAGGAATTTTCAGCGCAGAACTTCTGCACTTCTGTGACGTTGATAGATTTCCTTACATGAACTGATTGTTTCTCGTCCTTCCAAACATACTTCAAAAGGATGAATGTGACTTGGCCACTCCAAAACATTCATTTTGTTCTTATTTAACCATTCGTTTGTAGAACGACTTCTGTCCTTGGAATCGTTGTGTTGCTGCATGACTCAGTTTCTGTCAATTTTCTGCTCATAGACAGGTGTCCTGACATTTGCCTTCAAAATTTACTGGTATGATTCAGAATTCATAGGTGCCACCAAACACATTACTGTGCCCATGTTTCAGGGACAAGATGAGGTTCTGGTGCTGGAATGTAGTTTTGTTTAGTCTTCACACATGATGCCTGTCATTTAAAACAATTACAGTCTTACTTTGGTCTCTTCCATCTACAGAACCTCCTCTCAGTAGTCGTCTGGCTTGTCTATGTCACACAACAACTACAAACAGGCAGAAATTTTCTTTTTGGGGAACAATCAGTCGTTGTCCTTACCACTCTGTCATGAACACTATGGTTGTTCAATATTCTCCTGATGGTGGATTCATGAGCATTTAGTTTGCCCCGGGTTCTTTTGTGACCTCTTGGACTATTGATCTTCTTTTGGAGTGACCATTGTGACAAGAGTCTTTGTGACACGATATGCCATGCCAATTCTGGTTTCCACCTCCAGCAGGCAGTCAGAATCATCTACCTCCAGAAGGCTAAGAACCAGTCCAGCTCCAACTCTTGTATAGCATGACCAGGATGGTAATACAGCATCAGCAAAGGGAGCTCACATCCCCTTTCTAATGGCTGATCTTGACTCCCACGGGTTAAAAATAAAGGTTCGCCCGTTTTAAGGGTTTATTCGTTCAAACTAAACTAATGCATGAATTTATTTATTTTAAAGTGCACACTGAATCAGACCTTCTGTGTAGTTATTCAACAGTATAATATTCTGCACAATGCTGCAGTGACTTTCTCCTCCCTTCTCCCCCTAGCAGTACAGTCACGGTTAAGATGGATTTGCTAAGCCCTTTAATTTAGCCAAAGCCAAAGGAACACAAGGCCATTAACACAAATTTTATCCTCAAACCCCACCCCTTGGTGTCATGACATTCAAGCTTAATGGAGAACTCAGCAAAGGCAAACGCTCGGCTATAAATGTTTCATGTAGTAATTCCACCCATATGAAGAAACTGAGAAAAAAATCTGTTGACATTATCCCGCCGATGTTGTCGGAGCATCTGCAGAGGAAATGTATTTAATATTCACAGGCCTTCTTACACTATGACATTAGCCGAAGAAGATAATCTCTCAAAGATTAAATTAAATGTGGGCTGGAGTGTTTCGTGCTGCTATTGTTTTCATTAGTACAAAAAGGAACTGTACTCACTGCATATGATATTAAATCGTGCTTCTGGGCGAGCATTTGACATCATCCTCCCCCACCCCTCTGGTGAAACATAATGTCATTCAGGGCCCATAATCTCCAAGCAGCAGGTTAGCATTATAGTTTTTAACTACACAAACGGTTACTAAATATGCATTTGTGGTATTAAAATAAATCTTCTGTTGAGATAAAAGCAGAAGGTGCACTTCACTCCCTGGCTGATTCGGGCCATTTGCTCGTCTTCACTTTTAGAAAAGTGAAAGGGGATTGGCGGCGGATTGTGAGTATGATGATGATGATACAACATTTTACTGTTTATTCAAGCAGTCAGATGTTCTCTGTTGCAAGGGCTTTTTGGGGTAATGTCAACAGGTTGCAGGAAAGCAACATCTGTGAATGTTGATTAATTATGGTTTGACAGATGTTACTGAATGTCTGCAGAGTCTGGGATTTGAGACGACGGTGAAAGCCTCACATGATCCTGTTATCCACACTGAACAAGTCGGGTTATAAATGGACATCAAACACAACCCATGGTACATGGACCTCATGCCGAGCAAAGACACCGGACCCCAAGTTGCTCCGAGTGGCTTGGCACCGGTGTGTAAATGCGTGGGTAGATGTGTAATTGTGTCCATAAAGTGGTTTGACCATTCACGTTTTAGACAAATAGGAAACCCCAACATTTTACATGTTCAAGCTATCTGGGTGAGACTCACCTTGGACTAGTTGACTCTTAAGAGTTCAGACGATGTCTATCTCTGCACCACAGTTGGATTCTCTCACTTCAGGATCCCTGACTCACAGGGCTGCCCCCTCCGTCAACCTGGCGTGGCTGATCAAGCTGTTCCAACAACTGGAACACATCACAAGTTAAACACTCATTATTTTAATTTGATGCTAATCATGTGTTAATGAGACTAATCCTCGCAATGATTCAGGTAATTTGCTTAATGACTGCCTAGAGTCCAGATTACAGCAATCAGTCACGTTTGATAAGATGTCTGTTGTGGGGCAGGGGGGAAAACTCGGTGGAGGAGAAGAGGACAGGGAACAGGTGAAGGCCGGCGGTCCGCCGGGAGAGTGAAGACATGCTAGTTCACCAACCCTCTGACCTTTGAGCCATTAATGTCTTGGCCATGCATTGGGGGGAAGCTTTTTCTGATATTTTCTCTCAATCATTGCTTCAGACACAATGGTTTCTACCCAGATGGATGCTGAACATATTGCAAAAGGTTACAAACAGACTTCGTATCTAGTGGCATGAGTCATACAATTAAATATGCAAATCCTACTTCACCAGATAGGACAGCGTACTACTTATACACATAAGCTCCAACTATGCATGTAATTCCTATGTAGTTCCATAGAATTAAAGAGTAAAATTGTCATGAATTGTCAGATGTATTCGTCTTTTATTCTTTTCTATATATTGTTATCAGTGCAGTGGAGAAATACACCATACAGTAACATGGTCACATTTTACATATAAGCTGCAAAAACAAACTGACACATATTGTGTTTCTGGTCCATTATTTACATATCTTTGGGAAATAAAAGCATATAAAGTTTAGGTCTCAGTTGTCTTTTGGCCAGTTTGAAGTTAAGCTACCCAACAAGATGGTTTGTGGTTAGCTATGCTAATTTTACTGTCTAGGCTAATCAGCTAAATATTTAGTATGGCTAGGTACTCTTAGTTTTCAGTTAGATACGGCAGTGTTAACTTCATGACACGATATTCTTACCTCTCTTCTTCTATCTCTTGGTGTTTTCTGTCAGGTCTTTGGACTAAGCTGTAGCCAGATTGTAGCTTCCAGAAATATCTAAGCTAACTCAAGGATTAGCTTGGTAGCAAAGGGGGCGGGGCTAATGACCTCCACTTCCCTGAAATACTCAGTCCACACACTAGCTGTTATATTTATTTAGAACAAATTTCATCTAGTCTAATGTGTTTTAAAGTTTCAATAGTTCGGTTTAAGAACAGATACGAATGAATGAAGTTGTCTCAACGATGAGCTGTTATGGCTCCGCCCACAGTCGATTCATAGGCTCCACCCTCTTTTTCGTTTTTTGTTTTTTCTCTGCATTAACTGCAAAAATGTACAACAAATACCGGCTTCAAGTGTCTTTGTGGTGATGCCTAAGTTTAATTCAAGAAAAAAAAGTGACAGCTCCAGTGTGTTTGATTGTTTGATTGACAGGCCTCTCAGACGATCTCTAATCACCGGCTTTTGCCAAATTATGTCTGACTCCAATTAGTTTTTCTTCCTTGCTTAGATTCTTTTGTGCCCCTTCAAAAGGTTGCTGGTTTTCATGATTACACATATGACGAGTTAAACGGTTAAAACTTCAACTGGAACCAAACAAGTGAATCCCAAAGTCCCCGGTGCCTTCCTGGTGAGAGGACACATTGTGGGCAGGCCGGTGCATCCTGTGAGGAGCAGTTAAATGAGCGAGCTCTCTCCCCGACTCAGATCAAGCGGCGGATGCTACGCCCCTGACAAATGGCTACAGCATAATGACCTGTGGGTGCTAACAAATACAAATCGTTTTCTCCTGCATTTTTACTGTCGTCAAAACAAATGCTCATTAGCCTTTTATGAGGGATTGTGTGAATAATAAATAGATCCTAATTACCCCCCTATCACAAATGCAAATGTGTGAATTAAAAGCAACGGGTAGTAAAACAATAGCGCTACTTTACAAGGCTAATATTTTATGTACAGTTACTGAGTTATTGAACAACTAATGGCGAAAATTAATTTCTGTGCCCGGTTGCTTTACTTAACATTAGTGCATCTACTTATTCACACTTCAGCCATGGTGTTCCCACCAAGTTACAACCAATTTTCTCAACTGTAATTACACTATGGTTTACTGCTACGTTTTTTGTTTCCAGCAGTGCAATCCAACATCATTATTTATTATTGTTATAGCCGTGCCCTTTGACCCCCTGACAATTAAAGTAACAAGCATTTAAAGTCAATGGTATTTTCAGTTTTGCAATGCATTATGGTCACGGGCATTATGTCTAAATATGCATTTAATTTTAACGCTATTTGCACACACACACACTGCATGCATATTGTTCACAAACAAACAAACAAACAGCATTATCGGCAAGGGGGCTTTAAAACAATGGCACTTTGTGAAATTGGCATCACCGTTCACATTTCTATGCAGTGCCCGTGTCACCTAAATCAGAGGATAACCTATATTTTACACACTAATCCGGGCTAAAGGATGTCAGATGCCTTTACAGGGGGCCCGACCCATTGTTCAGACTGAAGGCTTATCCATGTTTGACATTCTGAGTGACAATGGGCTCATGAGTCAGTGCAGTTGGCCTCTGCAGCTTCTTGCCACCATCACATTATACCGATAGCATGTATGTGTTGCTAAACCACATTTTGTTCGTATTACTTTGCAATCTGACCACTGGATCCGCTGTCACAAGTCAACTTATTTCTTGTCTGACTAACTTCCGATTGATTTGCACTCAAGTAAAATACAAGTTTTCTTTTTTTTATTCGTGTTTACTTCAAAAAAACAAATCTATCCAGCTAAAGGTAACAAAACTGATATCCTTTCCACGAGGTGATAAATGCACGGTGATATTAGGCGGTCTAGACAAAAGCTGGTTCCAGATTCCCGCCGAGATGATGGGGTGACCGACCCCCACTGTCGCGCAGATTACACCCTGTCCGACAACAAAAAGCTCTTCCTCCTACACTTCCACTCATCACGGGGATTACTTACTGAAATAAAAAGGTACACGGCCACATTGACTTTAATTTCTGTTATTGTTTTACAGGCAGCTGCATGCGGATTTAGCAGCTCTCGGCTCAAATGTAACTACGTGTGGATTAAATCAGCTTGATCCGTTCGATGGATTATGATTATTGCCGCGTCCCAATACTTTTTAGTTGCCACACTCCTGTGCTCCGGGCTACATATGGGAATTACATCGATACTTTGATATTTGTAGTGCATTTTGCCCAAAAGGCCGCTACAGAAAAAAGATGGATTCCACATTTTTTTTTGGTTGGGCCTCGGAGACGAAAACCAGACGACTGGAATGGATATTTATCGAGGGGGGGGGGAGGGGGGGGACTATCTACTATTGCACTAAAAGTCAATATATCTGATTTTATCTAATTACGCTTTTTACCCATTTGACACACATTTGTTCAAGTACAATCTTAAATTGCTGAACTTCCCCTTTAATTATCGACCTGATCGTCACATCCATGGAGGTACTTAACACAGACAGAGAAAACTATGCAATTAAACAAAGGTCACAAATGGCCATGAGGTAATGAGATGTACAGCTCAAGAAATAGACCATGAACACTGCACATGTACAGTATACTGACTATTTGATGCATACAGTGTTGATAAGAAGTGTTTTTTTTCTATTCAAACTTGTTTTTTTAAAAGGTTTTGCCTCGAAAATGAGCTAAAACATTCCGATACTGCGAATGCAACGGCGCTCCCTCCCTGCTCAGGTCTGCAGGAAATGCTCTGCAGCGGCGTCCTGCCTCTGATCACTGGCCTGATTAATAGGGGGCTGAATTGGAACTTAATTAGATGTGGTTACAATTATAAAGACCTGCTCTCCACGGAGCGGCGACTCTTACTGTCGGATGGCGCCGTTGGGGGAACAAGATATAAGCGGGAGGCGGGGGGGTAGAGGAACATGTTCTGTCACACCACCCCCACGTTATTCCAATTGACAGGGATGTGAGGTGTGTCAGATCAGTGTCACCCACGGTGGAGCCATTAAAACACCCAGACTGCTCGGATGGTGGCAGCCACTGACCTCTGTAATGGTCTCTGCTGAATTGCAAGTGTGTCATAAACGACTGGTTTGTGAATTGGGAAAAGACTTTTACATATTTGGTGAGTTTTGTAGCAAAGGTGGGTTTTCGTTTCGCAAATGAATAATTAATATTTAACATTCTTACAATATGGCAACATCCCAAAACAACAGTTTTCTGCAAATCTACCAATTCTTCCTCAGCAAAAGTAAACACATTCTCTTCCTCCCTGCGATGTATTCTCTCGCCCTCAACATTTCTTCTGCATATCTGCTCTGAATATATTCGATCGAGCTACTCAAATCTTCCAGCTGATGAACCCTCTCAGAGAAGCACACTTGCTCAAATGTCCCCCTTCTCTGCGGTTGCAATCTGCCTGAGGGCCACCAGAGGTTGAGGGAGCCCTCTTTTGGTCGGAGTCAGTATTGCAGCATCACCACAGCCACCACAGTCAAGTGAAAGGAAAAGGGCTCTGTCACAACTGAGGGATCACTCCACCCTGGTCCGGCACAGACGTCCCTGACATGGGTGAGACCCTTGTCATTCTCTTTTCCAGTAAACCGGTACGATGAATCTGAGGCTTCCGTTACAACAGTCTGCTTTTAGCAGCTGCAGCCGGACTAATGTCAAACCGGACTCATTATTTGATGCCAAGAAGAAGGGTCTCTTACACCACTGTCTGTGTTGGGTTGTAAATTTCTGGTTTACATTAAATTACACTTTAAAAAGTAACGACATTAAGGAAACTGTTGAAATGATTTTGAGGAAACTCAGATCTAGAGTCAAGCCCTGCACGGCTATCCAACCTATTATATTTACAAAGTGAGGACTCTTTACAGGCATAGATTTAATGTGAGACAGCTCAACAAGAGGCCAAAGGGACAACTGTGTGTGTGTGTCACTGTGTTTAAATGCCCATGAATGCATGTTTGCAGATGCACATGCATTATCCACTAACTTCTCTGACCAGCCTCATGGGTTGTTAGCTGCGTGTGTGTTGATAGATCCCCCATCCCCACCCCCTTCCTCCCCTCTCTCTCTCACTCTCACCCTCTCTCTCTCTCTCTGTGGAGATGCCAAGTTGATAAAGAGAACGTTTCATCCCGTGCCCCGGCGTCAGCACCGTGGCTGCTCTGCATGAGCGGGCCGTCCGTCAGGGCGCGCGTTGAGTGAGAGGGATCCGTGAGCGGCCGGGGCTGCGGCGCTCAAAGTGAGATGCAAAACAAATGGGCCAAATACAAAGACGAGAGAGGGAGAGAGAGAGAGAGAGAGAGAGAGAGCAGGAACCTAACATATGTGCGCGTCAGAAAGTCATGTCCTATTTAAGTGACTATTATTAGAGCAGGTCACCATCTGCAAGTCTAGAAAAAGCAAAAGGGGGCAGGGGGGCATGTCTCTGCAGAAGATTATGCTAAAAAAAAAAAAAAATAAACATATTAGCACATGCTAATGCTAGCTTGTTAGCAGATAAGCTGGGATCTAGTATACGCTGTTTAACAACGTTTGAGAGACAGCAGCAAGCATGCATTTAGGCTACAGTCACTGAATTTATTTTATCAATACCACTGATGGATGTCATTGTGATGCCATCAGGTAGATTAATTTAATTAGGTACATAGTAGACCTCAAAGAGAGGTACGGCGAGGTCTTGTCTGGCTGGTTTCCATCCTTTGCTCCTCCGTCTTGTACAATTTTGGTCACTTCTGGCTCCAAAAATGATCTTGATGTTCATCTCAAGGCTTCAAAACTGTAGTCCACAAACCCATGGGTGATGTAAATGTGTCTACATCCATCTTTTATATGACGTATCAGACATTAACAACGGTTGACATGGACTCCTTGTTGTTGGTAAGCTCTAAACTGGTAAAGAGACCCTTTAACCCCGACTGGAACGGCTACCGTGACAAATAATTCATAGTGTCTATCCTGGAGTACGCCCAAAATGCATCAACCCGCAAACAGTTTAGCCAAACCCAGTTTCCCGTCGAGCGAGAGCAACAGTAGTTGAGCAACAGTCACTCCACTGCGCGGCTAATCGGAGTGAGTATGTTGTTCTCGGAGCTAATGTCACCTTGCTATGAAGGCACATATTGCACAGTGTGAAAGCAACTGCGACTTGAGCCCACACAAACAAAACAGATGTTGCGGGTGTCAGGGGTTGATGTGCAAGCTGCACGGGCCTTAATCAACTATTTAAACAGCTGAGAGCTAATGACGTCATTACAAACACAGATTAACAAGGACTTTCAGCTCCCTCCGCCGCGGCTGGACCCGTTTTTTCGCCTTAATTCGCCTCTTTTATTTGTGCAGCATGATGTTTTATCTCGCTAACGCATCGGCATCGTCTGTACTTTACTCAGTTTGTGTTTATTTTTGTTTGCATACAGTCTATAGTGTACGTCTTACGCACATCTCGCACCAGTTAACAAGGTCATCTCCTCCTACACTGATTGTTTTCTCTAATGTCTCATGATTTATAATTACTGGTAGTCCTGTTTATGTCTGCCTACCTGATGAATGTTAGTTTGATAGCCACACTTTTAGCTCTGGTTTGCTCTTCACTGATTTCACCAACAAAACTGAAACCCCTCCTGATCAGTCCACCACCGTAAGCCGTTGCGGATTTAATTTTAAAAGGGCGTGCACAGAGGAAAGGACTAAAATCAAAGCGGCGTCCAGACCGTGCAATGTTAATGAAATCCACCGAGCGATTGAAGAGGGTGGTGCACCAAGTTGGAACTATGCTCAACTTTGAGGTGGCGCAACCGAGGGCGAGGCTTCCCCCCGCCTCAGTCGATGACAGGACAGTGTGGTGGCGGCGGAGGGACATAAGAGAAGTGAGGGAGACAGATACACGGGAAGGGAGAGGGAAAAGCGCCCAAGGGTGTCGCAGTCAGTCTGAAACTCAACGGCCACCAGAGCCCCAACTTGCGTCACTTTGAATTCCTGGTCTCGCCTCATGATATTCCACGCCCCCCCCCTCTCCAACCTCCACCCTCCGTCCTGTCCGCCCGGAGATGAAATGGCTGAGAAGTAAGGCTGGCTGTGACAACATGTAGGCCAGGACATGTGATTGATTCCCTCCTAATTCTCTCAAATAGGATGTGTGAGCATGAGGAGGGTGGAGCAGGAAAAAAATAAAAAATGGGGCTGAAGAGACTCAGTGGTGGGAGATTTGATGGGTGGTGGGGGTGTGTGTGGAAGAAGTAAAAGGGGTAAGAGATAATAAGTAGGCCACCCTGTGTCAGGTAAATTTTGGGCTTGTAGCTAACTGGACATGTCAGGGCGGCTAAATGTTGAGCTGTCATCACAGAACAATGGGGTTAAAGATATGGCCTGAAAATCTAATGTTAGCATCACATAGAGAGACACTTGAAGAAAGAACCAAAGGTACAGAGGGTTTTGAACATTGCAAAATTAATCACTTGTTTTTATTTGGTATTTAGTCATTTCAGAAACAGGTTCTCGCAGAGTTGTTGCTAAAAAAAATATATATGACAAAATATAATATCACAGACAGCATAAAAATATATATGTGGGCAAGCAAACACAAGCACTGTTGGCAAGTTGAGTAAATTAGTCTGAAGACACCCTGAAGTTAAACAGACTGAAAAGTTTTCTCTAGCTGTTAGCCGCCCTGTTAGCTAGCATGCTAATTCAGCGAAACGAGCGCCACCACAGAGAAACTGGAAAATGCAAGTCATCTCTCACTTGGTGCAAATTCATTCAATTTGGGAACACTTTTGTCCAACTGGTGTGTTCTGTTTTGACCCCAATTTATTTGGCCTGGCCAGCCACTTTCATTCGTTATTAGCAGACCGTTTGAAAATTCCTTCCCAAGCATATGTGCCATATGTGGACGCGTTGCTGCAGGTTACGCATTATTTACCTTTAGTACAGTAGGTAGAGTGGATTGTTCAGGAAGCAGAGGGTTAGCAATTCAATCCCTGTCACATGGACCACATGCCAAAGTGTCATAACATGATGACCACCTTCCTAATATTGTCTAGGTCTCCCTTGTGTCCCCCCAAGCAGTTGTGACTCATCAGAGAATGGACATGGGACTTCTGAGGGTGTCCTGTGGTGTCCTGTGGTGTCTGGCAACAAGATGTTGTTAGTGGGGTCCCACAGATACTTGATCAGTTTGGGATCTAGTGAATTTGGAGGCCAGGTCCAGTTTTTTGTTGTTATTGTTGTTTTTTTGCCTTTGCCCGACTTAGACAATGAATTGATTATCAGCATTTCTTCAGATTTATCCTCTGTCAGTCTGTCTGATGATGAATCACCAAATCAATTCACACAACAGTATGTATTTACATATACTGTCTGTTCCTCTGCCTTAGCGTCAGCGGTCTCTAGCTGTTCTAATAACTCATGTAAACGTATGGGACAAATAACAATGATCCAGAGCTCCTCTGCGCAGATCTACCTTCATTAATCAACGGACATGTCCCCCTTTCCGGAGTACGAATCGGAATAATGAGTCAATTAATGTGTTAAAACAGACATGAGAGGGAAAGCAGGGAAAGGGAATGATGGAGAACAGGAAGAAGAACTGGAAAAGAAAGAAAGAAGAAAGAGAACGACTGGAAGGAAAGCAGCATACAGAAGAAAGAGGGTACCGTGCCATTTTACTAATAATTGACTCTTTGTGTATATGTGTTTGTGTGTGCAGGGAAGCCAGCAATTGTTTGCAGCACAGTTGGTTTGGATTTTTATTTTTTATTTTTTTAAATAACAGCACCACATCATCACACACAATGTCATGCATGGAGGGGAATAAATCATGAGAGAAATGTCAGAGAAATAAATAATGGAGGAATAGCTCATGAAACAACTTGAATCAAGTGTCCAATCACAGGAGGGGGCTACTCTACATATTAAAGCTGTAATTCATTCAACACACCTTTCTCAGGTACCCATGTGTCAGCCCTCAAATTAAAGGTGAGAGCCGACACATAAGTTCATATTTAATCTATAACCAAAGGAAACATGTCAAAAACTCAGCTAGCACCTCTGTGAGGTTATACTTATTGTTAGCATCCAATACTGTTGTGATTTGTTAGTGTGAACCAAAGCTCAGACTGATAATGATCCCTACAGTAGGAGTTGTACGCACTAGTTGACAAGTCAGTTTGCCAATTTCACCTCTGTGCCATGACGCTTTAAACTGATCACAGGACAATAACAACATGGACGCCTCAGAGAAGACAGGTGAGGACCCCAGTGGGTCATTGCAGCAAACAAGCAGCGGTTCATCAAGTGTGTGGAAATACTACACTTAGAGACAACCCTGAATACAGCAAAAGTACTACTGCAATGCATCTGAAAAGGCTAATGCTAACGCTAGCAGAGGAACGGTCCAATGAATCGCTTGCAGTAACAGAGAGAAGGAGGTTGCACAAAGTTCTTAGACCTTCAGCTTCAGAAAAATACTGCATTTTTTTAAACCCGGTTACACTTTCATACAACAGGGGATGTGCGATATTTCATCGTTTACGATATATTGTCAAAAACATTCCACACGGTAAGAATATGTCATCCCCTGATAAAAACGATAAATTTCCATTGATGACGTATATACATGTGCAACACGTTCGCAGCCCAACACGTGTGGAATATTGACAAATTGACAGCGGCGGAAGACGGAGCAGATACGCCGGGAAACGAGGAGCTTGTTCGTAGACGAGGCTCCACCTACATTATCTTCAACTGGTTTGGTTTTAAAAGTCTCATGCGGAGCAGCAATTTACAACATGCAAGGTTTGCAAACAAATAGTGCACACAAAGGACAGTAACGCCACTAAAACACAGCTCAAACCAGAATATGAAGAAAATGCACAAGAGGCAGCATCGACTTCATCCAAAGCCTCCGGTAAAAAAACAAACAAAAAAAAAACTCAGACAAAACTTTCCAATGCACTACAGTCAAAAGGCTAAAACAGTGTTTATTTATCGTCACTTTTATCGTTACCGTGATAAATAGCAGAAATTATCGGGATAAATTTTCCATATCCCATCTCTACTGTGGAGTACTATTAAATGCTATTGATCGTGCTGAGGTGCTGCCTGTTTTTATACAGACTATACACACCTCGTATATAGAGTTCTTTGTTGCAAAGCATTACTTTCTACTGTGTTTTTAATCAGGTGTTGACTCATCATAAAATAGTCAACTACAGACACAACTCAGTTTTTACATTCATAGCATTATGTTAGCATGCAGTTTTTACAGTTCAGAAATCTGCAACAGTCTTGCAGAGCAATCGACACTGCTCTCTTAAATCTATTGGGTTGAAGTGTAACACATCATGAAGACACCGCACGCTGCATTAAGAAATGCTCGTACTACAAATCCGCTGTGAGTGTAATTCTCCATGTTGCTAATTGTCCCCTGTGACAGTGGGACTGCCCATGCCATTACAATCTGCAGCCACTCCAACCTTCCCGATCCATTATTTCCACTCTTGAAAAATTAATAACTTGCTTAATTGTCCACATTTCTGGTGAGACTCGGGGCCTCATTTACGCTCATGATGTCAGCTGAAGCTCTGCAGCTCGAGTGCATTCAGATTCTTGTTGTACATGACATTTCTTTGTCGCTTTCTGAGCAATTGTTGCTCGTCACAGCTAAACAAAGCAACGCAGAGATCTGAGAGTGTTCACACGGTTATAATCCACAGCCGCGTGGACCTGACTTATCAATTATTCACTGCCGTTTGCCTTTGAATTAGTCCCTGACACACTGCACGGAGGATGGGAGCTTGTAAAGCTACTAGGGGAACACCAGGGGGTCCGGGTCCCAGCGGAGCTTCAGGTTCAGATGCCTGTACACTTACTTTCAGCCTGTCACTAGAAATCACAGACGACCTTTAATGCTAACACCCCCGCCGCCCCTCCCAAAGCTAGAGTAAATTAACATGTGTCTCCGAGGAGCCTCACAAGACCAGGGACTTTTAAAACACAGCATGAATGTGTGACAGTAAAATGGAAGTAGTGTTGCGCTTAGAGGGACGGAGGAAGAACAGGCCGGCGGGTGGTGATGGCAGTGACACTGCAGGGTGAGAGGATCAGTGTTGGTTAGGGGTGGGAGGCCCTGAATGCATCGAAAGCAGTGTTTAAAGCACCACAGTTTAAGTTCTCACCAAATAGAAGAGCAACAAATAAATGGAAGACGTTTCCGTTCAGGAGAAGAATCAAGATGGTTCAGTAAATCCTGAAAATGGAGATTTAAAGGACACAACAGTAAACAAGATGGTGCGTCACGTACTTGGAGAACATATACCAAAGAGGTTTGAAGCTGTGTGGAGGAAACCATGTATTTAGCTTTGAATTCAGTATCTTTGGTTTTCAAATGGCTGATCAAGGTTTATTGCAGTTTTTATGTTTCTCCATCCATCCGTCCATCCGTCCATCCATCCATCCATCCATCCATCCATCCATCCATCCATCCATCCATCCATCCATCCATCCATCCATCCATCCGTCTGTGAACTGCTCTTTGGCTGGATTGTGGTGGCAGGAGGCCAGGCAAGGAAGTCCAGATGACCCTGTGATGAATGTATCTGCAGTTTTACATTCAAAATAAAATATCCCAATACAGCAATGCAGGACTATGCTTTCACCTTCTTCCTCACACATTTTTAAGTTTCTTTGCAGTTTAGTCATTTAACCAAATACTGTTTTGTTTGGGAATTCATCTATTGGCATAACTGATATAATGTATTCTGGATGAAACTTTTAGTTTACATTGGTTTACCTTTACGTATTTTTTTTTGAGTTTCTGGAGTTCCTTCCTGGTCCGGCCTAAGGATGAGTTGAAGGGTGGAGCCTAGCTAAATGTAGAGAGGCCCAGGAAATGGACCAAACCATCAACTGCGACACGGGGCAGGGATAGGGATGGGAATAGCAGCCGAAGTGATGATGATTGGCTAAGGTAGGGTAAGATGTCATGGTAAGCCAATCAGCACTACTTTAACCTCTAACTTTGGAGGTCAGTTAGTTTGAGTCTTGTTCTTTCTTTAGTTGACCTCTTTTAAGGGTGAACCTGGTTCATCTCTTGAGTTTGTGCTTTCGGTCAAATAAAAAACACGTTTACAGGAAGTAAACCTTGACAACTCGGTCCGTGACAACCCAATAAACTGAATGTGGCCCAAAACCTCCAAGCTGGACTACCTCCCTTTAACGGAGACGTGGTCTACTCCTGAACTGAAAGCTTTACTTTCCCGCTCAACTCATCCTTCACCCCAGCCTATGTGCCTGCCCTGTCTGACCATTCCTCGACTGGTGGCAACACCATGTGTGGTGAACGTTGCTGCCTGATGAAGCCAACAGAACCAATTATTTGCCAAGAGCAGACCCAAGACGTTGATCTGAATTGGGAATTAACCCACCAGCCGACTGGAGTTTGCATGTTCTCCCCGGTCTGCGTGGGTTCTCTCTGGGTACTCCAGCTTCCTCACACCGTCTAAAGACATGATGTTAGGTTCATTAGTGATTCTAAATTGGCCATAGGTGTGGGTGTGAATGGTTGCCTGGAGACCTGCATGCAATTACTTTGGTTTTTGGACGTATGTATTTGGTCTTTTGCTGGGATTTGTGGATAAAATAACCCACTACATAAGGCTTCCTCATCTCCTGTAAATGCTAATTTAAAATTACCATTAGGAAATCAAGCAGATCACTGTCTATACACACACTGTACTACCCGACACAAACCTCCGAGTCTTCCGCACAGAGAGCCTCTAAAAGCATTTTTCCCAGCCCAGATGTTGGTGACATCTCCACGGCCATTGAAGCCTCGCACAGACAAGCCAAGTCACCCAGAGACTGCCATCCGAAGGGAAATTACACGAGGAACAAGAGCCAGTTTGTGTGCGTTTTTCCATGCAGGCTTAAGGGAACAGTGGGGAGGGCGTTTTAATAGACAGTGCAAGAGGTGGCGCGATGGCACTGGATCCATGGCAGCTGTTTCCTTCAATGTTTTATGCTCATAGCCACAGCTGCTCTCCAAATGAGAGTTAATATTGCAGGGGGGCCGTCCACCCTGGGTCGAGCCTTGTCGCATGGTCTGAATGTCAAACTCCGCCCAGCAGGGTGACACCGGCTCAAAGGACACACTGTGTGGTTTTTTTTTTTTCCCCCTCTCTCGCCTCTCTTGCCCTCTCCTCCCTGTTGATGTGTCTTTCTGCCTCAATGGATCTTTTCCCCTCAAACGGACAAGGGTGAAATCTGTATTTTTCATGGGCACGCCAATGTGGTTCCAGCTTTAAATGAAAAATAAATGAGGAGCCGGGAGAACTCTTGAACTCTTGATGTTGTGTCAACAGACGGGATCGACTGCTGTGTGTTTTTTGAAGGCTGACACTGATATTGATGATCTAGTTAAGCGTCACGTGGAATTCAAACTTTTGAATGAAGCATGTGAACTGAATACTTTTGGTCCTCACAGCTGTTTAAGGACAAAACAGACGTTATGTCTTGACCCCTTTCTTGTAGAAGATGGAGACACGTCGTAACTTGTTGTTTTACTATGCCCACATGTGGGGCAAACCTATGCAGAAAGAATGATTTATTCAAACCAGAGAGTAGTAACCAGTAGATCGAGTGTTTACTAGGGATGGGTGATATGGACAAAAAAATGTATCCCGATAATTTCTGGTATTTATCACGGTAACGATAAAAATTATGATAAATAAACACCAATTCAGTCTAATCATTTTGACTATAATGCATCTGCAAATTTTATCTGAGTTTTTTTTTTTACCGGACTCTTTGGATGAAGTCGACGCTGCTTCTGCATCCTTGCGCATTTTCTGTCTTTCTTCATCTTCTGGTTTGTGCTTGTGTTTGAGGTGGTGGAACAAATTAGTGCTGTTACTGTCCTTTTTATATTTGTTTGCATACGTTGCATGTTGTAATTTGCTGCTCCACATTTTAACCCCTTCTCGCCTAGTGTTGTGAATTCATGACGTACTGTTTCCGTTCACACTGCAGCCGAAATAACGCATGTAATACTCCAATGCCGGTTTGTGCACATTCAAAAAAATCCTGGGAACCTTTTGCAAGCACCAGTTTCTTGTAGGAACGGCAGGAGTGGTAAGCAAAAATACAAATATTTAATTCTTTATACAGTATAATTAAAAAATCAATTCAGGCTTTAAGGGGTTAAAACCAAACCAGATAATAGAGGTGGAGCCTCGTTTAGGAACGGCGTATCTGCTCTGTCTTCCGCCATTGTCAATTTGTCAATATTGGCCTGCGAGTGTGTCACGCACATATATACGTCATCAATGGAAATTTAACGTTTTTATCGAGGGATGACATATTCTTACCGTGGGGAATGTTTCTGACGATATATCGTAAGGCATAACATTATGACCACCTTCCTAATACTGTGTAGGCCTCCAAAACAGTTGTGACTCACCAGACAATCGACATGGGCCTTCTGAGGGTGTCCTGTGGTGTTGATAGTGGGGAGCCTTTGGGTTGAGAGGAGGAGCCTCTGTGGATCATCCCACAGATACTTGAGCAGTTTGGGATCTAATGAATTTTGAGGTCAGGTCAACACCTTCTGCTGTTCTTCTTTTTTTTTTTTTTCATGAGTTGCTCCTAAAGTGTTTTTGTGGCTGCTGCCGTCATCAAGGAGTGTCATTGCTATGAGGTGGGGGTGCCTGGTCTGGGTCTAGGTGGGTTGTGCATGTCTAAGTAACGTTGAATTGTCACAATTTGATCAATGTTATTTACTTCACCTGTCAGTGGTTTTAATGTTGTGGCTGATCGGTGTATAATCAAAGGTTTAAACCACCCCTCTAAAATGACTGAAAACTGCGCCGGCTAGTCCCGGTCTGACTGAAGTGGTCACACGAGTCATTGTGATTGAGCTGCTCTTCAGATTTTTTAGTAGTATTTGTGTGCACGTAAACACGGCCATCGATCTCCTCCGTGAGTGGATGTCGTTTCCTCGGCTACATGATGTTGTTGACACGAATGTTGACATGAATCTTGTCGATTAGTTCCTCATGTTACTGGCAACAACAGTCCCGTGTTGTTCGGTTGACCCAAATCAAAAACAAATGGCTGCATGTTTGAATGATTAACTAACTTACAGTCGCCAATGTTACATGGAAACAGAGCCACGCTCCTCCCACCGAGCCGCGACCTGCACACTACACAGCAAACCTGTGCTGATCCGCAGTGATAGATGTAGGGTGCCCTTCGATTCTCTGTTGTGTCACACTGTGACGCCGGGCACTAGATCCCTTTGGACTGCCACACACACACACACACACACACACACACACACACACACACACACAGTGGTGGCAGCAGTGAGCATGATTTGAAGTGTCCTGTCTGTGGTGGTGCAGCTGCATAAAGGAAACAGCTGCTGAAATATTACACGCAGCCCCCCGGTGTCTCCTACTATCTATCACATAAAAACAGTGGTCAGCTCAGCCCGGAGAGAGAGGACACAACAAAGACATCTGCAAGATGGCCTCAGACACACAACCCCACTGATGTCTGCACCGCTGTGATGCTGTCTCCGCCGGGTGGATGACGAGCACGCTGCTGGGATGTGCTCTTCTTCGGGCTTAGTCCCGCTCCCACTGTTTTCTTTCTGTGTGAAGTAACACGCAAAAAAAAAAAGAAAGAAGGAAACTACGACTCGGTTTCAAACACAAAAGATGGAATTCTGATGCAGCATTCATGTCTGGTTCCAGGATGTTCAGGATGTTTGAAAGTCATTTTCCTAATCTGTTTGTTTGCTCGCACTAAACGCATGTCTAAACGCAACCTTTAAGAACCTTGGAGCTAATCTTGACCACATGGTGTGCAGCATTAAACCTGACGTCCGTCTTAAGTGGACATAAAACAGATAAATGAGTTGTGCGACAGACATTTTGAATACCACAAAAAAACAAAGCTTACTCTCTTGACTTATCAACAGAATCATAATTTGTTCATCGTTGTCCAGGACACTCAAGGCCGCTCCATAAAAATGAAGTTCATTCACAGAAACAAAATACAAATACACAGAAAATTCCATCACAAATTAAAAGCAGGAACTGACAATAACAGAGTTAGAGGTTTCCAAACCCACCGTTGCACTGAGCTGTTGTTTCTTTTGTTTTTAGTAATACACAGGACAAGATGTTACCAAAATCCCTTGTGCCAAAATCCCAGGCAAAACACATTTAGAGGCCCTGTTCGACTAAGAGGCCCTACCAAACCTACAGTCATGTGATATGACACTAACCTATATTCTACATAGACTAAGTAAAAGCTGCTGGCTTGTAAGCCCACTGAGCAGCAGAGGATACTTCAAACATTGTAAAACATAACCTAACTAAACGCTGCTGGCTTGTATGGCCCGCTCAGCAGCTAACCATAGCTACCAAGCAACATGAAAACAACAGGAACCTGACCTGAACAACAGCAGTATGCAGCATGTCATTGGGGTTTTCAAGTGGGCACCTCCCTTCACCAATGTTTTGTTAAGTTAGGCCCACGACACCTCGAGAAGGCTTAACAGTCATTTCCAGCGTCCTGGAGTCACCCCCCCTCCACACCGCCACTGCACAACCCTGTCTTCCTCATCAATCGATGTTTATTAACAACTAATATAGCAACTAACAACCACGAGCCAAACTAACAAATCTACCATGATTCGCCCCGTTGATGCGAGCTGGAAAACGTAACAAACAAATCGACTGTATCGACATATTGACTGTGGCCTACATGCGGCCAACACAAGTATACTATTCCTTTTGTTGCCAGAGCATCTATTATACGAGTCTGATGGTCTTATATCAGCTGGTGGCATCAGTCCGCTGGGAATGGTAGTAATTTGATGCAACCTGCTGTAAATGGAGAGATTTATACGCTGACCACAACACAATCCTTTGATGCATTTCTTCTCGTACGTCGACGGCTTGATTCATGTTGCTTTTGTGCTCTACATACTGCCTCCAGGAAACAGCCAACATGTAACGTTGAAGCTCACTCAGATTGATCCGAAAGGACGTGGACATGTGATCGGCAGAGAGTCGGATACATGCAGTCCCTCAGACTGATCCAACTCAGCTCCCACTGTGAACGCTACGGGACGTCATTCATACCCTACTCTGTCCAGCTGTACAACAACTCATTTTTATGCAACATGTTATCCCGGTTAATGCACATTATTGCACCTTATTAAGCCTCCGTTTAATAACCATGTATATGATATGTATTTACCTCAATCTCTATTTCTTGTGCATTTGTTCGTATGCTAATTTTGTACATTTTTTGCATATACTGTTTTATTTTATTGTAGTAAACATTTTATTTGAATGTATTTTTTTATTTAAAACTATTATTTTTTTATCTTATTTTAATTTAATTTTATTTTTATTTTTACTAGTGATTCTCAGGAGTGTTTCTTTTTTATTATTATTCTTTTTATGTGCAGCTAACCTACTATGACCAAGCAATTTACCTTGTGGATGATGAAACTCTGTCTAAGTCAGCACAACACAGTTTAGCTTCCTTCCTTTTTAGCAAGCCATCGTCCAGGAGCCAAAACGTTTCACACAATAAATATTAGGAGAATATCACAAGCAAATATATATTTCTGCTGCCCCTCTAGTACAGTGACTGTACTAGACTGTACTGTGTAACTAATGTGCATACCCACAAGTTCAGTTTACAGCTCAGGACTGTTGACTGCAGTGATGAGCTGCTCTGCTCTTCCAGTTTGAGGAAGTGGCAGGAACCGAAGTCGTTGAAAATATTTCCACGTGGCACGTTTGGTTTTCTCAGTAAATCAGTTATATCACCCATATAAATCCCTGCATTTCATTTAAATGTGTTATCTCTTGTCATCGGTGCAAGTCTCTTTTTACTCTTCTAAGTCACTTCACAGTGGCCATTATTAGTATATTTTTATATTTATATATGTAGCTGCCTGGTGTCGGTCAGTCGTACCGTGCGTTTTTGTATTCTCTGCTCTGTCTCATGTCTGATTATCTCTCTCTGCTACTTCTCACATATGGCCTTCCTCAAAGAATGAGATTTCTGCAGGGAGCCCGTTTCCCCATCTGCCAAAGTCATATAGAAACTCTCAGCGCGGCGCATGCAGGGTGACACTGAGCTACATCAACAGTGACAAAAGTATATTGAATAATTATCTTTGGAATTAATACATTAGGCCAAACTTAAGTAAATGTCAGCAGATCAGTATATGTGCGGATGAGAGGCAGAGTTAGGGGGAAATGTGAAGGAGGCTGCGCTTCATTAATCATGTCTCCCAAAGTAATGTGGGCAGATGAAATGATTCTTACAGAGAGCTGTCATTACAGCCGCAGTGGTCATTTTAGATATCTAATTTACTATTCAACACCACAATCTTCTGCACTGGATGGAGGGGGGGTGCAGATAATTAACTCATTCAGCGCTGATTACCTCCATCAGAGGTTTCTATCCCATTATGCGAGGATATGAAACGCGGTTTCAGACGAGCAACTGTACAATAATGCTGGAAAGCTGCGTTTAAAGTGGCCGGCCTTCAAATACATGTTTACAGTCAAATTAGTGTCTCGACAGTTTTTCCTCTTTGCAACATTTTGAGGCCAAACTTAGCGCCACCATTCAGCCATTGATTTGTTTAATTCGTATACAACAGTGAACCAAATTAAGCTAACAGATTGTGAAACTTTTATCCAACACTTTAATCACATCTGTTTTATTCATATTTTTTTTTACAAATTTACTTGAAAAAACACAAAATGCCTAAAATTCAATAAATTCAAACGTCACACTGCTTTGAATTAGTCGACCAATTCTTAGAAAACAGCACCGTAATGTTTTTGGATTATTCTGTGGGGTTTGGACTCATATAAATACACTGATCAGGCGTAACATTATGACCACTTTCCTAATATTGCGGTCTCTATTGTGCCTCCAAAACAGTCATCAGAGAATGGATATGGGCGTCCTGTGGTGTCTGGCAACAGAATGATGTTAGTGGGGGGGCTTTTGGGACCTATGGAAGGGGAGGGGTGTTAGGGAGGAATTTGTGGTGATGCCGATGAAGAAGAAGAAGCACCAGAGTCCTGTAGGTTTTATGCCTGAAGGAGTTTATTTAGACTCGTACGAGGAGAACAGAAGATTCGTCATCACAACATAAGTGCATGAGTCCACCTCAATTGTAAGGGACTAACAGTAAACTCAAAGTCTAATACTAAGAAGGTGGACTGAGGCAGGGGGTTTGGTTATAACCATTGGTTATTGTACATAAACATGAATATAAGGATTCACACCAACTAGCCAACTAACTCCATGTTTTTTTCTGTTCTGTGTCAGGCTGCATCCTGCTGGGGATGGTTGCTGCCATCAAGGAGTGTCATTGCTATGGGGTGGGGGTGCCTGGTCTGGTCTAGGTGGGTGCTACATGTCTAAGTAACATCCACACCAATGAATGCCCGGACTAGAAGTTTCCTAGCAAGATGGTCAATGCTATTTACTTCTCCTGTCAGTGGTCGTAATGTTGTGGCTGATTGGTGCATATAACTTTATATATAGTTATTTGCGAGCAAAGAGAAGAGTGACAGTTTAGCTTTACTCTGGTCTCGATCCTAAACTTATATTTCTTTCAGTTTTACAAATGGACATTATTTCCTGTCCCTAGTTTCAGCTGAGTAACAGAGGACGGGATTATTTGTTTTCTTGGTCTCCGTCCCCAACCTTGACTTGACCTAGATGGTCGTGACTGGGCCCCGTTTCATAGCTCAGGAAGCGTGCTGTAAAAACACACAGCTGTGATGCTAAAAAGAAACAACTGTCATCTGCATATGTGCACCCACCCAACGGTGATCCCCCGGTGAAGTATGATTGATATTTCCTGCGACGTTAACATCAGTTTGTCTGAAGCTGAACTGAATCCCACACACCAAAACCAGACCCAGCTCAAAAAGAAAAAAAAAAAAAATCACTTCCAACTCTTGATTGTGCAGCATATGTGGGGCCTAAGTTGTTTTCATCTAGCATTCCCAACATCTGCTCAGCCCGAGACACTGAGGAGAACGGCTCAGCGGTGACCCATCCTGTGCTGGAGGGAGTCTAAGATGAAAAATATATGACAGGCAGACAAGGCATGACACGGAAGTGAGTGCAGGGTGGATGGGTTATTGATGACCCTTCAGATTGCATGATCATTCCCGGGTCAGAAGAGTCTGACACAGACTTCTGATTATGTTTTTGTTATTGTGTCTTGCATCTAAGTTGCTTAGGATGGGCGAACTCCAGGGCTGAAAAATGAAGTCAATGTAAAAACGCTAAAAACTACAAATATCCACTTGAGCCGGACTTAAAAAGCAAATCAACGTCCATTGACCTCCAGGTTGAAATGTCCAACTTTAAAGCAAAATAAACACATTTAGGCTTATTTCCAAGCGGACACTAACAACAGAGAGTGAGATACAGAAGGTAGTGGAATAGGAAACTGTTGCTAACAACACTATGTCATGGTTCTGTGGATTGCACTGACCAGGCATAACATTATGACCGCCTTCCTAATGTTGCGTAGGTCTCTCTTGTGCTTCCGAATCAGTTGTGACTCATCAGAGAATGGACATGGGTCTTCTGAGGGTGTCCTGTGGTGGACATACACAATCAGTTTGGGATCGAGTGTATTTGGAGGCCAGGTCAACACCTTGTGCTGAAGTCCAGGGTCTAGAAGTTTCCCAGCAGAACACAAAATGGTCAATGTGATTTACTTCTCCTGGTTTTAATGTTGTGGCTGATATAGCAAAACTATTGCAAACCAATCAAGTCGTCTTCAGGCTTTTCCAGCACGGCCCCTAACATGACCATGTATCATAATTAGACAGGATTCCCTTTCCATTTCCTTTAAGTGATCAAAGTATTAAAATCTAGTCCTTGGTACAAATGTGCTCCGTTCAAGAACATTCTTAATCTCTGCTTTCACCTCTCTGTGTGGCCTGTAGTAGTATATCCATGCTCTCTGAGAGTAAATTCCGAAAAGGTGATGAAAACCTGGAATACAATTTTCCATTTTTTTCCAAAATGTTCCTGCAGCGGCACCAAACAAGACGGACCTGGTCTCGTGAAAATGAAAGAGGAGGACCAGAACGGGGACGTGGCAGACGTCCTACTGGCACGGTCCGCCGCGTTAATTTGTCTAGATTAAGTTGTCTCGATCCTGTTGTGTGTGTGACCTCCTCTATACAGTAGCAGGTGCTGAGGCAAGTAAAAAATGGCCCCCGATGATTGATGCCTTTTCAATTAGTCACAATGTGAGACCTTCGTATGTCACTCTCGCTCCCTTATTAATGACGGGGCTGCGTTAATACTGGGCGCCGTGGAGAGCCTCGGAGTCCGGGTTTGTAATTAACATGAAGAGGCTTAAAGACGCAAGACGGGGAAGAACGGGGGAGTCCTCTAAACGGAGCGAGAGCTTTTCATTTTATGTTTATGCACTTAATTATCTACGTGCATGAAGTTCATGCAGAGAGAATGATTTCTGCACACAGATGCTGGTATTGATATGTTATAGACGTCATACAACATTACTTGTACTTTTCTTTTTTGCTTAAAGTAAATGAACCTCTAGTTGTGATATTTAATTTAAAGAGGACAGCGTTCAATCTAATCTCTCCCTGAGGCCTCTTTTAACTGTGTGTACGCTAGCGATGTCTCTCTTGACATTTTTTAGCCGACAGCGTCAGAACTCATAATTAAAAGACAAAGACGGTGATTTTCTACATTTTTCATGTTCCATGCGAAGAACAAAAGCAAGAATGAATATATTTTATTATTTATTTCAAATTTCTGTGTGTATCCGAAGTTGAATGTATCAGTGGGGTTTATCGTTTGTTCATATTATCACTGGTATGACTCACTTCCACACACTGCACTACTAACTTTCCATTGGAGCATCAGCTGTGTCTTATGAACAGTCTGAGACAAACTGACTGTTTTGTCTTCTTTCATTTCATTGGTCACTGAAACTGGGAAATTGCCTTTTGTTGGTTTTGGTGCTTTCATGGGTTTGTCGATGACAAGCAAGAAAGTCCGGGGCTGAAAGATAAAGTTGACACAGATGGACCTTAAGCAGCAGCTTGAAGCTGACTCCATAACTGACTCCAACCCCATAGACCTCTGTGTTAAAACGTCAGACTGTACAGCACAAATAAAGCTTTTAAAAAGCCTGGTGTTCTTACCAAGCATATTTGTCTCATTTCTAGTCAAAATATCTCATTTTCTCAAGAGAGTACATCTTAATACAGAGCCAGTTTCACTAGTTCCATTGCAAGATTTTTTCACCTATTTTCAAGCAAAAATTGCTTGAAAATAGGCAAAAACAAGTCCCTGTGTCTTGCTGACATGGTACTCTTTAGGCAATTGTGTCTTATATTAAGTGTAATGAGATATTTTGACTAGAAATGAGACAAATATAATTGGTAAGATTTTGTTTTTTTGCAGTGTACTCATCATTCATCTTCTGTAACTGCTTGAAGGGTCACAGGTTCTGCTGGAGCCTATCCCAGCTGTCATAGGGCGAGAGGCAGGGTACACCCTGGACAGGTCTTAGTCAGTCAGTCAGTCGCAGGGCTAACACAGAGAGTCACACCTAAGGATCAACAATGAACCTAACCAGCATGTCTTTGGACGGTGGGAGGAGGCTGGAGAACCTGGAGAGAACCTATGCAGACACAGGGAGAACATGCAAACTCCACACAGAAAGAAAGGCCCCAGTCGGTCCATGGATTGGAACCCGGGATCTTCTCACAGTGAGGCATCGCTGCCAACCACCTTTCCACCGTGCTGCCCTTTTTAAATTTCACATTTGTAAAAATTAGATCAAGGCATGAAGGTTTAAATAAGTGTGTGGCTTAAGTAACGGTGGGGTAGACTGATAAGTCAAAAGCTGACTGTCTGGACGTCATCTCAGCTCCACTAACGCTCCACGCCTTTATTTATTAATTTAATTTTTTGAATTATTAAAAAATATAATAAAAAATATAGATACGAGATGTGTTTTTGCAAATAAAGGAAAGCTAAAAAACAAGTAATAAGTGCAGAACTAACTGCAAATTTGTTGGTGAGTTGTTTCTCTCCAGTTTCCTTGACAAAACACAGGAAGACGTTTCATTCATGTTTTCCAAGGAAAGAATCAGAAGAAGATGCAAAGCAGTATGACTTGAAACCACCGTTCAGCGCTTTAGGAACTGCAGGAGTTAAGCTGCGTAATGTGTCAGCCAGACTCCCCCCAAAAAACAGATTTTCATTTGCACGCATTATTGGTAATAATCTGTGATCTGTGAAGTTTGGAGGTCACACAGATTAGCTCACGCAGTCGGCAATAACAACAACTTCTCCAGATTATGAAGCGCATATGCAACAGATGAAAAGGCATTTGCGCTGTAAGTGCTAATGGTGCGTTGTTCCTGGATGATAAACCAAGAGTTACCTCGGATCTCTGCGCGTCAAGGGACAAACAGCCTCTCAGCGCAGTCCTTCACCAAATCCCATATCTATAATCCCTTTAGGAAGACACTGTTCATAAAACCAAACATAATCTGACGTGGTCGTCTGAGACTTTTTTAAATATTCTGGTCCACTTTTGAATCTGCCTTCCCAGTATTTAACTGTGTTTATGTGACTGTTACCGTTTCCTCCTAATCTGGTGGCCGCGTGTGTTTGTGTGTGGTCTGCAGAACAGGATTACCTCACTTATTAATAGGATGCCCGTAAATATGATTAATTCACCGATTGCTTGAAGAAAAACAAACAAAGGAAGCCCAGCGGAGTTGGAGGCGGCCGCAGGGAGGGAATTAGGGACTTATCACGTACATGTGGGATCAGTGCTGGGATTTGTTTGGACTCGCTTGATTGTTATGTTGTTGTTCTGGGAATTTGACCTTGACATGTTGATTTAAGGTACTTTTAGTGGCTTTGAGATAAGCAAAAAAAAATAGACACCGATCAGGCATAACATTATGAGGGGAGGGGCCTCTGTGGATCATCCCACAGATACTTGATCAGTTTGGGATCTAGCGAATTTGGAGTCAAGGTCAACACCTTGTGCTGTTTTTCACGTTTTTTTTTAGTTGTTCCTAAAGCGTTTTGTGTCAGGCTGCATCCTGCTGCCATCAAGGAGTGTCATTGCTATGGGGTGGGGGGTGCCTGGTCTGGTCTAGGTGGGTGCTACATGTCTAAGTAACATCCAGATCCATAAGCTTCCCAGCAGATCATTGAATTGTCGCAAGATGTTCCGCGTTATTCGCTTCTCCTGTCGGTGGTCATAATGTTATGCTCGATCGGTGTATACTGTAAAACAAGTTCACTTTATAAAGATAAGTACCAGCACTCCTCGCCACACACTTCAGATGGTAGCGCCCGCCATCCTGCCAGCCTCATGAATAAATTATTTCCCTCCCCGCTGCCAAACACTGCTACAATGACTGTATTTTTGCCATTTAAATTTCTAATCTCATTTTCATGCAAATGGGAAATTTATTGTCACAAACCATGTAACGTTGGCAGTAACGCCTTATCTTAATGAATATCGAGTGCGGCGGTATTTCCCTGCTGCAATAGCTCACTAATCAAGTTTTAGTTGGAATGTGATTCATAAAGGGACGATTCATGGCCTCTCGACTCACACTCAGACTCTGCAGCCTTATACGACTGCGTTATGAGGATTGATGAAGTCATCCATCAGATTGATCGCCAGCATTCTACCAAATGAAAATGATTATCAAATGACTGTGGCCGAGCCGTTAAAAGACCCCTGACTCGTAAAACTTGGAAGTTAGAGCTTCTCTGAACCCACTCAATTAAAAAGTACGAGGTAATCGCTTATACATGCTGTTAGTTTGAGTTATGGTGGCCAACACAGTCTCCCTCCACCGGTGCTCCTCCGCTCTATTGTGCAATTACTTAAGAAATGATACATTAAACCTTTGAAAGAATCAGAGGTTTAAGTTCAGGTGACCTTTAAAAGTGCAGGAAAGTTAAATGGAAAGTTGAGGGGTTTTTGTTCCCCCCGATAAAACCGCTCTGATATCGAGCCTTAAGTCTCCCTCTGCAAAATTAGAAATTAAAAACTAGATTAGATTTATTGTCATTGCATATAACACAGGTACACACACAACAAACTGAACCCAATAATAGGGAACAGGCTACGGCTATTGAGTGTTTAAATAAGTATTTTACATTAAAAGTATATAAAAGATGTAATACTAATATATAGATTTGTATAAGCAGTATGAACACATATACATACTGTAGGCTATATATACATATGCACACACAGTAAATACATTTGTACATACGTATATAAACATTCAGACATATCTACATATCTACATAAACATGCTCATCCTACATATATACACAATATACATATATAAATCTATATATGGGGGTCACTATAGATCAATGTGTGTAATCCTCAAGGTCGGGTCCTGTACCAGAGGCCTGGGAGTTTGAGGGCTCTGCGCACAGGAACCACGCTCGCCTTGACCTTCCACATCTGCTCCAGCTTCGATTGCGGATGTTGGAACACTGGGCTAACAGCTGTTTCGTTGTTAGCCTTGATTGTGACCATTGGTCAGGGTTACTCGTATAGTAGCATTCCAACAGTTCCGTGTTTTCCGCCCTTGTCCATTTATGTCTTGTTCCAGTAGTCCATTTCTCATCAGGTTGCCCTGGTTCCCTGGTGACCCGGGCGACGTCCGAGCCGGTGTGACTCTGTCATTTGTCTATACTCTCATGTTCCTGAGGTAGGCTTCATACATTAAGGATCTTGCCCAAGAATCCTCACTGGATGCAGTTGTGTTTTACCCTCACCGGCATTTTGCCCCAACCGGGATTCAAACCCTGGTCCCGTGTGGTAGTCCACGTTACTAACCGCTCTGTATATACATATACATACATATATATATATATATATATATATATATATAGAGAGAGAGAGAGAGAGAGAGAGAGAGTATACTGTGTGTGTATATAGCTATTTAAATAGATAGATAGATAGATAGATAGATAGATAGATAGATAGATAGATAGATAGATAGATAGATAGATATAAATATATGATGCATATAAATACAGTGGTGCCCATATTGTTGGATATATTTATCTCTTCCCATGACATGATTGTGATTGACAGTGTGATGTATTAGATAAATAAGACAAAGTGTATATCTTCTCAAAAAATGATGTATAAATGACGTGTATGTATAATGATTAAAAAAATAAATGCGTCTGAAAACAACTTATCTAACTTGTGCAACAGCGCATCTAATGCATATGCGTGCTCTTTCAGTGAGTTTTAGCAGCATGTGGTTTTCATCCAGACAGACAAAGAAGATGGTCTACAAGGTCCACCTCTGCATGAACTGCTTTATTAGGTACCAGGAAGAAGAAGTGGCATATTGTTGTCTAATGTGATGATGCCTGTTCTAATGATCTAAATACATGTTTACATTTGTTTACCGCTTAAGGACATCCTCCATGAAAATGAAAACACAAAGTAAAAGATCAGAGAATAACATATTGTACCATATCAACCCCTGATTCAGAGCAAAGTAGAAGTGAAAGCACCATCACTTACAGACATGCTCCTGGTCACTTGGCTGAGTAGCCAGACTACTGCACTACTAGTTCCAAACTGAAGTATGTAACCAGACCTCCACTGCTGCTAGAGACTGAACGAATATAAGATCAATTTTGCATTTAATCCTAACCTAGCCTCTTCTAGCACACGGGAACCACCTCAGGATGAATTGCAGGTATTGTGCTGCTGTGATGAAAAACAAAAAAACATTCACTCTCACTAATGCAGACTAAGCTTTTAATTCCTGTTTTTGGTTAACACTCTGAATGATCTTTCGGCATTATGGAATTCCTCACCTTTTTTGTCAATAAACACGCTTTATCTAAAATAAGAGCTTTACGTCTACCTAGAAGATGATTGGCCCATATGTAATTCTCTCTGCAGCGATTCCCCGAAGGCTTTCCTCCCTTTTGTTTTTGTCAGCTACTTCAATTACCACCATATGACGCTGGGGACAAGGTGACAAACACAGTGTTGTCTGTGTGCACATGAAATTGTTTGTTTGCTCCGACGAACCGCCAGGTTGAGCTAATACCTCACAGCCTTTGGTAGATTAGACACTTTGGGAGGTGTCAATCGGGAAGCCCCGCCTCTTCCACGGTCCAATCGGTCCAACAGAAAAGCAGAGCGGAGCCATCACCCTCCACCTTTCCCCTCTCTCCCTCCATCTCCCCGTTTCTTTCTCCCCTCATTCACTGAGGATCAAGCCTCTATAATCCCGGGATTTTATATCCACCAAAACAGCTTGGGCCCATCAGCAAATTGTGATGGCATATGGTATAGGTTTATGATTCATCTGGCACATGCATAGCAATGAGAGCCTCCTCATCCGTGGGCAAACACCGGGAAAATATCGTAATGTTAAACGATGCCAGCCACGGAGAGAAGTGGCACAGGGCGTGTGGGAGGGCTGTGTTTGTTCAGCCCAGCGAGCACAGCAGCTGAGGTTGTAAACAGCGCGACAGATCTGCCCTCCCTACCTCCCTGCCTCCCATGGTCCGGCCTAGATTAGAGGCCGACGCTAGGGGTGGACGGTCTGAGAAGGATCTAGAGGAAGATGGAGAGATGGGCGGAGAGAATGAGGCAGGCGGGAAAAGCAAGCCGGAATTTTGCTCTATGTTTGATCTCACCGGTGTGTCTTTTCTGGCTCTAGTTTCATACTCGTTGTGTGTTAATGCATCCAGAAACGCTAGAGAAAGGCAGCTAGAGTTCTAGCTTCTTCAGGTCTAAACTGAAGAACGTGGATGAGTAGTGAAACATGCCGACGCAAGATGCATAGTATTTTACCAGGAATGTTCCCCGGCTGCAGATCGGTTTAGTTATTTGTCTTATATTTGTGTTTTTCCTGCATTTGCCACATGTCAGCAAAGCTACCGTGTCAACCGAACGAGTCTGTTCAATGATTCAAAGAGCTAACTGGTCCTAAAGAGTGACGGCCAGAGCATGGAGCTGCTGCAGCTGATGCGTTGGTCCTAGAAAATGTAATGCATATGAGAAAGGTGGCTACAGAATTATTAAAGGGAGGCAACGAGATCTGTGATCACAGTGCAGGACCGGCCACATCACCATCCATGTCATTTAATGGTTCTTTCTCCCTGAATCAGTTATAACTAAATCAAATTACAAGGCATTAATTATCACAGAGTCAACTTTTCAAGGTCCCTCTGCTTTGCTGAACTTAATGTATTATTTGTATTCTTCACCAGATGCATCTGTGGCTGCAGGCGTTTTGTTTTCAGGTCGTCCATCTGTGCAACTCTTGTGAACCTGATAATCTCATAAACGGACAAACTGACACTTGGTCTACAGGATGAACCTGGAGGTCAAAGAAAGGAAACTGTGATTTGAATGTTTCCCATAAATGTCTGATAACTTCACAGTGAAGTGGATGTTCTGCTTGTCTTCATTCAATCAGAGCATTACAGGAGTCTGGACCAACATAGATAGATAGATACTAACTGCATTGATATTAACTTATGACTAGCTGCTGAGTGAAAACAACCCCACAAGGTGCTAGTTCAAATTTAAAACCATTCCGTTAGATTTAGTAGTATGGATGTTCAGGGTTTTCTGTCTCGTGTTGCAGGAAAAGGTAGGACATGTATGAGACGGCATAGGGAAACAAAAAGGGAATTTATAAAGGGAAATGATACGCAGGTGATCCAAAAAAGAATGATTGAATTTAGGAATGAACACAGGACAATCACGGAAGTCCAGCCTTCAACAGCTTGAAGCATACAAGGTGGGGAAGGATTGGACCACATGGTCGTGGCAAACAAATGAAAGTGAAATAACAAAACTAGACCTGGCTAAGGAACTTATATCAAGTTGAAAGCAACAAACAAAAGGTCCAACTATCTTCTACATAAGCAAGTACATTGGTGGCACCAACCAATAACCAAAAGCTTACCAATGTGAGATGCCCCAATAGTCCAAACTTATAGCTCTACTCATCCCTTTCCATGTAGGCTATCGGTCGTACCTCAATGATCTGGGGCTGAACCTACCAATCGGCAGGTGCTGCCGGACTTCCTCTCAGTTGGAAACCAATTATGGAATCAACACCTACAGAAACAGACCATTACAAACATTTAATGAAGTTATATAGAACAAGTCCATCCCTCAAACACCCAATGACCCGCCCCTGCCTATATAGGCACGTCTAACCTCTCCTAGTCCATTTGGCTCGGTTCTCAAACCTCTTTCTGTTCTTTCTTCTCCTTCACAATGTCACTGCAGGAACCAGGAAGACACGGAGCCAAAGCTTCCAGAGATATGCTCCCATCCTGAATCTCACTCCTGGTTCCTCCATGAGAACATCAGGGGACCACCATCGGCCTCTACATCCTCCTTCATCCCATCCCCTGCGCTTCCCTCTCCTTAACCTGGGTCAAAATCTTTGTATATACTGAGTTGTGGTCTTTTAGGGATTTTTTTCACCTATCGATACCAGAAGAAGAAGTCAAGGCCAAATAATTCAATATTGTGATCAGGCACCACTATTTTTAAGGTCGATGGAAAGAAGTAAAAGCTTCAAAAGGTAATATATCAGGAATGCAACTCAAACACCAATGCACAGTAAATGGGAAAATAACCTAATTTTAGTAGCATAGTAAAAACTGTAAAACAGATTTTGCCCGTGACTGTGCAGCAAAATCACCAAAGTTAACAGAGTTCCTTGCTGCCTGTTCATCCACAGACATAATCCACTACATTAGCACCATTTCCAAACATCTGCTGGAGAAGTCAGAGGCGATGCGCTGCCTCTCCCGCTCATGCCTCTTTGGAAATGTGACATGGTTATACACAAACACCTCCAGCCAATGTTCCCCTCTGCCTTCATTAAAGCGCACTTGCAGAGCGCTGCTGGCAAGGTGAAACGACCCAGGTCTGCCACAGCCGCCGGGTCGGCCCAGGCTCACACGGCCTCACGTCATTGGCTCGGAGCGCCGTCCATCAGCCGGGGTGCCTCGTCAACACGGGTTCAGGAGCGGAGCAGAAGTGACCGCGGCTGCCCGCGTGGATCTGCTGCTCCGAGAGAGGCTGCCACGAGCTGACAGCCAGTATGTTGGGGGTTTATCATTAGCAGGCTCCAGACGGCCTGCCGACCCCTCCGGCCGGACAGGTGATCTCGCTCAGACCGTCTGACTCAACATACTGTATGCCCCTGTGGAGCTTCAGCACACATATTGTGCCGTCATTATTTTATACCTAGCAGGAGCATCCCTAAACACAGCCCAGATTTAGGTGCAAATGCAGGCTGCTGTGATTGTGAATTCTTTCTTTCTTTCGCTCTTTCTCTCTCTCCTTTTTTTTGTGTGTAGCAGTGGGTGGGAGAGAGACGAAAACAAAGTGCAAAAAATGGCATCTGAAACCATTTGCATGCATTGACCATCTGTTCATTTCAGAACATGTTCAGCATTATTTCGGAACAGCACTTTAAAGTTGAAAATAAGAGATTTTTTTTTGTCATCCAATGTGTGTTTGCCTCCCGGTTTCCTAATAAGAACGAACAACTTCCATCCATATAACCACAGCTTTGCTCCACAGCAGCTCCTGCTTATTGTAATTCAGACCTTTTGGTTTATCTGGTAATGTAACCAGCCAAAATGATTGGAAATGGTGTAAACGTGAACACCGTTTGGTTCCTCTGTACATTTTATAGTTACTACACTAAATATCTGATGAGGCATAACATTATGACCACCTGTTTGATATTGTCTAGGTCTCCCTTGCGCCTCCAAGACAGTTGTTACTCATCAGAGAATGGACATGGACCTTCTGAGGGTGTCCTGTGGTGTCTGGTAACAGAATATTGTTAGTGGGGGCTTTTGGGTCGAATGGGTTGAGGGGTGGGGGTCATCCCACGGAATTTGGAGGCCAGGTCAACACCTTGTGTAGTTCTTCATGTTCTTTTTTGAGTTGTCCCTAAATCATTTTTGTGTCTGTGTCAGGCTGCATCCTGCTGCCATCAAGGAGTGTCATTGCTATGGGGTGGGGGTGCCTGGTCTGGTCTAGGTGGGCGCTACATGTCTAAGTAACATCCACACCAATGAATGAATGCCAGGTCCAAAGGTTTCCCAGCAAAACACTGAATTGTTACAAGATGGTTGAGCTTATTTACTTCACCGGTCATAATGTTGTGGCTGATCATTGTATATACCAAGTAGAAAGTGTAGAAAATGACTGGTTGCATAGAAATTAAAGTTAAATGAAACCTCCATGACCCATCCCAGTGGTTTCCTGACCAGTGTCTTTAAAACATTTAGCGTTCACCTTCTCCATTTCTGAAAAAATATCAGCAGAGACGTGAGACGTGACGCTAGTGAACTCAGACTTACGTGAACGTCTTTAGACTGGAATGCAAAACGCAGTAAACACAACTCGACATGTTCGTGTCATAGTGTTGAATTCTGTATGTTTTCTGTGCCTCTGTTTGGTTTTCCTTGTGCCCCCCCCCCCCCCTGATTGTTGGATTGGTTTCTCCTGGTGTGCTCCGCCCTCGTTAGTTTCACCTGCGTCTCGTTGGCGTCTCTGCCCACATATAGCCCTGCCTTTCTCTTTATTCACTGTCAGGCTGTCTGAAATGTTACCTCTGTTTAGTTTCCTCTGCTGTGTTATGTTATGCTCTGTGTGGTTTTTTCTTTAGGATTTGTGTGCTCTGATTACCCTGCCTTTAGTTCTGATTTTGAGTTTTTAGTAAAGTCATTATGTTGCCTGCTCCTACCTACCTTACAGGCAGTTTAGGCTTCTGCTTCAATTTGACGTCGTAGCTACAGCGACAGCACAGAACCTAAGCAAACTCAAACACTATAGCCTGACGTGCACCTCTCCATTAATTAAACTAGCAAGACCTGCGATTAACCCGCTTGCTAGTAGCGTGTTTCCACTTTAGTATTTCTGGCTGCTTCTCCATCTCCACAGTTTTCAAATTGATTGTTTTGGATCAATAAAGATGAAACACCTTGAGGAAAGGTTAACTGAGGAGGTTCGGAGACGCAAACATTTGTACGTCTTCAGTTTCAGTCGCCATTGTTGAAAGTGAAGCAGGAAGTAGAAATAAAAATTAGCCCGAGTGGTGTTTTTACAGAGCGAGCCGGACTAACAAGCGCACAAGTATAAATGGCTAGCACCAGTGTTGGCTACATGTGTAGGGTACGGCGTCCAGTTCCGCAGTACTTTAAATGTACCCTCCTTCCTCCTTTGCTACTACTCTTGACAATTTGTACGCAAGAACTGTCCGTTTAAAGTTTTACAGTGTTACGTAGCATTAGCTGTAGACACATCGTATAGCACAGGCTTGATTTGTGCAAGAAGTTCTGCAAAACCTTTCAGAAAGTTTATATATATCAATTTTTATGTCTCCTGCATCATTATGGTTTCCACATCTGTGGATCTTCTGAAATGACTGTACAGACTATCGTACAGATATACGTGTATATCTTACAGGCTTTAAAATTCACTGAACAGAGAGCTCACAGAAAAGAGCATCAAGATAATGCTCTGAAATCCCAAACTGTCAATCTCTCCTAATCCCCCCCACCTGCATTTTCCACGGCCGTCACCAGACAGCAGCCCTCCACGTCGCCTGAGAAGGGGATTTATTTGTAATGCTCTCAGAAATACAATGCATAAAAATCAAGCGTCGACTCAAACATGCTGTTCTCAGGGCGCGGCGGGCTTGCCCTCCGGATCCCGCGCGGCCCCGGCTCGGGCTTTGAACGGTCCATGGCTGTCCGGCGCCCCTGCACTTGATCTCAAAGTTACCCAAATTTCAGAGACAACTGTGCAAATCGGGATAACCTGGGAAGCCAGACGGGCTTTAGGGGGTGGGGGGGCAACAGCTGCTTAAGTCCGTACACTGGCTGCCAGAGAAACTTTATCAGGGGAAGTGGAGGTTGAAATTTTATGGCAGCTAAGCCCCCCTCCATCAAATTGCGAAAACAGAACCTTGTGGCACAGCTCAGGACGGATTTAGGAGTTTACTCTGCGTTTTCTTGGCTCCAAATGTTAATGTAAAAATAGAAGAATGCAAAGACCTGCGGATAATGCCGTCCTCATGCGCCACTCTCATTCCAAGCAGGACGTTACGTTGGTCGTCCCAAATAAAATGGGGAATTCTTTGCGTTTCTAAAATAAAAACCAGACACCACCGCGGTGAATTTCATCCGCGAAATCTACAAAAAATATCCCCATAGATCATCGTGTGTCGGTTTTGTTTCATATTAGTCAATTTCCTTCCACCCTAAAATAAAAAAGTATTTGTGGCGTCTAAGCTTCTTTAAATACTTGACATCTTTTGGGTAATTCTTGCTGCTTCATTCTCCTCTCAGACGCCTTTTCGTCTCCAAACCACTTTGTTTGCTCTAGCGCGGCAGTATGTCCCTTTTGCACTGAGCCCATTTACATACCGCATGATGTATAAGCTCGAGCGGCAGCACGGTATACGAACAGACTCCAGTGTGAGGCAGTGGCAAGTAAACAAACAAGTGCTATTCTCTTGTTAAAATTAAAAAACTGTGAGAATGTGTGAGGAGATAAGCCGAGCATCTTGGTGGCTTCTTTTAATTTATGTGTTTCATTGTTTGTTTTCGAAGCTACAGTTTAACTTTATTTATTTTTATTTATGTATTTTTTTTTTAGCATTATGGAGATATAGAAGTTATAAAGCACAGACTCAGTCACGAGTCTTCAGCCCTGCTGGTAGATTCAAGGTGGTTTTCAATTGTCTCTAGCGTGTGGAGGAATTCAGATGTGTTTGTGAAGTGGTCATTATCTTTTGACAGACACAGTCCAACGTATTTGTGTTTGGCGCTGACAAACACAACCAGAAATTATTACTATTAAAAAAGAGAGGCAAGTTTTGAATAAATTTGCAGAGTTGGAGAAAGTAAAATTTAAAAAATGCTTAAAATGAGGATTAAAATCCAGTTTGTGTTCAGTCATATCTACAGTAAAGTCACATTTTTAAATTCAAACATATACCTTCTGAATATATTTTTATGGCTATTTATTCCTCTCATTCTGATTCAATTGTCCCGTGTGCAGTACGAGACCAAAGGTCAACCGTCGGCGTCGCCAGCAGCACACGGACAAACCTGAGGAGGGTGGGAGTTGTTGTCGTGCACCAGACTCCATTCTAAAAGTGTCAGCTTTTGCAGCATGAATACTAAACTCAGATTAGCACAGAGCGGTTTCGGCAGCACGCCGTGTTTAAAACAACACAGCCCGTGGCTGCTGCTGCTGCTGCTGCTGCTGCTGCCGTTGATCTAAGAACAACAGCAAACAGAGCAGATAAGCTGTTTTTTTTTTTTTTTTCACTAAAGCTGTTTGTAGAACTCTAATATTAAAACATTTAACAAAAACGTGATTCTTAAGGTCTTGGTGTTCTGAAAGCTGAACTGGTCAGTGGTGGAGTCATCCTCTGGGTGGAAAAGTTATAGCTGGAATCAGCACAAAATGGAAAACAAAAATATACTGAGGACTTTGATGAACTGGACAAGAAACTAGTACTTTTTATTTTCTTATTATTGTTTGAATCTACCAAAAAAAAAATGGTATAAGGGTAGAAGTCCCTAATAATTCCCCAGAAGCTTTGTCCCTTGACTGCTTTATAACGTCCCCTTGTGTGGCATCTTTTAAATTTAATCCTTAAACAAGATTGAGTCCATGTTGATATCATTTTGGGTTGATATTTTTATTCGATTTACCACTTCTACGAAATAAAACACTTATCTTTTTTTGCAAGCATTACAATTTTTTTTTTTTTTTTTTTTAATGTGATCTTAAAGACTCATAAAGACATTTATGTAGTTACACACTCTACCTCTGGTTTTTTTTTTGAGGTAAATTAACGTCTTTACAAGTTCTCACAAAGTTGATGAAGCTAATCAACACTGGGCGCATTTCTCTGCATTTCGCAAGTTTGTGGCGACTCTGCGTCGTCGGTGCATCACTTGCAACGCATTTTATGTCAACTCTTGCAACGAATGCTGATTCCAGAGCTGAAGAGGTTGGACACACGGCGAACAAAAAAATCTTTTGATGGTCCAGATGAAAAGAAATGTTGCACCCAGAGGAGTTTAGTGAATGGACAAGAGACTTATTGTTGTTTTTAATCTACCAGAAAATACTGGTATAAGGGTAGAAGTCTATGATAATTCCTCAAAAGCTTTGTCCCTTGACTGCTTTATCTCATCCTCTTGTGTGGCATCTTTTAAGTTTAATCCTTAAAGCGCAACAAGATTGAGTCCACAGTGATATCATTGTGGATAGATATTTTTATTCGATTTACCACTAGTACAAAGAAAAAACACTTATTTTTTTTGCAAAGATTACAATTTTGAACTTGTTTATGTTTTTGATAATAAATAAAGGATTATCGTTATATTATCTTATATATGTTAGAAATGTAAGTTCTGGTGCAGTGCCTTCCCACGTGTGAAATGCACATGGTCCTTTCAAATTCCATTTTTATGCTACTTCCTGCTTCTGCTAACACACATTTTCCGTCATTAGTTCCTTTACAGATATTGTTTTTCTCACCAAAGGCCCATAAAATGTTAGACGTTTTTGTAAAGTAACTACCTTCAATCAACTGACTACCCTCTAAAGCTATATTGTCGCCCTTCTGCTTCTAAACACCTGTAATTCTGTATTTTAAAATGCAACTAGGGGTCTCGTTGCCACTTTTAAAGAGACGAAGAACGTCCACCTTGGGCGCGGGGTTAACGTGCGTCCAGACACACAAACACACGCACACACACCTCAGCTGGCATCTTGTCACGGCATGCAAATGTGGACAAAGCAGAAGGTGTGTGAGTGCATATTTTTATTAAATGCAAGACCTCATTTTTGGGGCGTTGGACACCTTGGAGGGTTTTTGTGTACTCGCGTACGTGTGTTTGTGTGCGCGGTGCCTCCGGTGACTGACTTCACAGGGGAGAGGCTGCACACTGTCCACTGGCCCTGTCCACACACACACACACACACACACACACACACACACACACACACACACTGTATAATCACGTTCCCTGTCGGGCCCTATAAATCTGCAAGGGCCCAATTAAAGATCGCCTTTAGCATGTCCACCCCTACCAGCGCGCACACAAACACGCACATGTGTTGGGAAAGAAAGGGAGGGGGGAAAAAAATAAATAAATAAAAACACCGTTGGCTTTTTTTCGTTAAATATATACTGTATTTGACATAACAGATTGTAAAACAAGAAAGAGAAATGTTCGGACTGAGGAAAAAAAAAAACAGTGTAAAACGGTACATTGGTTGCAAGTCACACACACACAAGTGCAGCCTCTGGACGTCAGGGTGCCTCGTGAATATAAAACAGATGATACAACAAAGATAATAAATGATAAATTACAATTTTTTTGCACGTCAGACGAGCTGATAGCAGAGAGTAGTGCATGCAAGTGAAAAACAAAATAATAAAAATGGTAGAAATGCTGATAAAAATATGAACAAAGTTGTTTTTAACCTCAAAATAAAAAAGATTCAACTTTTAAGTGTGTTTAAAAAAAAAAAATCAAAAATTTCACCATATTTTATTTATTTTATTTTCCAATTTGGGATTTCAATCACAATATATATAAAAAACATTTAACAAGTGCAGAAATAAAAAAATACTCATTTTAAATTTACAAAAAAGTAAAAAAACAAAACAAAAAGCGTAGAAATATAACCATAGCATAATTAATGAGCGGGCCCAGCAGGGATTTGTGACATGCTACTAGCAGGGCGAGTCGCGTTGTGACCGCCATGTGAATATCTCATTAGTTCGGGTTAATAACATTCCTGTGCCATTGGTTGTAACATTAAAAAAAAAAAAAAGATCTAAGTGCTAAAAATTCCTCGTCCACCGTGCGTCCGTCCAGAAGAAGCCCAATGAGCCCGTTAAATGTCAAGCCCCCGCAATTATGCAAGAGGCTAAAAGTATTTAAGTCGGATATAAATACCAGTGCACTCCGAGGACCTGATTTGGATTTACTGTGTACGTCCCCGCAGTTGGGACGGAGACGAAACAAAGGAATAATTAGGGCCGCGCGTCGCTCGCCGCCTGTCTTGCGCCCGCCGAACGCGATCCGCTCGCCCCGTCCCCCTCAAACTTGATGGTTGTTGAACTTATTTTTAGTGTCATTTGATAAGCTTCCCTGCTTGCACAGAGACATCCCACTGACCCAGCCACTGGTCATTGTCTATACCGCTTCCCGTCAAAGCCGGCACGCTTTGTCAGGTTTCGACTCGAATATCCATTTCCCATCTGAAGTACGGTATCCGAAGTGACTGGATCATTCGAGCCTTTTTCTTCAGCTGCTGCCCCCTTTCCTCCCCCACAGTGTTTGCGCTCACACCAACATCATTTGGGATTGGCGTCATGACAGCGCGCTTGAGAAATCCGTAATATATATAAATATATATCCCGTGCTTTTTGGGTTGAGGGAGTTGGGGTGGATGGTGGAAGGGGAGGGAGGGGGAGCATAATTTCTGGAAATGAACAATACTTATCCGTCCGTCGCATCCGCTGCTATGGGTTTACGTTTTGGTCACGGTGCACCGTCATCGTGGCGCCGTGCCCTCTTTTTTTTTTTCCGCGAATAACGCGGTAATAGGTCATTCAATGTCAAAAGGCATAAAAAGGAGACAGGCAAGTCTTCACAGGCTGCTGCTTGCTGTTGCCTTTAATTATTTTAATTAAACTTTGATACTCCGCCCGCTGCCCGCCGCCCGCCACCGCCGCCGAGAGAACTAGTGAGTTGTGACGCAGATGGGGAGCCCTCAGAGAATTGAGACGAGGCGCCGAGGCAGCTGCATCTATATCTTAAGACTCATGATGGGCCTGTTTATGGGCTGTGATGGGCTACGTCTTCCCGAGCGGAGAGCAGACTGCGCCGGAAAAAAAAAAACGCCAAGCACCATGCCATGTCAAGGTCTTAAAGGCATCAATCCCTCAAACCTAGCTGGATCATCTCGGTCAGGAGGCTGTCCTGCGGTCGGATAACGCTCTATTAATTTCCTTGTCCTGCGTGCATAATGAAAGGAAGGTGTCTTCAAAAAAAAAAAAAAACACAACTAAAGGGCAAAGTCTTGGTGCTGTCCAATACCTTGGGGCATCCTGTCTACAATTTGTCATGCGTGTGCACTTCTCAGTGTTAAAATGACAAGATAAGCCAGTCAAAGGGCAGCCGCCAGGCATCCAGCACCGCCGAAGTTGGAGAGGAGTCGTGATGAGACATTGCCAAAAGGCAAAGGACTTCTGCACTTGTGAGGCCCACTGGGATTATTCCGACTTCTATGCCAAAGGCAAACAGCCCCATTCTCCATGTTATTTTTTTATTTTTTTTTAGATAGCTTCCGTCTGTGTCCATGAAATTAGGTTTTTCACAGAAGGCACAATATGGTCAGAATATGTTAAGCCTTTGGTGCACATGAAAAGCTAACCAAGTCTGAGTGCTGAGCTCTGAGGCGCCCTGTGCTCCTGCGTCGACTTTTTTTTTTTTTTTTTTTTAATATATATATTTATATAAAAAATTTGGTTTGGTCGTAAATAACTTAATGCGTTAGAGTAGTAACACTTCACCCCATGTGCTTGAAAGGTCTAAGGGCTAAGAACCGGAAAGGAAACGCGGTGAACGGATAGTGGTTTTAGCAAAAGGAGTAGGCAAAAAAACAACAACCCAGAAAAAAAACCAAAAAATAAAACCCCTGAAATTCTTCTGTCCTCCGCGGCGATCAGCGCGTTGCTCTTCACACAGTAGTTCCTCTCTTCTGCTCTTCTACTGATGCTGTATGCGGTTGAAATTCATGCACCGGCCCTAAAAAAACACACACAAAAAAACAGATTAAGATTAAAACTTTTATAATAAAATCAAGCCACTCTTTACCATTAAAATGCACTTTTCACGTAAACAAAAAATACTTCTATTTAAAGTATTTTTTTTAATATAAACTAAACTACGTGAAATTCTCACTAACCATGATTTAATATGTGGGTATCTGACTGACTGATAAAAACAACAATAATGCACAATTTTGTAACACAAACAAAGAGCAAACCAAAGGAGATAATACTCATTACACACATGCATGGAAATTGAGTCGACAAACAGAAATAACAACGGTTACTGATAAATCAGGACAAATGTCCATATTCAGCTGAACATTAACCGAGCCTTCATCTGTGCCCTTTTTGGAAATAAAAGTCATTTCAGTCGAGTCTTCCTGCATGCATTGTTAAACCCGGTTCATGAATGTGTGTGTGTGTTAGTAGCTAGACGTTCCTTTCAGCAGCAGCCTGTTCACTAACAGTAGACCGACTGGCACCAAGAGGGAGCTCTCGCACAGCGAATCCCCAGCAGCCAGCCGGCCTCCAACCTCACACACACACACACACTCAGCGTCCTCTCCGTTCTCTCTCTGCCTGCTCACCGTGACCCGACTGCGACGTCACAAAAGGTGCTTGATTGTTTTCATATCAGAATTTGCCCGTATCCATTGACTTGCACTGAAATCAGGTTTTTGTCTGAGAGCCGTGCGCCGCTAAATAACAACAGAGGGGTAAGTTCACCCAAATCAATACCTCTCTCATGTGCCAGACTCACTCTAATCTGTTCTTACCGTGGTGATTTCTTTGCACGTAAGTTATTCCTGAAACATTTTCTTTTTTTTTTTTTGAGCGATTTGGTTTTTCATTGCAATTTGGGTGAAATGACCAGTCAATAATCAGCGCAAACGTCCTGTGAGAGCTGCACAGGCTGATTCAAAACTGACTCCAAAAGTACAGCAGCGCTCCAGACTATGAGACGGCACTGAGAGCGACCACTTAAAGGATTAAAGTCAAGGGTCGACACGTGCAAACAACTGTGCAGATGCAAAACTCATTTTCGACCCGGTTTTTCACAAGTCCACCTGTACGTAATTTCAAATGAAGGCGTCTTCCCTTTGTGAAAATATATTTAAATATTAGAGACGGGACAGGAGGCAGCGGAGGAATCTGATTACTGACAAACTGCATGTGCGGTAACGCAAGAGAGTGAACAGGAAAATTCTTTATGTGCAATCATTTCCTGCCTAAACAGGATTTCCTGCATTAACCTTTGCTTACAAAAGCAAAATGTGACTTTGCACGTTCTTAAACAGAACAAACAAAAAACTAAGATATGAATTTGTGTTTTCGGGGTGAAATTCTGTCTTTGCACTTTGCTCAACATTCAAACATTGCATCTTGGGCTGTTATTAAGATCTGGATTCCTGCAGAACGACATTAATCTCTGATATGAGCACATATATGAGCTGCACATCTGCTTCCTCCTCACACTCAGGGAAATAAAAGCACATTCTTTTGCACACAGGCTGCGCACAGTCCAGGTGGATGCCTCCCATCCCGGTGTTCTGGACAGAAATGACCAGGGCAATGGCTCCTGAGCCGCCTCGTGAACGCTCAGTAGCCAGCTCCTCTTGCTGCGGGAGCTCTTACAGTATCTGCTCTACATTCTGGCTCGGGAGCAGAAGTGTGCATGGGCCGACTGTGACAAGGGCTTTAGACAAGCTGGAGAATCTTCCATTTCTCATTATTTGGCAAGGCTGGTGGGTGTTTGGTGGAGGGGTGGGGACTTCGCTCCATCTCTGCATGGTAAGCCCCACGACGTGTACCCTCTGCAACTAATCTCACACAGTCAACAAATAAGGCACATCAGATGCTGTTTTGGCCGCGGCCATCAGAGCAGCTAAGTTCAGTGGATTTTGCGGGGTTTTACGGCGCGGGGGGCTCGGTGAGGGAAGGAGCGCTCTCCGCAATAGCAGAATGGCAGGCGAAGCAGGGGGATCTGGTGCGAGGGCGAAGCAGGTGCAGCACAATACGGTCAAACCCATTCCAGCTCCCCTGTTCCCGGATGAACGGGGCCTGACTTGGCAGGGAGCGCCGGCTTGTAACTGGGCCATGTTGGAGAGATGGAGGCCCACCTGTGCCACCCGGAGCGGGAGAACAATAGTCTGAATATGTCAGCATGGAATGTCAGTGAAATCTCATCAGACGGACAGGAGCGTGACTGCAGATAGACGGGTGAATGAGTCAGGTTGAGGGATGGAGAGGTGAAGAGACAAGAGGAGGGGGTGGGCTGTGGGGTTTGAGACTGTGATTAATAAGGGTCATTACAGACACCCCGGTGATTTTCTGTGGAAATAAATTGAAATATATCGAATCACGGTATCGGATTTAATTGATCCCAAAAGCAGGCAGAGTCCTGGCAGCGCTGTTTAACAGTTAGGTGATGGCATGATGACGTGAGGGTCAGTTATTAAAGCTAACGATTAGCTTTCTCATCAATTCACTGCAACTCTTCCTACACTTCTGCAAATGAAAGGATTCTTGCAGGGAATGCTGGTATCTGCCACTGAAATGAACTTCCAAGGAACACTTTATTATCCGATCCACCTACACTGAAGTTGAGTTAGCGAGGCCTCGCAGCATGTTGACAGATCTGCAGAGGTCCGCACTTGCCCAGTCCTCAGACAACATGTTTGTCACTTGGACTGTTGGCTTGTAAACTCGAGGCAGAGCTCAAGAAGTGAATTAGCGTGTGTGTGTGTGTGTGTGTGTGTGTGTGTGTGTGTGTGTGATTTTTGCCTCTCGCAGTGTTCACACCCTGAGCAGCTCGAGTCCCACTTAGCTGCAACTCTCTGCAGAGCTCTGCTGCACAATTGTGAGATTCAGGAAACTGATAGTGAACTTGGACTAAACACGGAAATGTATATCGTTTTTTTTTTTCCTTTCCTGAAATCAAACACAAGCAACGACAAAACTGCAAATCACGATCCCAGGGGCATCTATCAGATATATCTATCTGGCAGTTTCTAAGGACACACACATGGAATCTACTGAGGAATAGCTTTGTTTCCTTTAGTAAGTGAGTAACGTAACTAACTACAGATTAGCAGCCGCATGCATGTGTGACGTTGCAGGTCCTGTAACAAGATAAACTAAAATTACTAGTAGTACTAATGGACCTACAAGCCACCACACAATCTTTAGCGTGTTTTATACTTTCTCATAGGAAACAAGGTTGGTACAATCACTTTTCTATTTTCTGGCTTGAGAGTAAACTGGGGAACAGTTTGCTTGAGTTAACGAAGGCTGGAGGGGTTGTGTAAACCCATCTAACCCAGCTGTCATCGGGGCGAGGTGTGGGGTACGCCCTGCACAGGTCTCCCATTCAACCATTCACACCTACGCCCATTCAGAATCATCAAAGAACCAACATGTCTTTGGACGGTGGGAAGAAGCCGGAGTACCTGGAGAGTACCCATGCAGACGCAGGGAGAGCATGCAAACTCCATGTAGAAAGGCCAAAGTCGGCCTGGATTCAAACCCAGAACCTTCTTGTTTGTGAGGCATCAGTGCTACTATTGACGTATTCTACTGATTTATTTACTGACTTGAAAAATCTGCACAATTACTTGACCTGTGGGTCATTTTGTCAGCACCCTTCAAACACAGATTTTCCATTTTCCACTGATTGTCTCTTGCGTCGGCTCCTCAGAACAAGTTTGAAATGAGTCTCCACCACTTTTTGCGGGGGCGGGGAGGGGAACACTATAATAGGAAATAAGCACAGCTGAAAGAGTAATCCTAATATTTGTATTGGCTCGGCGTATTAATTGATTGTATAGTTTGTCACTTTTACAATATGAAAGACAAAAAAATATGCACGAAAGAAAGAATCCGTTTAGGTTACAGAACGAATCTCCCATCTGGACTGTAGTGTGAAAACACTTGCAAGCATGAGAGTTGTAATCCAGTTGCAAGATGCTTATTTTGCAGTGATAAGCTACAGGCTTTGAAAGATTTTATTACCAGAACAGAGACTTTTTTCCACATTAGAGCTTTGCAGCCTATACAGTAGCGTAGTTAATCTAGGGATTACTTAATCCAACAGCAACAGGGCGACTGCAACACTCATCACTCATTATTCCAACAATTCTCGTTTGTTGTTAATGAGCTGAACAGCGAATTCATACTCATAGTGAAGTACGGGTATACAGTTGTACATGTCCCACTATTTACTGCAGTGACTACACGCACAGTATATTCTGCTGTTGCTACACAAATGGGAAGAAATTGTTTTTGCTCTCTGTTGTTTTTCAGATAACAGAATGATTGCCTAATGTTCCCAGTCTGTAAATATGTCCTTAGACAACCCAGTCTCCTGCGGGGCATTTAATTTTAGTTATTTGTGTCTGTTTTTAAGCACATCTTGGATTTGTTTGATTTTAAACTTTATCCAAAACTAGTAAAACGACCCTATGAGGAGCTCTCTTATCCTGTCTTCGCCCCATCTTCTCCTTTGGCCTGTTTTATTATGCCAGCAACGTCATGGTTACCAGGGCGTAAGTGTTGAAAACCCATTTCTTGTTCTTGCCATTCACGTGACTTTTCAGGACTTGGCTAATTTCCTGAAGGCATTGGACGATGCCTGCTTTCCTTGTGGACGCTTCATGCTTCCCGAGGGATTCCAAGGTACACATTGTTCTCAACATCGCCTATGTTGCCTTCTGGTAGTTCAATCTTCGGTTCTGTAACCATCCCCCTCCTTCTCACCATCTGCCCACATTCATCAAATCAGAATGACAATCCAATGTCATTGTTTCAGATTCTGGTGGAGTGGGTTGTTCAGTTCAGGCCCCATTGGGTTCTTGACGAAGCCTCTTAGAGTGCTGTTGAGGCTTCAAGTATTCCAGGATCAATGTGTGCGAGGCAATGAGTTGTACCCTTTCCGGTAGTCAAGGGAGGCAGTCCACAGGTTGGTCTGTCTGGTTTTACAGTCTCTGATCTAACTACCAGCAGCTTGTGCTTTACGTTTTTGGTGTTCCTAGTGTCTCACATGAACTTCCGTATTGTGCAAAGGCACATTATTGGCCCATAGGTGAATGGAGCCGCTTCCTTTTGGGGATCATATCAGGTTCACCACTGTCTGGCCTTTGGTTAGCCATTCAGTGTAGATCAAGCCCTTAGCAGCTGGCTCAGGGAGAAGCTAACTGCATAGCTTTTTTTTAGCCACTGGGTGTGGATCATGTTAGGGTCTAGTGCTGTCCGACTCTTCAGACCTGATACCCTGTCATGGATGAATGCCATTATGGAAGTCACTGGTCCCACAAAGAGTTTCTGTAGTCTGCTCTCAGGTCCTCTAGTCACCGAGCATTGGTGTTAGGGGATGCCTCCTCTTCTCTTATGTCTTTCGAGTATTGTTCAGCCTCCAGCCTTGGGGGGGTTTGCTCTCGTATAATTACTGTGCCACTGAGAGTACACTTTGGGTGGCTCGGTACAGAGAACATCCTGTTTGTTCTTCTTGATTCGACTTCTCTGTAGTACCCTTTCAGGCACGTAGCCAGGGCTGCGAGTCTTTGCTTGGCAGTCTCCGAGCCATCACGTGTCGACAGCTTGTTGTACTTCTTTATTTAACCCTTCCCTCGTGCTTCAGCTTGCCTCCTCGTCTTGGTAATCGGCCATGGAGGTTCCAGGTGTCCAACTTCTTTATGATCTTTAATCCGCCTGTAAAGTCTTATTAGGCTTAGGCTTGGTACACAATCTTCGAGGGTGGAAGGGTGCCATTTCTGAATATTGGAACAATGAGCTCATAGTTGTGTCTAGAAGATGGGTTTTGAAGTTTCCGTAACTTACACTTCCTATATAACCCCCGCACACACTGGGGTTACATGTGTAGTAGCCTCCCAACAGTTCCCTAGACTCCTCTCTTGTCCATGAATGCCTAATTCTTGTGCCACTTGGGCTCGCTTCTCATCACGTTGCCCTAGGGATCTAAAATAGTCGGGATAACCTTGCACTCAGTTACCTAGTCTGGGTGAGTGTCAGGATCTGATTCTGTAGAGTGTCTTTTGACACAATGACTGGTGCTATATAAATAAAATGGAATTGAACTGAAAGCTCAAATCCATTTTGTGCTGAGTTGCATTAACAACAAACTTGTTTAAACTAGTGTTGGAAATTTGTGAGTGCAAAACTTGAGAATAAAAAAGACTGTGTTGCCCTTAAAAATTCAAACCATATGTTGTTTAAAGATAAACTGCTGAGTAGCATGATTAAATATCCCTTTGGAAAAGCATGTTCTGTGAAAAACTCAACCCCATCAGGTTTCAGTTTTTCTTTAGTTGTTAGAGAGAATTTGAACCAATGGCCAACGGCGCAATTTGACACAGAACACAATCATTCATTCAGGACTACCCTGAATTTATGATGCTTTCAGGGTTGTAGCTTCGGTTTAAATTGTCGGTGGAGTAACCCTTTTGACACTGTGCGCTAGTATTTAATCAAATCCACAGTCGTCCAGTCTGACAGAGGCCGTGAACTTCAGCAAGTTTTAAAAGAAACAACTCCATACAGCATCATCCTTCACTTCAAGTCCTTGCCTATGGAGCCTCAGCCGCAAGACATGTGTTCTGTTTTACTCGGCGTCCTCTGCCACATATTGAACAAATTAAAAGTTCAAGTTGGAGGGAGAAGCACAGCTGCACGGGGACAGAGGAGAGAGCCAGAGTGTGAGCAATCCTCCCTCCACGAGGCTGTTGGCTCTCTTCTCGCGGCCCCTTCGTCCATGCACACGCACACATGCGTACGCACAGACACACGCACACAGACACACACACTGCCCACACAGGGCTGCCATCTGGCCTGCTGGGAAATCAGAGCCACCTGAGACTCGGCCAAATACAAGATGCTCGCTGACAACTCGTGCATTTCTACTGATTGTAAAGAGATGAATAAAGATTATACAAGCACACAAGGTACGGCAGAGGGGAAAAGAAGTTGTGGGTTTTACCCCCCATTTTTTTCTAAAACAGTTTCCAACTAAAGGTAAAGCTTCTGCATCATTGGCAAATAACACACAAATGTTAAAACCATATTATTTATGTTAGCCCCTCTTCTGGCTTTAGCCTCTGTAGTTGGGTTTGGATGCAGGCTGCAGGAAGTTGCTCTAATTCAACCGCAACAGCATTTGTGAGGTCCAACACTGATGCTGGTTGATAAAGTTGCGTTTCTTTTCATCCCAAAGGTGCTGGATGACTTTGAGGATAAAGCTAAGTGGAGAACAGTGGAGTTCTTCCATAACAAACACTGAAAAATATGTGCACCGAGGAACTCTGGCATAAGCTTCTGCATCCTTACCAAATGCAAATTTACTACACTGGTAAATGCATGTAAACGCACAAACAATAAAACCATATATAAGACATTTATGTGCTTCTATATTAGCCCCGACTCTTCTGCCTTAAGTCTCTGTAGTTGGGTTTGGAAGCAGGCTGCAGGAAGTTGCTCTAATTCAGCTGCAACAGCATTAGTGAGGTTCAACACTAATGCTGGTTGATAAAGTTCCTTTTCGTCCCAAAGGTGCTGGATGACGTTAATAAGGATAAAGTTTAGTGGAGAACAGTGGAGTTCTTCCACAACAAACACTGAAAAGTATGTGCGTGGAGGAGTGTTGTGTCAAAAGTTTGGAGTCAACTTTCGCATAAAGATTTCCCTTGTCAAAATCTGCTCCGGATTAAAAGTGCATAGAGATATGTGCATACTAAGAACTTTAGCACCATCATCACTTGTGCCTTTTTCAACAATGGCAATAGCAAATACATTTTATACAAACATGTTTCTAGATGGTAGTTAAAGACAATACCTGCACCTCATTTAGTTTATGTAAGTACAGATAGTACAAATATTGAGGTATTAGACTCAAATACAGTGTGTAATGCTTGGTTTAATGCTTTAATGTTTGGTTTATATGGTTCCAGTGTAGTGTTTCTAATGAAGCTGCAGCTGCAGAGTTGCCTTCATGCTATTCCCAGGTCTGCGTATTATTTACTATATCATAGAGTATACTCATATGATTATGTATGTTGATTGATACAAACATAGCAAAAACCTCTATTGCACATTCACACTAAGAGCTAGGGTGAGAATGGGTAATTCACGAGTCAGTGGAGTGATAAAAATAACTGAAGTTTAACTTTAAATCGTGTGTGTAGGACGTCAATTTGTTGTCTCCCATTGCTGGTGGGCCTCGTTTTTTCTGGTACGTCCTTAACCGTTGGCGCTGATTGGACCCTTATCACAGAATTTTCAATTGGTTCAGAATACAGAAAAGTGGCAGATCTGATTGGCTGTTCAGCTTAGATGACCAGTGCAAAAAAAGGAAAAAAGTGAAGTAAACAAAATGCCAAAGCTCAAAGAACACACAGCAGGCTTTTCTCACTCAACATCTTGATCCAATCCGAACATGCAAATACACAAATATTTTCACATCCTGATCATCTAGATGAATAAACGCAAGACCAACCAATCGGCAAAATTCAGAAGAGGTCGGCCAAGCTACTTAGCCTCCCAACTAATAGTATCAGTAATGGTATCCTGGTCCCCCTTATGTCACTGATGTCAGTGAATGCACCACGTTAGAGACAGAAGTTATAGTAGAGTTGCGAGATTGCATATTAGAAGACTGATGGTGTTTATGGTGCTGACGTGGGCCTCGGCCGACGGTAGCCCATGTTCAAGCTTCAGTTACCATGCAGAAAAATCTCTGTAGCTTCATCTGTGTGAGACCCTACCAGATGCGTTCAGGTATTCATTGTATTCTCCTGTGTTTAGTGATGTCACCGGCGACTAGTCGGCTCGACTTTTATTACATAAATTCATACTGGTCAACTGTTTCAATGTTGCTCTTTGATGTTAGTTTGGTGTGTCCCTAACTTTAGACACTAAGCATACAGCAGTGACAAACATCTACTTGTGATCCGCCCTTCCTTCTCAAACGTAGAGCCTCGCTTTGAATAAAGTGGCGGATGACGAGTATCAGGCTTTGATGGATACTTCACTGACCCAGGGAGCAGAGAGTGAGTGAGCGACAGCTTGCAGTAAAAAGTTACGCTAGCAGGCAGCAGCATATGGTCTGCAGACTGTCAGAGCATCACTGGCTCCCATTTCTTGCAGACAGAAGAATATTTTACCAGTAAAAGTGAACTGAAGGCAAAGAAAAAGGTCCAGTTCTTTGGGTTTGGGTCGTTTTTAAGGATTTCTGCATTTTTTAAAGCTTCTGCTGCCTTTTAAAAACTCTGCTGATCAACTTCAACGCTCTTGTCTGTGTTGGTTTGGTTGTAACTGTATGATAAGGCAGCTGAAACAGTGTTATGTTGTGCTACACTTGGTTTTCAAGCAAAAACAGCTGCCGGTCATTGGACATTACTGTGCATCTGAATAAAGACACTTCTTCTGCCTGCATGCCTTGATTCAGTATCTTGCATATAAAAAACAATAGGCAACTACAGGCCTCTCTACCTGCAAAGCCATTTAGCTGCACTTGTTCCTACTCACAACTACACTGAGTTAAATGTAAGGGTTTAAATTAGGTTAAGCCTCTGGAAGCTAGTAAACCTGTTGGTCCTCAGGTGTGTTTCATCTACCTGTTCACTCATGCAGCTTCTCATTATGCACAATGACACCAGCTGAAAGTAACTCATGAAACAGTCTGACTGTGTATCATCTGCCCGTTGTTGCAGGGATAAGTGGTATCTCCTGATCCTTGAACATGGAAGCTGCAGTACTGTAGGTGCAGCTGTTTCCTGCCTGGGCCTCCTGCTTGTTTCCACCTCCTCCTCCCCTCAAAGCCCCCCCCCCCCCTCCCACCCTCACTGGTTTTGTCAGAGTAAGTGCACATCATTGGCAGCTAAAAGCTCTGGGCACCGTCCCTCTGGTTGTTCCAGAGAAATGCCAATCGTTTTGGCGTCAACGGGGCCCTCACAGACGGCGCATGAAGGCACAGATGGCACTAATGGACGAGCAGAATCCAACCGAGGGACCGGGACAGAGCCACACCGGAGCGGCGTCCAAATAACTGTAGTGTGAATGTACTGTATGGCCAACGCTCTGCTCTAGCGGGGCCAGTGCCACGGCAATGCAGCATAAAGAATTTAAAATGATAAAATAATCATAAGAGAGAGAGAGAGAGAGAGACCGTGGGAGGATCATGGTGGAGCGGTGCCAGGAGGATCAGACAGAGGAGAAATTGTTCTTGGGCTGATACGTGCTGAAGTGATTTAGACAGGCCTCGTCCAAGTCAACCCACTCCAGTCAGACAACTGGATTTACAGCTAATGGACTGACTGACACATTCCAGTTTACAGACCTGGTTCAACGGTACTTTTATACAATGCGTAAACCAGCACATAGCTCATTTTATGACCTGCGAGGTGAAAGACTTGCGTTTAGACGTTTACTTTTGTTGCCGAGATCTTTTGCTCCATTTCCATGTGATGCCCACAAGCTGCAGATATTAACATTTGTCGTGTAATGCATTCACAAAAAAAAAACAACTAAAAAAAAAAACACTCCTGTATCCACCAGTCGCTGTTTTAGCTAGTAGTGCTAAACAGATGCTTGTGGGAAGAACTACTCACAGTTTTTCGGTGGCGCTAAGAGGCCGCTGAAAACCTGTTCGGAGCGCCATGTTCTTTTGATAAAAGTTTAGAGGATTCCAAACGGTCATGATACTTTATGTTTGAGCCTTTTTCAGCCATCTGTGTGGTTTCTAAAAATGCACGCAGCATTTAAACTTGAGTATAAAAGCAGATAGGTGGGCAGAGTGGGACAGTAGATAAAAGAAATGCAGGCTGCAATAGAAAATGTATTCAATCTGCAATATCGCAGTGCTAAACCTAACCCTAACCCAAAAAAAGGTATTAAGTTGATGTACTTTCAGGCAAAAACATGCCATGTGCAGCTGCATCTAAAAAAACAAAGAAGCCAGTCCTGCAGCTGGTCCGTGTCCTGAAAGCTCAGCTCTGCGGTACAAAACGCGAAAAGATGTAACATGTGCAACACTTCTAAAACAGGGACGGCAAACCCAAAACCCAAAATAAAGAGCGGGCCATTTGCAAATTTTGTCTTCTGGGTGCCGCAGTGTATCAGCGTCCACAGGGAGCCAGCGGGCTCATCTGTACTTTTAAATTATGCGTCATTGCCACAACTGTCCTCCCGGAAAGGCCAGCAGAGACGCCACAAACTCTGAGAACTGCACTGAAAACATAAGCTCGCATCACGTCTCGGGGCTGCGGCCTTATCAACGAGCATCTTTTACGGCTTAAATTAAATATGCGGAATATTTGCCTGTGCAGATTTGATGTGCTAAAACCTGAACGCTGCTTGAACTTTGTGTTTTTTTTTTTTTTAGATATAAAGGAAGCCAATTATGATTAAAAACGTGGATGAACAGCATCCGTAAAGCTGCCCGCCAAACCAACAATATGACTGGAAGTCAATGGATACCTTAAACATTTTTGAACTTCAGAAAGAAATAGAAAAAAAAAAGGTTTAAAAATCAACTGTGCAGGGATTTTGTGCAACAATCTGTAAGATGGTGCAGTTTCAGACTTGAACATACCCATGCAACATTATTTGTCTTTACTTAGCTTTGCAAGATTTATCAATTCATAAATTGTTTAGATAAACCGTTGGAGTTTTAACAGTTATGATGTCAAGGAGACGTGTCTGTAGACTTGATTAATATAGGGGGTTCTTTTCTTATATTTGAACATTAAACAACACAATTTAGCTTTTGCTGGGACCAAACAAGTGTATACATACTAATAAAATCAATTTGACTGAAAACTTGAAATTTAATGGCGTCAAAATTGATCAATGCATTATTATTGTACGGATACAGCAGCGATAATGATACACTGAAGTGTACAAAACCATAAATAAATGCTAAAATAATTATACTAAGTATTATGTAGGCCAAATACTGTATGTAGTAAAAAATAGTGTACGGATTCTGACAGCAGCAGGATGCAAGGACATGAGGTATCTTTCCTTCACACACGGGATGGAGCAGCCTGGTCCGTTGCAGGAGGTGGAAATTGTTCTCCATGAAGGATGATGACTTCATCATCCTCCTGTCTCCCACCACCTCCACTAGGTCGGTCCCTGGATATCTTAACAGTTTCTTTCCTTATAAATATGCTAAATACCCATCCTGGCTAAACTTTGCCGCCTTAAATTAATCTGTCAATATTTTAAAAACACGCACGATTCAATCTTCCCAAACCTATGAGTAAACAAACGTCTTAAGATGATTCATTTCCAGCAATAAGCTTTACTTCGGTGCCAGTTGTGTTTTTTTTTTGTAAGGGAGCAGACATACTGTATTTTACGATTTTAAAGATCTCATTTTTGGAATGAAGCTCCTTGATTGGCCTCGATTTTTGGAGCACGTCCCTTTGGTGTGTGTAACTGTGCATGTGTGTTAGTGCTCCTGTTCCCTGCACGGTTCCCACTCTTCTCCCCCACCCCGCCCCACCGCCCCTCCACCAGCGGCATGCTGCATGGGGTCACATGCGATCTGTTCCGAGCGGAGATGCAGGCCATGCGACAGGGAGGGCCAGTAATTGGGAGTGAGCTGTCAAGACAGGGCGGTGTGTTTGCGGATGTGTGTGTTGTGCACGTGCCAGGGCAGCTCCCCTCCTACAGGGTGGCACATATTAAAGTCCCTGATGAGACTAATGCAGGAAGAAATGGTCTTGGCATCGCGCCCGTTTGGGAAGTGGCTGCTTTGGGTCAACTCCGGCCTGAAATGTCTCTGCATCGCGTGGAAATGAGAAGGGGAAACTTGATTTGTGCGCTGTAAAGATTCTGCATGGAGCTGTTGTTTCACTGGATTTGAATTAGAATGAATATTTATAGTTTTTACAAAGCAATTTATAAAAAAAAATAAAAAATAAAAAAGGCTCCCAAGATCTAAAAGAATCTCGGTCTAAATTGTACGTATCATTACTGGATCATTGCTCCCTCAGATGCAATTAGCAGGAGGAAGATCACAGCCCCGAGTTCCTCTTTTAAGAGTTAATCAACAAATTAAAAGATGCAGATTTTGCGTTTAACGTTGTGCCAGAGTGAACTGCCAAAAAAAACCGCCAAAAACTAAACAAGCAAAGCCCTCCCTGCATTTTTACACAATCACCTACGACTGCTGCAAAGGTAAAAGACAAAAAGCATCAATGGGAAATGGTGCGCAATCACAGACACAAAGGATTTAATTGTGCTGCGGCCTGATGAATTAGTCATTATTACTTTTTCTCCGACGAATTCTCGGTTTATTTATTCTTCGCCCGCGCGCGAACATCTGTAGCCGCCTTGTTAGTGTTCGTGCGACAGACACAAAAGCGACTTCTACCACACTCATTTTAATCAATGAATCATTCGGGGTGGAGGAGGGAGGGTATTTATGATTTTCTTCCTTTGTCTCCTAATAATTACGGCGGCACCTGCTTCGTCTCGTCCCTCAACACGAATGCTGTGAAGTAAAACGTTGTTCACAGTCGCGCAGTTCTGCCGAGCTTCTGGCATCGCAGTGTGAGAAATATCTGTGAAAGATATCGGCTTACAGCCGTCTAGTTTGAAATGTACACTTAAAAACCACTAAAAAACGTACTTTTGTTGTTTTCCTTCCTCGGTTTTAACTTTAAATCCGCGTGCCCGCGCCGCATGCTCCGAAGGTGTTTTGCTTGTTTAGCAAAGTTCGCGGCTGATTTACGCCCAAAGCTTCCGGGTGCATAACTCACAACCCCAAATTTGTCTGCATGTTCGAAGTAAAATCTGACTTTGCAGCAAAAAAAAATAAAAAAACTCCAGCTTTAAATCAGAGAAAAGATGTTATTTACAAGGCTGTAAACTAACAGGGTGGAAATAAGAGCGAAGCGGCGGCGGCGGCCTGCTGCGGCGGGTGGAAAGGCTTGGTGATAAAGCATCTTGTTAGCTCTACTGAGGAAAATATGCTTATCAAGCCGCATGTTAATACAGGCAGTAAATAATGTGATCATCGGCCAGTGATGCTGGAAATATAACAGCGTGAAGGAGCCTGAAGCTATGCTGACTACAGGGAGGTGTTGTGTGTCTGTTTTTTTTTTTTTTTGAACATGGGCTACAAACTGTGAGAAGTGGGTTAATGTGACCTGAGCGCAGAAGACAAGAGCAGCAACGCACACACTGGGGCTTTTTACCAAACCACACGAGCGCACACATAAACAGCTCCCAAAACCTCACGCGGCTCAGTGGCGACAGGATAAATGAATAAAAATAGATGTAACATGGTAAAAATAAATGTATGATATTCTGTGGTGAAAAAAAAAATCAGGCTTTAGGTAGAAGAGATTAAATGTGAGCAACAACGAATAAGCTGAACATTCGCTTGGACAAATTCTTGAACTGAAATCTTGTGTCGTGTGACACATTTTTTTTGGGAACAAAGCATCTTAGCACTGGGCAGAAAATGACATGCTATAGCTTATCATCTGTTTGCATACCATACGACGTGATATGCTCCCCAAATAATTAATAATATTAAGTTAAAAGAAGTAACAGAAATAGTTCAGTCTCGTATTCGAAACATATTCGACTATCAGTTTGATCGCGGTGCGTGTAATTTTGTAGATATGTGCCATGATTTAAGGCAAAAAAGAAAATGTTGGACGCCAACTTTATCTGGCTGCAGTCGCAAAACGAGGAGGCCAAATCAGCAAACTAAAATGACAACAAAAATAAGTAGAATAATACGTAAAATAACAAATTTTCCTGTCTTCTTCTGTCACCAGTGAGTCTCTTGGACTCATTGTTCCCGTCTTCTCTCCCTTACGGAGCCTTTCTCATGTCGGGCCGACTCTTCGGGGTGAGGGCAGACCCGTGACGTGGGCTGATCAAAAAGAAATCTAATACACCGCGTCCTGTAAAGAATTGCTGTGAGCTTCTTGTGTGTTTTTGTAAGGTTAGGAAATCCCGTTCATCACAGTAGTCGTCCTGTATGACTGGAGAAACTCTTCCACTGACTTTTTAAGGGGTTTCCTGTCCACCTCTGTATTTTCTTTAGAACAAGCACAACGTCATCTTTGCAGAATTTTTGCATTTTTTTTTTCTTTCGCTTTTTTGAAACACAGAAACTAAAGTTCCAGTTCCAATAAAATAAACTTATCTTATCTTATTATATTTATGATTTCACCTGGTTTCTGAGTTTGGCCCAACACATCCTATGATACTGTCCAACCAAAGGCCTCAATTTCCCTCTGCCTCATTTTCCATGCTTGAGGTAAACCCGTGTTCAATTGTGCACAATGTAAAATCCGTAAGAGTATCATAAAAAAAAAAAAGTGCCGCATGTAGCAGCGGTCTTTTGCGTGTGCAGCAAAACCTGTCTGCTTAATTCTCATGTCTGTCTGTGGTCGCTGCTATTTGTCACGATTTCCTTTAAAAAAAAAAAAAAACGACTGCGAACTCGAGTCAACTCTGGTTGACCTGGGAGTCGGGGGGTGGGAGTCTTGATTCGCGGTATGATGAATCGTCGCACAGCACGCTAAAACCTTCCCCGAGGCTTAGCAGTGAAATTAGCAAGTTTGGCAGGCCGGCGCTGCCTTCTCAGGCAGTCTCAGAGTGCCGTTTGCAAGAGGAGGGCGGGCACTGCCTCCTTGTCTCAATGGAGACAGATCTTGGGCGGACTGTTTGTTTGGGGAAGGGGTGTGAACGGCACACGAGTCCATCAAATCAATTAGAGTCTTATGCAGAGACGGCCTGGCTTGGCCTGGGCTAAAGGAGCTTGGCCCGATCTTTTGTGAGGGGTTATGTGAGTCAGAGTGTTGCCACAGCCAACAGTCATGACTTGTGTACTCACAACACCAGTATGGGTGGAGAGAGGAGGGGTGAAAAGCTTGCATATGGCCAGAGCCAGTGTGTCACATTTGGGCTAGAGTTCACATTGGGCTCAGATGCTCACACCAATAAACTCGCGAGGATTGTCGAGTTGCAGCGCCGCAGTCATGTTAGAGATTTACCAGCTTAGGAGCAGCGGGTAGGAAACTGTGCCGCATGTACGCCGACATCCACCAGTCAAGTCCAACTGTATGCTTTTATCACAAACTTAGCTAGTGCTGCATGTGTGCAGATGTGTGTAGCAGTAACCAAGTGGCTGCAGCTTTAATACAGGCGACTCCATATAACTTCCTCCATATGCGATTTTGCAGCACTAATAGTTGATTTATGGCAGATCAGGTAGCTGCTAATGGCTTGTTTTACTTCCGCTACGGTCAGTTAATTAACGGATCTACAATTCGTATGGTGTGCGATGCTGTAAATTACTAATAATTATTTAAAATATATAATAAAGTAAGTAAATCAATGGATTAATTGATAAGGAAACATTTGCAAAGCGACTTGGAGCCACGGTTTGTGTTTTTCTTGAAAAAGGGCCGATCTAACATACCGGTCTGTCAACCGTATATGTTAGCAGCTTAAAATCTCCAAATGTCAAGTTGCACAATGCGTGAATAGAGGTTTTTTTCACTGCTCTTTTTGCCGTCTAAATCTCCGCAGTAACTCCGTTAGCGCTGTTTAATTAAGGAGCTTTTTGGGCTCTGCAGTGGGTCAACACTCGTTTCGACTGCTGCCGCCGCCACGAGCACAAATCTGCGGCGCAATCTGCATTATGCTAATTTATTTGCATATGTTGGGAGAGCGCAGACATTCACAGTTGCCCGAAGCCCTCGTCTCAAACACTCGGTATTAAGTGTAATTATTCGGCATCCTCGTGTTGCATTAAAAAGGCTAATATCGCTGCTGTCTTCCTAATGGCCAGGTTGGTGGCTATGTATTTCATTACTATGTGCATCATGCAGATCTCAAGAGGATCTTTAGCCGGGGAGACACACATATGATGTTGCATTTAACTGGCTGAGAGCGTTTGGTTGCAAGTTTCCGAGTTTTTTGGGGGGGAGTGGAGCTGTAACGCCAGGGCGACGCGCATGCTAATTAGCAACACCTCGTCCTGCAGCCTTTTACTACGAGCTTTTCAACACACTGTGTCAAGATTATTTTGTCTGAAGGAGAAGGCCAGCTGTCATGTTTTATGCATCCGTTTTTTTTAATTATTATTATTATTATTCTGTTTGGCTTTCGTGACGCTTGTTGCGAGATGCGTCTCGACTCGTGCCTCGGCTTCAATGTTTCAAGGCGTTACGGAAGTCATACGCTCGCCGCAGATGCTTTGGCCTTGATTCCACGTGAGGGGACGTGACTCCGTGCAGCGGTGGAAGGAGTGTGACACAGATGTGGCGCCTGGATGGAAATGCGTTTGGATGCTGACGTACTTGATATTCATTTAACGGAACAAATGCGACTAAACTGTTCATTTATTTAATGGATCTGGGTTTTTTTGGGGGGTGCGTTTTAATTTATCATCAAAAACCACAACTGAAACCGAATACAGAATGACAACACAGACTGATCCGTTAATGTATTTATATGGAGAACTTTCATGATTAAATGATCTCACACCTTGGCAGGTTGGGTAGTACGTGCTAATTGAGGAGTCATTAAGATTAGATGCAAATGAATCTGATTTCACACCAGTTCTTGTTATCAAAACCAGCATCTGTCATTTAAATCTGCCCACTAATACAATACAAGGATTTCTACTTTCAACTTTGCACCGATCCGCCACAACATTACAACCACTGATGGGAAAAACCGCTGGGAAACTTTTGCACCTGCCATTCGTTCGTGTGGATGTTACTTAGACATGTAGCACCCACCTAGACCAGACCAGGCACCCCCACCCCATAGCAATGACACTCCTTGATCCCCAGCAGGATGCAACCTGAGACAGGGACGAAAATGTTGTAGGAACAACCCAAAAAAACATGAAGAACATCTCAAGGTGTTGACCTGGCCTCCAAAATCACTAGATCCCAAACTGATCAAGTATCTGTGGGATGATCCACAGAGGCTCCTCCCCTTAAAGCCCCCCCCACTAACAGCATCCTGTTGCCAGACACCACAGGGCACCCTCAGAAGACCCATGTCCATTCTCTGATGAGTCCCAACTGTTTCAGAGCCACAAGGGAGACCTACGCAATATTAGGAAGGTGGTCATAATGTTATGCCTGATCGGTGTCAATCACAAATAAGTGATTACTGAGCCACAGGGGACAGCTTACATTATATGAGCAGTAGATAGCAGGACTGTAGACGGCAGAGCAGTGTATTAACAAGTCAACAGTGCAGGGCAGCAACTCGCCTACTTGACCTGTCTAATTGACTCAGATATTCCAAATCTAAAATCCCAGAGGCCTCTGGAGCACGAACCTGCAAACACACACGCAGTCAAACACGCGCATGCAAATACTCCATGCACGCACACACAAACGCACACAGAGGCCCCCTGTCCTCTTTGCTTTCTCCTCAGTGGCTCTGGCTTCATTAGCAGCGGTTTGCATCATCCCCAGCGAAAACGTCACATGTCATCAGTGACTCCATTCTTTATCACTTCCTGCGGTATAGACAGTGTAACCTTCAGAAACCTGCTGCCCACAGTTTTACGTCTTAATTAGGAGCACTGTCAGAGGGGCCCGGTACACCGCGTCCCGATGGAAACGGACAGAGAGGGATGGAGACGGAGAGGGAGTGTGAAAGACGGAGAGGAGGAGGACAAAGTCAGACGCGAAGGCGGCAGACAAAGGCGGCGAGAGGGAAGGGAAGGAGAAGATGTAGGGGGAGAGGAAGGCAGGCATGGCGTGGGGGGAGGACGGGGGGAATCAGAGGGTGCAGGGACCGGAGGAATGGCTGGAAGTTGGCAACGTGCAATAAATGGACGGTTTGTGGTGCAAAACAAGCGACGCAGCTCAGTTTAATGTGAATAAAAAGTACATAATGACGTGTTAAGATGCAGAAAACACAAATTTCGAACGTTCTCAAATGTTAAAACGAGACCAGCGCTGACAGAAATGACAGAAAATAGTCTTGAATTGACTAAATTTTTGTTTCAAATCAAGAAATATTCAATCTACGGATGATTAAGTTGCCGGTCTTTAACTTTTTAGGTTTGACATGTTGACAGAGGCTCCTGATGATCTGAAAGAAACATATGAAGTGTTACAGAAGCAAAGTACTTTTGCATGAAGTATATGAGCCTCAACACGGTCTTTATCGCCACAAAAAATGTCCAAAAATGATTGAGACACGCTAATGTCAAAATCAGTCAGGATTACATGATATATTTTGTAAAATCCTTCCTTTTTTTCTGCCTAAATAAAAATAATTTCATGTTTTTATGAGCAACATTCAACGGGAGCCTGCAGACGGAGGAGAAGGAGGATTTTCTGTCGAAGGCGACCAGGGAAAGTGGAAGTTGTGTTGGCCACTCCACTCGGCGAGAAACAGTGAAAATCCGGCTTAGCGGCGAAAACACTGGAGACGCTTGTGTCCTCAGTTTGGGGACAGCTGACGGGTTAACACTATTAAGACGGCAGGGAACACAGGACTGAATGTGCATCTGTGCTCCCCAACAGTGGGATTGAACGCCGCTTTCCGAGGTATTCACTCTGAGACACAGATACATAGACAGACGGACAAACGGAGAAGCGAAAGGGACGAGTCGGGGACACAGATTCTTTTTGTGTTTTTTGTTTTTTTTCTCGTTTCCGCGCTCCTGCGGCGGCTTCATCCTCCGAGGGGGCTCGTCGGCAAACGCGGCTTTAAGATGAATTAAAGGCGTCCTCTGGTGATTGTTTGTCAGAGCAGTATGTTGTGGTTTAATGCAGACGTTTGTTTCGTTCTTCCCGGTTCTCCTGTGATGTACAGGCACTTGCTCTTACGTCTATCAGCCTGACTGACTGTAACACATATGAACAACAAACAACGGAAGGGAAACGAGCTGAAGCTGCAGAGGTGAGCTGCTGAACAGCAATGAAAAAAAAAAAAAAGCCATTAGAGCACTTAAGCATTAATTAATCTGTATCATCATTACTCAGTATAATTGAAGGTGAGACAACCTATCAATTGTAAAAGATCACACTGTCATTAAGGTTAATAAGCTGTTTTATAAACCATCGCCATTAACACCCGATACGTCTATTATAATGATAAATGGCATATTGATAAAATATGTGGTCAGATTGGCGAGGACGTGGCGCCCAGATGAGCACATTTCCGCTTCCGACGTAAATAATGAAAGGATTTCATGAACTGGGTCAGAGCGAGGAGCGACAACCGCGTCTGGAAGCCCTTCAAAGAACGTTTTCAATTAGGCGCCGCGCTCTTTCGCCAACTTTTGTCACGTCTTGCGTCTCTCGCGATCAATTATGAAACGCCGTGATTTATTCATGGGGTATCCGGGCTCCGGTTGCGAGAGCGCATGGAGATTTCCACCCCTCGGACCGACGGGGCCCAAAAGCTTTCAGTGGGTTCCTTAAACTGGCTGAGCTGCTGATGCATTTTTAAGCGTTAGAAGATTTTAAGGATCTAATCGGGGCGGTTCTGGGTCGGTAGGTAGAGCGGGTTGTCCACCACCCAACCAGAGGGTTAGCGGTTAGCCACACGCCGGGCGCTTTTAAGTACCACGAAGCAGAAAAGCGAATTAAAGAAAAATATGAGCAAGGAAACACCTCAGCCTTTCTCCTCATCTGCACTCACATGGTTGATGCAGTCAGCACAAAGAAAATCAAAAATTAAAACGTCAAATACAAATTAAAACGCCTTAAGATGGCTTTGGAGCGCACGAGTTTTCAAAGAAGGGAGAGTTAATACTTAAAGCAATTAGCATAATTAAGCTCATATTAATAACTGTCACAGGCCTGGCATTGAAGGAGTTAACGAGGTGGAGCCGGTAATTGGATGAGGAGTGACCCTTTCACAGCCGCCTGACGGGAACGCCGCTAATTCACTTAAATGGTCACCGGCGGCACAAAGTTTACACCCAAAGAGGGACGCAAGGAAACTTAGACACCTTATTAGCATAAAGAAGCTAAGGGTTTATTAGCTAACTAACGCAATCAAACACAGCAGTCGTACCATCTGGACTTCCCTTTTAGAGGTTATGGAAGTTGGAGAGGTGTAAATGCAATTATTTAATCTAATATTTGTCCTTCTTGCAACGAGTTAGGTGGACGTGATATTAAACCGAACACGATGGTGAGCTTTACTGCAAGCACACGTTGCATAGCTTCATTATTTTTTAGCTTGTCGGCGGCGTTTAGCTGCAGAGCGCAACGTTTCCCGCCGGCACGGCTAAAAATAATAATATTTCCGGCAGAATCGTTTTGTGTATGTTTACAAAAAAACATAAAAAACTTCTATTCTGAATGCTGTTGCATATAAACACACATTTCTTTCCACGGACATGGTTTCAATCAAAACCTGGAAACTTTTTTTAATATCATATGTTATTGTAGTGAGTATTGATAAAATATCAACAGCAATCATTGGTCATTTTTGTGATCTTTAAATGTTTATACATATACTGTGGTGCTTTTAAAACAGGGGTGTCCAACATAGGGTATGCGGGCCAAAACCAGGCCGCTAGAAGGTCCATTCCAAAATGAATTTTTAAAGCGAGACAATTTAATAACCTTAAATTAAACTGCAAATCTTTCAGTAAATTAACACTTATTCATATTTTGTCAACTAACATTTCCGCTGTTTTACTTGAGGACATAAAAACAACAACCGAGATCCAGAACTAAATAGGAAAAATTGCTAAATTACTTTCAGGTTGTTAATGAAATGTAAAGATTTTCATATTGTTCTTGGTTTTTTTTTTTTGGACAAAAACAACTGGAAGCATTTGAAATTGTCGTTATTTTTAAGTTATTGTTAGGAATGCACTGAAATTTTTTTGCAGAAAAAACGGAAAAAAAAAATTTTGGACCAAAATTGCTTTGGTTGTTGCTTTCAACATCACAACATCCTGTTTCGGCTGTGTTGTTTCGGCGATAAATTTTCGACCGTGCATTTTGTTTGCAATTTTCGGTGCATCCCTAGTTATTATACCATTACGTCACTGGCGCGGCATGTTTTGAGATCAATTCAGTGCTGCATGTGGGCCCTGAACTAAAATGCTGGTTATCTGCATTTAAAACTACCTGTGGGAGCTGACTGATTCATCAACCAGCTCTAGTGGAAGAGGAGGAGGAGAGAGCCAGGGCCGAGAGCACGGGCAGATGAGGAAGGAGGAGGTTGCCGGGGTGTGTACGGTCATCGTGAAGATTGTGGCCTCCAAGCCAATGAATAGAGCCGCGTTAGTGACACTCGGCTGCTCTGTTCACAATGCAAGAGAGAGGGAGAGAGAGAGGGAGAGAGGGGCTCGGAGCGCGGCGCACACAGGAGGCCATTCAGCTCATTTTCCTTCCAGAAGACGCAATAAAAAACAATAACAGCGGAAAGAAGAAGGAGAAAATACCAAAAACAAATACACGTTTAGTGACGTAAAGGCTCCAAAATTGAACCGACCGTAGAATAAAAATAAAAACAAGAGCCTTTGACATGTTCGCGCTGAACGTTCAGTACGAGAACCGGACCATCTGAGGCCGGGCCCCGTGTTTACATGTTTATTCATGGCGTGCGTCTGCTATCAAACGCAAACATTTTAGAGCAGATCACATTACATGTAGCTCCATGCGCGGGCCCTTCACTACATATTAGCCGGCGCCGTGACAACGTTACATTTATGTACACAAAATACGAGATGGGGCTAATTGAATATTCACTGTGAACATATTCCCTGCATAACATGACTCCCCGCTTCCATCCTTTTAAAAATTCAAATCGATGGGAGGAGCAGAGGGGAGCATTAGAATACATTACAGCGCGTACGCGTGATCCCCGCCCCCCCACCCCACCCCACCCCACCCTCTCCCCTCCTCCCTCTTCTATATGTCTGTCAGGAGGTGAGCCGAGGAGGAGGAGGAGGAGGTGCTTTGCTAGAGTGCACGCGACAGAGCTGGCCTCGGCAAAGCTGACGTTAACAATAATGTAATTTAATTAAAGCCAAGATCCCAGCGGTCCTCGCCAAACGAGGGGGCTTTGATTTTAATAGGTGATGAAGAAAAGGCTCGGCGCGCGGCGACTCCGCCACCGCTCCAACCAGTCTGAGGGGCACTGGGAAAAAAGGCACCGGCAGGACATCAGTTCAGATTGTATCAGGCAAGGGAGGAGAGGGAGGGGGGAGGTGGAGGTGGAGGAAGGGGCGAGGGGGGGGGCGGCGGGTGCAGGTACCAGCCCGGGCCACCCAAATACAACAACACCGATCAGCTAATGGAGAGGAAAAGACGAGACCCCCCCTCCAACACCAAAATAAACTCAGGCGGTGCGGGCCGGACGCAAAATAAAAAAAAAAAAAAACCTCAACAACAATATCAAACGTGGAAAACACTTGACACAAAATAGTTTCGCAGCTGGGAATCAAAAAAAAAAGCAAAAAAGCCGGGAGTTAAAGTGGATTTCGCCGCAGAATGGGATTTGCGGGAAAAGAGAAAAACAAGAGCTAATCCAGAAGCGGCCGAGGACGGATCAGAGCGGGAATCTTCACGTGCCGATAAATGACATTAAATCTGGAAGGATATTAAAATATCCAGCAAACAGCTTGTTTTGTTCCATTTCTTTTTTCGCCGCTTTGGAAATCTTTTTTCTGTTGTTGTTATTGTTGGAAAGACGACTCTGACACAATATTAATAAGAGGAGAACAACAGAAAATAATCTGTCTCGATTTAATAGCCTCAAATAAACTTTAAGATCGTGTAAACACATTGAAGACTGAACACATAGCTTGATTTTATATGTATGTTTTGCGTTTATTTTATATAGTTTAGTTTGTTTTATGACGAAAAAGAAAAGTTTTTTTTATTCTGTGTGGCCGTCGAACTGCAGCTCCATCCAGATGCTCTTGAAAAAACTATTTAAATTCCCAACAACAGTATTTTTTTAACACATAAAACCCTTTTCCAACAAGCCAGTTTCCGTAAAATTAGAAAACAACTAACACGCGTTCATCCCTTTGCGTCTCAGTGCTGGTTTTCTCATTGCTTCTCTCTTGTTTTCCACGCATTAGGCCACTTTTCAATTTACAACTCCAACCAGTCGCCACCAACGGCGATTTGCTGCCTTTTTATTGGTCCAAGAAACACACACACACACACACACACACACACACACACACACACACACACACACACACACACACACACACACACACACATGCACGGGGAGGGTCCCGTTCATTGGTAATCCTGTTACCAGCCAGGTCGTGGACATGGACGAGGAGGAGGAGGAGGAGGAGGAGGGAGGAGGGAGGAGGAGGAGGAGGAGGAGGAGGATTAACATGGCGGTCATTATCAAATTTACAACCAGTCACACAGACATCTGCCCTACTTTTCCTGCGCTAACGTAAAAAGAACTAATCTGGTTAAGAGAGCACGGGCGCGCCTCGTAAATCGGTGGCACTCTCCGCCATAGTTAAAGCTGTCACTTCTCCTGAACGTGGTGGGGGGGGGGGGGGGGGGGGGGGCTGAATGGAGCTGTCAGCCGGCTACTTGTTAGGGCTAACAAGGCCGTCCGCTGATAGGACTAATGAGGCCCAGAGCTCGCCACTAACCCGCATAGCAGCCCGCCACCGCACCCGCAGCCGCCGATGCTGCTGCTGCTGCTGCTGCTTTGGCTGCCATGTGACACATAAAGAGCTTCAAGGTGCGCTAAAAGAACACAGATGAGTCTGTACTCTCTGGGACAAATTACAAAAACGCTGCGTTAGCGCAACTTTGACTCCTCGAGGAAGAAAACAAATCCGACTCGGGTGAAGTCTGAACATTTTTTCCCCGGCTGCTTTCGTTCTTTGTCTTATTTTTTATTCTCATTATGATAAATAACTGACTTCTAGCGTCTCAAAACGCAACAATTCTCCTCAAAAATTCACGTACTAATTGTTCACTCTCCTTTACGACCAGACTCTCTGCTGCGTGGATACGGTTTTATATTCCCCACTGGACATTTAAACAAACCAGATTCTCTTTACGTTTTAAAGCAAGACGAGTGTCTGCGCTCATCCGCGGACGTCTGAACCTTCTCGTGGCTTCTGTGTTTGACCACGCGTCGATAGAAAGCGGACAAATCAAACAATCGGGGCTGAGGATCGTCCGCTGGAAGTCAGATTACCGCATATTTCCTGGATGAGGCCCGAGATAAATTCTCCAGCCAGTGAAAACATTTTTACAGACTTCCCCCTGCAGCTGAAGTGACAATTTTACAGCGTTGGCCAGCGACGTAGCCTGATTGTCCGCCTCCTTCTTCTCGAGTAAAAAAAAAAAAAACCCACACAACACATACGTAATGTAACAAAGAAACAGCAGCCTCTCTCCGTCTCTTAATCTCTCTCTCTCTGTGTGTGTGTGTGTGCTAGCTAAAAGCCACAAAATAAATGCTTCCCTCTCCAGAATGGAGACATAAATTCAAACGGCGGCCGGGGGGCTCGCAGCGTCTGATTGTCACTTGGAGTTTTTTGTTTTCCAGGGTTAAACCGCGTCCAATAAAACCTCCTCCCGACGCTTCATTATTTGCGACGCTCTGGTCTAATTCCAATTACCCCTGTTAATTAGGGAATGTCATGCTCTCTGATCTAGGGTTTGTTTCAACTTAATGTCATTTGCCAGGTTGTTTACTTTCCATTAAAGCCTTTTCATTGTGAAACGAAGTGTTGCGTTTCGTTTCGTCGAGGCATCCCGCGTCCCCGCCGCCGTGGGAGGACGTCCTCCCACGTGCATTACCCCCCGTGTTTACCCTGCATTAGTGCCGCTGTCAACTTTTTCTTTAGGCATACATTAGAATCGCATTAGCATTCTGTTTTTTTTTTTTTGTTATCAGACGCCGAGGTAACAAATTATTCCTCTCGGCGGCTGCAGAGAGCAAAACTGGCCTTCTGCGATGAATGCTGGAAAACCTCAGAGGATGCGTCATGTTTGGCTCCCGTCAAGCACTCGGCTCAACAATACAGTTGACGGCTTTTGTTAGTTAAAAAAAAAAAAAAAGATGTTCTCACCATATTCAACGTGGCATTGTAAAAAAAAAAACAACAACAACACGATGAAAGGAAGCGACGTACGCGTGAAAGGATGAGTACGCCTGCATCTGTTTGTTTCTTTTTTTTCGACGAGCAAATGATTGCTTCGCTTTACGTACCGAGATCAAGCGACAAAAGATGCAAAAGAAGGAAGCTGCTCGACACGTCCTGGACGTAAGGGGCTGAATAAACAGTCGGTGCCACCATTTTTGAGCGGCCTTCACTCATGCAGTCTTGTTTTGATTTGATAGTTACTGTGTGTCTTCCACGTCTCCGTTTCTCCATCATGGATCTGTTCGGTGTGATCAGTCCCGACTTGCTGCTGATCCTGTGGTAACACCGATACGAGATATGAGCCATGCAAACAACAGATCTTAATGTTAGCCTTAAAGAAAGAAAGAAAATGAAGCCTACACCAATCAGCCACAACATTAAAACCACTACCAGGAGAAGTAAATAACATCGACCATCTTGTGACAGTTCATTGTTCTGCTGGGAAACTTTTGGACCTGGTTTTCATTCATGTGCATGTTACTTAGACGTGTAGCACCCACCTAGACCAGACCAGGCACCCCCACCCCATAGCAATGACACTCTTTGATGGCAGCAGACATCCCCAGCAGGATGCAGGCAAGTCAAAAGACATGAAGAATGGCACAAGGTGTTGACCTGGCCTCCAAATTCATTAGATCCCAAACTCATCAAGTATCTGTGGGATGATCCAGTCAAATAACCCCCACTAACATCATCCTGTTGCCTCAATAGGCCCATGAGTATTCGCTGAGCTGTTGTCAGAACTGTTTTGGAGGCACAAGGGAGACCTACAAGATATTAGGAAGGTGGTCATAATGTTATGCCTGATCGGTGCATATGTGACATTGCTGTACCACTGGTTTTAATACAAGCCCTTTTAGTATAAATGTTACCTATGTCTTCAGCTATGTTGGTTTGTTTGTGTTTTCTGTCAAAGCCACTGCGTAGTGATGCAGCGATAACTAGAAACGCTCATTTAAAGAGCTGAGGTTTGGCCGCGCCAACGTGTGTTTCCCTTCAACTGAACACTCGGGGAAAGGGTTTCAAAATGGCCCCCTGATAATAAACTGTGATGTAAAACAAAACCACAAGCAGCCACTAACGGATGACAGATCGCACGCCGAATGAATGGAAACGAACGCTGTAGGGAAGGAAAGTCAACCTCACACAACACGTAGCTTTGGTTAAATAGCTGTAGCCAGTGATATGAGATACAGACTGACTCAAAAGTTTCTTAAAGCCCCAGTTTTCCATAACTCCATCTGATCTTGTTACAAAGTTTTTTTTTCTCTGGCTTTTCCGGAGACGATAAACATATTGGAACCCCCCCTCCCCACGCCATCAGTCAATCTCCTCTCCCACCATCTGCCATTGAGAGAAACTCCGAGAGAAACTTGAGCAGGAACATCTCCCGCAAAATGCGACCCGGCGGCTCGTAATGTAAAAAAATGCAGCGCAGGGGCCAGAAGAGGCTGCCAATCCTCTCAACCGTGGTCCTGTTTGTTTACAGTAATTATTATCGTGTCTCGGAAAGAGCGCGCCGATTACCGATGGCTTGCTGATGTTAGAAAGCTGCACGTCACACCTTCGTGCGAGGCAGGCATTGAAAATGAAACAGCAAACGTATTCATCCGACTTCCAGTCTAATGTTTCCGGCTCTATTTCCAAGCAAACGATAGCGTAGCAGCGTCATAATTGAGCCCTGACAAACCGGTATTATAGCGAGAAGGAGAAAATAAATGCAAACGCTGAGCCCAGACCAGGCTACAGCAGGCTAACAGACTGTCAGAGGCCCTCGGCTTCTCCCAGCCTTGTTCCTCCTTTTGCGCCGTCTGATGGGACCCTTCCAGGGCCCCTCCGCTCACAGCCACTTAATTAAATGCTCGCACAGAACAATCTACAACGCCACCGACGGGCGGTTAAATTAAGACGCTGTCACAGCCCGAGCACCGGACACAGGCTGGGTGAAGAGAGGAGAAAGAAGAGAAACACGGCAAATCTTAATCCGTGCTTCAGTATATCTTCTTTCGTGAGAACAGGATCTAAGTCGAGACATTTCAAAAGCGAAATCTCAACAAAAGTGTTTCTTCTCGCGTCTCATTTCTCCTCACTGTCTCTAAATTCAGAGCAGAGATGATTATTTTCATAATTTCTCGCTTTTAATTTATTAAAAACTCTTTAAAAGGTCACAAGATAATGAGAAACTTCTCCACAAACCCGGGAAGGTGTCAAACATACGGCCCGCGGGCAAAACCAGCCCACCCGAGGGTTCGATCAGGCCCGTGGAATGAATTTATTAGGTGCGATAATTACGTAGGAGACCTTTACTGCACGTTTTTCAATAAAACTGGCACCTATTCCTTATTTTTGTGCTGTTTTATAGAGTTGTGGATGTAACTCAACAATAAATCTTGTTACGTGCGCTGCGAGAAGCAAGAAATTTGTTCTTGTTCTCCAGGTGAACAAGAACAAGAAAAAAGTTCGTATTCGCCAGGTCATTTATACTTCACGAGAAACTCGCGCTAAGCATTTTGGGAGACTTTTCTTATTATTTTCGGACGTCTACGCAGGAGAGATTAGCGGTCACACTGCGAATATTAGCATCTGGGAGCTCACAGAGCGGCCGCTAGCATATCTGCATTTCTGTATTAACCACACCCACGCTGATTTCCGACCAAGAACAGTTGCCGGGCATGAGAAAAAAGTTCTTCCCAGTTGATTTGATGAAAAACAAAGATCAACACTCGAATAAAGTTTGTTCCTCCCACTAAAGCACTCAACGTGCATGTGTAAATATCTAGTTTTAATTTACAGCCACTTATTTGACAACTGTAAGAGAAATGAGAGCTACAGAGGACGGGATGAGGATTTTCTTTTTTAGACGAGGCTGGAAGAGGTCGGGACAAAATGACGTCTTGATCTTGAGCAGCATCCAAGATTGCTTCATCTTCTGCCTCCCCTCTCTGTCCTTGTTTCACCCATTGAGCTCCCCGGTGATCACTTCATTAGTGCCTTTAAATCTCAAATTTCTTTAGCCGATTAGAGTTAAAAAAAAAAAAGCCATATATATGTATTTTCTTAACTCGACAGCAAATATGCTCGAGCCGTACTTTAGAGGTCTGTCAGATATTACCATTAACCTCCGCACACACACACACACACACACAGCACGCTGCTCGGCCCACTCGTCCCCCTGGTGAGGAACAGATGAGAGCGAGAGGAACAAATGGAAATCCAACTGGAAATCCACACGGACTCAAACGCCTGCTCTCTGTTTTTGGCTTTGCCCACTCTCGTGTCTTTATCTGTAGGAGGACACAGAGGGTTTAATGTATGGTGATGCATCATTCATCGCGCACCTTGTTAGGACATTTCGTGGACAGCTGCTTTTAGAAACCGGCACCTAGAATGTGAACGTAGGGGGGCGGTGAATGAGAAAAAAGGAAAAGAAAAAACACACGTATATTCAGCGGCGCCTCTTCAAAAAGAGCCTGAGTGAGCACCAGAATAAGGACAACCTCCCCTCCCTCTCTCTCCCTCGCTCTCTGCCACCTTCCTCTACCTGCTGTCCCCAGTCGATCTCGGCAAAACTTGGCGGCAGATGTTGCTGTGCTAAGTTGGCTCTGAAGTGCCTCCCTGGCTCCCCGGTCTCACCGACAACACAGTCAAACCACATTAGATCTCTTTATTTGTGCCTGGGGCAAGTTCGGCGCTGCAGCTGTGTCCACCCCCGCTTTACCTTTGGTGTTGAAGGCCCTCAGGCGCTAAATGTGAGACCACAAAAAAAAAAAGGAAAAAACTGTTTCACTCTCATTTTCTGTCTCTCTTCTGCATCTGCTGACAATCCAGCGGTCTGGCTCCGGGCGGCAGCACTGAGGGAGGGAGAGGAGAGGGGGAGGTGGTGGTGGGTGAGGGTCGGGAAGGGAGACTGGTGAGGGAGGGGAGGAGGTGGAAGCTCGGCAAGCAGCGGGCACAAGGGAGGGGATGGGGGCGCGGACACCCAGGTCCCAATGCTGAACAGATGTCTGCGACAACCTGCTTCCTTACACCTGTACGAGTCCTTGTAACCCCGCGGATGCAGTCCGCTGAAAAATTCATGACCCTGGAGGTTTCCTGTCCGCCATCAAAGACCACTGCCCTCCCCCTCCGTCCCCCTCCCCGTCCCCCTCCCTGCTGTCTGCCCTCCCTTGACTGCTCCTCTCCTCTCCCTCTTCTCCTCCGCTCTGCCACCTACACCTAACCTGGACAAGAACAAAACTCGCCACACGCTCGCTGTACTAAAAAGAGAAAAAAAAACGTGCAGAAACAAGATTCAACCTTGCATATCTTCTCAAACAGGATCAGGCATAACATTATGACCACCTTCTTGGATGTTGTTAGTGGGGGTTCTTTGATTGGAGGGGCCTCTGTGGATCATCCCACAGACACTTCATCAGTCTGGGATCTAGTGAATTTGGAGGCCAGGCTGTTTTTTTTTCATGTTTTCTGAGTTGTTCCTAAAGCGTTTTTGTGTGTCTGAGTCAGGGACGACGGCTGTCATCAAGGAGTGTCGTTGCTATGGGGTGGGGGGGACCTGGTCTGGTCTAGGTGGGTGCTACATGTCTAAGTAACATCCACATGAATGAATAACAGGTCCAGAAGTTTCCCAGCAGAACAATGAATTGTCACAAGATGCTCGATGGTATTTACTTCTCCTGCCATTGGTCATAATGTTGTGGCTGATCATCGTACATTCTCATCTTGGACAATAAGATCTAAAACTACAAACCTGCACCCATGATGTGAGTTTGGCAGAAGAAGAATACATGTAGTCTACAATCTGGCTCCAATGGAATTTGTTTAAAATCACTAAATTAACCGTAAACTGAGATAAATAAGATAAATATATAAGACTCCGTTTTGAAAGGTGGACTCCGGGAGCTATTTGTCTTGCGGGCATTAACAAGTGCTTCTTGACATCAGCTGAAAAAAACTACAAAGATGCTTCATAAATAAATACCACCTGGACTTGATGACTTAATAACCTCAGTAAAATGCTTAAAATTCACTGAAGCGTTGAAATAACTCTGTTCAAAGCCAATCAAATCAGTTAAATATTACAGCGATTTTAATCTTTGTGGACCCAAACCGAAGTTGAAAGAGACCCAGATTAAATCCCAAGATTACAGAGATGTTGTGAACGTTCTGAAATTCAGCCGAAAGCCAGACGGGGGATTTAAATTAATCAGCAATCGCTTAAAAAATAAATGACGTCGTCTTCACAAGGGTTTCGCTCGGAAATCGCTGTCCACTACACGCGGCGTTTGTGGCCCCCCTGTTTGATTCTCTCCCGCGTCCGCCGTGTAAGGGTTTGATCGCCGACTTGAAAGTGGGGATCGGCGCGGCGGTGGGCATGAGAATGAAGAGAGCGGAGCAGTGTCAGGGGCGGCCTCTTCCTCTTTTAGAGTAAACGCTGTGACACTCTGTTTACCCACCGGTGGGCCTCCCTCTCTCTCTGTTTTCTACACTTTCTACACGGTTTGCTCAAAGAGAGCGAGGCGAGACACATGCGGGGGCTTCTGTCATATTTTACACAGCTGGAGCAGACATGATATTTCTGCTTAAAAACTGTTAAGAGACAAGATTCTTGGTGAACGACACACTGGCTGCACATATGACTGTTTAACCATTTAACATCTAAAGGCTCTTTTAGAGTACTGTGGGACATAGACGCCGTAACTTACGGATGTAGCCTTCGCGGTGTAAGAACTGTAAACACGCCACCCGAACACTAGAGGGCGCTAGTCGACGCTAGTTTTTGTTCCCACTTCCTGCTTCACTTTCCTTGGCGTGTGAAACTTTCGTCAAAATTTCGCCCAAGACGAGTCACACAAATGTTTGTATCTCCTCTGTTAACCTTTCTTTGATGTGTTCCATCTTTATCGATCCAATTTCGAAAACTGCGGAGATGAAAAAAAAGTTACAACCAAGTGGACCAATCCCGTAGTTACATTTCTCGAGAGGTGCACGTCAGCTACGGCGCTACAGTCTGGGCTGTCGGCGTAGTCCAAACCGGCTATTACCGTATTTTTCTGACTATAAGTCGCACTTTTTTCATGGTTTGGTTGGCCCTGCGACTTATTCTCAGGTGCAACTTATATATTAAAATATAGAATTTCACGTGTTTGTTATTTTCACGCCGCCAGGGGGCGCTCTAGGCTTGTGTGCCAGTATCTGCTACTCCCTTTACTCCTGCGCAATAGCGGCGGCGCGTCGTCTACCTCCGAAGTTCGCAGAGTTGCTTAGAAGTGACACAGAAGATGAAGAATTCAAAGGATTTAGTGATTTGGAGTGAGATGGAGATTGTTATGTTGTTTATGCTATAGTTACGTTAACATATTAGACACCTAGTCAGCCCGTTGTTCTCTATTCTACTGTTATTACTATAACTTGCCTTTCAAGATGAAATGTGTTCTTAGTCTCTGATTTTATCACATATAAAGTATGCGACTTATACTCCAGTGCGACTTATATGTTTTTTTTCTTCTTCATTATGTATTTTTTAGCTGGTGCGACTTATACTTCGGAGCTAAAATACGCCTCCATTTTTTTATTCATATTTTTCTATAAAAAGGTCAGAAAATGTCCTGTTATTAAGTGCTTTCCAAATCTGGGAGTTATTTACAATTTACTGCATAATAACAGTGTTATAACAGCGTAATAACCTTCCAGGAGAAGCACAGGTGCAATTACAGTAATGACGCTACACTGGCTGTAAAGCACTACGCCTCAGCTTTCAGAAACTGGTGGGATTTTTCCATGCTTCAGGTTTTCTATGTCACCTCTAGTCTGGTTAAAAAGGTTTTAAAAGTCTAAGAAGTCAATAAATGTAGTTATTGGAAATGCAATGAAGATGTCTGTAAACGCTCATATCTTGTCAATTTTTGAAATACACACTGATAACTGGGATTCAGACTATGACATTTTATAAGATCTATTTTTAACCGTACATCTTCTGGCATTCTGAGATTTGCTAAACAGCACTGTGACACCCCGCGTGGCGACTCACAGCTGGCCCACCGGCCATGTTCTGCATAGCTGCAAACATTATTCCACTCCAAAGATTCGCCTGACATCGTTTTCTAAACCACTGAAACCGCTCGTATGGTTTCCGTTCACCGGCTGCTCTCATGGGGAAGATGAGCGGAGCAGACCGCCACGATGAATACATGAGATCAGGGACTAAATTCATACACTCCTTCTGAGTAGTCTGCAGTCTGTTGAGGTTTGACGTTGTAATGTTCAAAGCAGAGATTTCTCTGCGGAAATGAAAACCATAATTAATCACTTCCAGTGTTTCTGGGCCTCAGATCTGCTCAAGAAATGAAACGTAAACGCTCCATAACATCCCTCCTTCCTGCAACCTCGACCTAATCTACATAATTCGCTTTTAATTTAGGCATATAGGTCCACATCCGCAGCAGATGGCGTGGTTTGGGTAGTTTACTTGCTGCTCAGGAGCTATCCAAACATCTGGTTAACTCCGACACGCTGACGGTTTGAGAGCAGCGCGCTCTCTCAACCGCCTGCAGGGCGTCAGGTTTCAGTGAGCCTGTCGGTTTGTGGATTCGATGGGTTTCCTCTTCTCTGACCATATTAGGTGGTCCCTGTCACGCTTCCTTCTTTGAATCGTTGCAGCTGCAGCTCGCGTCGGCCCCGTTTGGTGACAACAAACAACACGAAACGCGACTCGTGCCAGCAGCTTCCTGCTCAGACTCACAGAAAACTCCAGCTTTAACGCAATGATACAACAAATGAACCACTTAGTACCTGAAACTGTGGCGACTCGTAAGACACAAATACCCACATTATGTCATGGCAGAGACTAGGGATTTTATGGAAGGTTTTGCAGGAAGAGCCAAAAAAACAGAAGAAGAAAAAGAGGAAGACCATCAGCAGACTGCTGACTAACGCAGGATACTTTCTATTTATAACCCCGAGTACAATAAACTGCTCTGGTGACCACAGATGAGGCTCTGATTCATTCCACTCAGGCTATCTGTGCCACTACAAACCAGCACGAAACCACATCACTCGTGTTCTGTAACCCACACACACCCTACGGCAAAAACAGACTTTAATAATTCGCCACTTCAGCGTTAAATGCCTCTACGTATTTCGTTCATCGCGTGTGTGTGTTTCGCGTCGCTGAAAACAAAGAGTTCGAGCTGAAAACCGCCGCTGCAGCCGCACGGACGACTCCTGGGGTGCGCGTCTTACCTTGTCTGCTGAGGTGGGACGCATGAGGGACACTCGGTCGTACTGCCGCCGCAACAGAGCCCACAGAGCATCAAGACGACCCTGATAAAACACAAAAAACAACATTTTGTTTGATAATGTTTACATTATTTGCACAAAGCGTGCACACCCATCAGGCATAACATTAAAACCAGCTGCCTAATATTGTATAGGTCTCCCTTGTGCCTCCAAAACAGTTGTGACTCATCAGAGAATGGACATGGGCCTTCTGAGGGGGTCCTGTGGGGTCTAGTAACAGGATGTTGTTAGTGGGGGGCCTTGGGGTCCTATGGGGCCTCTGTGGATCATCCCACAGATACTTGAGCTAGTGAATTTGGAGGCCAGATCAACGCCTTGTGTTGTGCCTGTGTGTGTGGCTGCTGCCATCAAGGAGTGTCATTGCTATGGGGTGGGGGTGCCTGGTCTGGTCTAGGTGGGTGCTACATGTCTAAGTAACATCCAGGTCCATAAGTGTCCCACCAGAATATTGAATTGTCACAAGATGGTCAATGTTGTTTACTTCTCATGTCAGTGGCTGATTGGTGCATATGAAAGCAACAATCAATGCACAGACCTAAACTTGGAAAATCTTGGAATTTGCAGGCTTTTCGTGCTACCATTTCAGGCATAATCAAACAACATTAGTGCATAACCTTGGTCTGTAAAGAACGACTCTTTAGGTCAACATCCATGAACATGTGGGCCAGCTTCACAATGAGCATCACTGCAGCAGCACTCACCTTGATGGGCGTGTACCACTTGTTCTCGGACTGATGGTTGGCGATGGAGGGCTTCGGCTTGGGACGTTTGATCATCGGCTCCTCCACGTCCTCTGGTATGGACACTATAGCATTCTTGGCCTTCTCCAGCCGGGCCCCCTCCTCCGTCGAGCCTTTCTCTCCCCAGCGCACCTGTAACAGGTCGAGAGGAGAATGACAAAGGTTGCTGCTTAGTCGGGCGCATTTGGGGATATTTCGGATGTGCACAGATGCGAAGATAGAGCCGTGAGAACACTGGATTTGAACTGCTTGTAATAGCGGAAGTGCAGCAACTTGTTAATCATTAGTAAAGGAGCAGCTGCGACCAGAGGTGGCAAAAGGACTCACCTTCTGTACTTAAGTAAAAGTATTGATACTTGTGTAAAAAAATACTCTTGTAAAAGTAAAAGTACTGACTCAACTCCTTTACGCAAGTAAAAGTAAGAAAGTACAGGCTCTGAAATGTACTTAAGTAAAAAGTAAAAATTATTTAGCTATTAATGAAACAGTCCATCTGTAGATAATTTTGCAAAATGAAACAGTTCTCGCAAAAGGATCTAGACTTAATTGACCAGAGGTCCTGCATGAGCATCTGGATAAATTTTAATAATAAAATGAGGGTGACTGTTGTTTTTAAACCGCTAGCTAGTGTTAGCTATAAACGGTTTCCATAGCTTTGCTAACGTTGTAAGCTAGCTTCCAAAAAATCCTCAAAAAGCTAATGAAAGGAACAGAAACCACACCATACCTCAATTTGTTTTTTTGTTTTTTCTTTTCACATTAGAGCAGTAGTTCTCAAATAGTGGGCTCAGGTGACGCTTTAACGGTAAACAAGCCTCTAGTCACTAGGTGGCAGCAGAGCTCAAACTAACCAACAGGCTGCCTGTTTAAAACAGTAGAAGAAGAAAACCGGAAGCGCATCGTCGACTTTCCTACTCTAGTCCATTGACTGTATATTCATGTCCGGTTCGATCATGTCACGTCTTTTGCGTCTTGTTAAAAAAGTAACGAGCCTGTTTTACCAATGTAAGGAGTAGAAAGTACAGATATTTGTGTACAAATGTAGAGAGTAAAAGTAAAAAGTCGTCAGAAAATAAATACTCAAGTAAAGTACAGATACCTGAAAAATCTACTTATGTACAGTAACAACTTATTTGTACTTCGTTACTTGCCACCTCTGGCTGCGACACAATCAGCACGTTTTTTCTGGGAGTCACAAAACCATTACAATATCCCCCAACAGCCAACTCTGTTGCTCCATTCTCTTTGTCACTTCTGCTTTCCCACGCCGCCAAAAGTCACTAAACGTCATTATTAAAACCTAAAGACGTGTTTGCGGCTTCCTCAGAGCCTGTTTGTTTGTTTGTTTTTGTCCTCCTTCACACCGTCTCCACCTCATCCTCACTGTCTCAACAAACGGCCTCCATCAGGCTTCTTCTGCAGCGCCATCCATGTGCTGCAAGTCCTCCTTGAACTTGCGTGGCGACAGAAGAACTGCGCCGAACACGATGGCACCTGCAGAAGCTCCCACATGCTTTTTAGCCATGCATGCGCCGCGAACCTCTCCCATGGAAACGACTGGGGCTGCCTCATCTTGTGCAACATACAGTTTACAGTTTGCAAGTTCAGCTGATGATGATGTGTTAGCCCCATGATTAAACCCTTATGCTAACCCTGGCTAAGGATCTGCACTTTGTACTGGGAACTCATATGGAGACGTTTTCACAGACGATGAGTAAAATCGGGGGAGTTCCCGGTTAATAAACTCGTACCTCCGGATTACACATGAGTTGTTGCATGTGTAAATTACACAACATCATCTTTAACAATCATTCAGGAGGGAAGGAAGTTTAAAACACGCTTCCAGCCGGGGGAAGAACTACAAACCTGCAGGACTACTGATAAATTATTAAAAAACATAAACACCATAAAGCTACAGCTGCAATGAATAATTATTTCTACACTCAGTTTAATTCATTTATTAATAATCACATTTGCATGCGGCATAATATGCTATTGTGTGCATGCGAGCGTGTGAATGCGACCCTGTGTGTTAGTTAAGCTGTCCTGCTTTTTAATTGAATTCATCACATCTGTTGCAAGGAGGAGATAAAAAAAAGAAAAAAGAATCCACCGTCACATGAACGGGGAGAGGTGATTAATTAGCGACACAATTTTCAAGCTGTAGGTTAAGCCGTGACAATATAGAACAGCTTTTCAGAATCATCTCTGGGATCCGTCCCTGGCCCGACGCATCATCAAGAAAAGAGCGGGGCGACGATGAATAAAAGATACGTTGTCACCTCAGCCGCCGTTTGAAACGTTGGCAGGGGCGAAGCGGCGGAGGTGGTGGTGTTTTTTTTTTCCTCTTGAATGTGGATGCAGAGGAGAGAACAGGTTGATCCTAACAAGCACCTTGTTCTCCATCCACGGGGGGGTGGGTAGCTTCAGATGTGGAGATGGGCCTGTCGACGGGAATCAAGCTGCTAAAGGAGGAAGAGACAGACGGAGGAGCCGGGCTTGTATCTCACCAGCACGCGTGGGGAAAAGAGTCAAACCACGGTGCTCCCAAAGGATGCTGGGAAATCCCCGCAATGCCACCAACTTCCTCGGGGCTGAGAAGCAGTAGGGGGGCTCGAGAGCGGAAGGGAAGAGGAGGAGGAGGGGAGCGTGCCTTTAAACCTGGATTCCCTTCGGAGGAGGCCTGATAACAAAGGGGCTGCCAAGGTTTGGGAGTTGAGAAGGGGGTGGGGGAGGGAGGCAGAGGAGAGGTGGGCGAGGCGGTTGTGTCAAGTTGACAGTAGCGCTCAATCTTTCATCCTGGCAACGACTTGATCCAATCAGGGCTGGACGGCCAAGGACGAGATGGCAGGGCCTGTCATGTCGGAGGAATCAGTGGACTGACGAGGACAGCCGCCTGCCTGCCTGCCCGCCCGCCTGCCCGGCCGGCCGGCCAGTCCGTTCCTCTTCACGCTGCCCGTGTTAACTCGACAAACTTCTAACCTCACGGAAAAGACCGAGCATCAGCAGGTTTCTCTGATGATGCAGGTTTGCAGAATTAAACATGTCAGATACACACATATACAGTATATGTATATCACGCCCTGCCGCCTGGCAGTTCAGTTCTCTCTGGGGATGCTTGGTATTGGCTTTTCCGATGATATCCGATATTGTCCAACTCTTAATTTCCGATACTGATATATTCAGTCTTTTTACACCAAAATTGTTAGGTAACAACATGTCACCTATTATAGAATTAACACATTATGCCTAATTTTATTGCAATGTCCCACTGGATGCAAACATAAATGCAACATGGCTTTTCAAATGTAAACACTGTCTGTGCAAAATAAGTTACCGATAAAAGTGACAAAAAAAGTGCCATTCATTAATTTTTTGTGAGTTTAGAGAGAAAATTTTCCTTCAAACAACTACAGACAATATCAAAACAAGGAAGCCAAATGTAGCGTATAACTCCGCATGATTCTTCTTGAGGTGGGTGATCAAATTTGATGTATTAAAGGAAGACGCCTTGTTTCCTCCTCTCATAACCACCTTTGCTTTGCAGTCATTGCAAATCACAAATTTACTGTTAGTAGGTGACACTTGGAAATACTTCCAAACCACGGACATCTCATACACCGGGCCAGCTAGCTTGTTAGCCACGGTTAGCAACCTACGAGACTAGTGTGTTGTTGTTGTTATACATCATCAAGCACGCGCCTGTTAACGTCCCATGCTGCGTTCATGCAGACTCGGAAATGCTGAAGCCTACAGAACAAACATCGGTTATAAAAACCCGATACCGATAATTCCCAATATTACATTTTTAACTCAATATCGGCCGATATTATCGGAGGGCCGATATTATCGGACATCCCTAGTTCTCTCTGGTTAAATTTTGCTGTGATAAGACGCTCATGTTCTGACCTCCATGCGCTTGATGCCTCCCGCTCCTCTTCCTCCGTAGTACGAGGCGTCCACAGTCGGCCACTTCTTCTTGGGCAGCTCCTCGGGCTCCTAAGAGAAAAACAATACAGAATATCAGGACGGATATTGACGTTTATCAACTTCACCGCCCTGACAAAGTGACCCGTGTCTTGTATTGTTCTATTTCCTCCCGCATCCATCCATCACTTAACAATTGAATGGATTTCCTTCTTTAGCAGGAAAGACTCAACTACGTCATATCACCAGGAAGGAAGAGAGACGTAGGTCTTTACTTCAGCTTCGGAAAGCGATTCTTTCCATTTGTAGTATGAAAAGCTAAAGATAAATTGATTTCTGCCACATATTTCTTTAATTTTTGCATATATTTTAGATTATTAAAGCTTATTAAAGCCATATTTTAGCATTTCACAGTGACAAAGACATGATTCGTATATGTGTTAATTGTTGTAGAGAGCTGCACAAAAGCTTATGTAGCATTATGCTAATCTGAATCAATGCTAAGGGTGATACCAAACTCAAATGTGTGACATGCATGTTTAACTTTAACGTGACAACATCACTGTGCAGTAACTCACGGGTGGTGGAGGACGAGAAGGTGGAGGAGGAGGCGGAGGGTCTTTGATGACCTGCATGAACAGAGAGAGAAAAAAAAAAATCAAGAAGCACGTCAGCACGGTCCGTCACCGGGGGCGCACAGATCGCACACTCAAACCTTGTCAAGACGAGCGCGGGGCGGAGGCTGACGGAGGGTGATTCGTGACAGGTGACTGGGCCAGACAGAGGCGTCCCAGGGCTCGTCTCTGCAGGCGGAGACGCGGCCGCTGCCAGGCTGTTCTGCAGCCGCGGCTAGCGCCCCGTCGCCCCACTGACTACTGATTACAAGGATTCTGCTTGTAAACCAACATCAGGGGGCCCCCGTGCAAAATAAAGAAAAGCCGAAAATCAACTTGTTGACAGGGGAGTCTTTGGGGCGAGCGTCGCTGCCCGTTTAGCTCTTAATTAATTGGACGGGGTTCAGTGCTCCCAAGCAATCCCCCCAATCATAAAGTCCTAAGGAGTTAATTAGGTCCAATGAGATACAGAGGAGGAGGCTTGGGCTCAGCTCCAAGCCCTGTCTGGAGGGAAGATGAGTGGCGGCAAACACACACACACACAGGAAAAAAAAGAAACACACATGCATAACCACGACGCACGCCTCACACCGCAGAGCAACCAGCCCGGCGGCATTGTTCATGACAACACTGGATGGCATGGCACCTGAGGAGCAGGTTGTCCACAATGCGATCCCACTCAAGGACAAGATGTCTCGACTGGGATTTTCAGATGTGCATCGCAAAGCAAAGAGAGGGCCGGCAGTGACACTTGTCAGGTGTCAGTCAGACGCTTTGCATACTGATGTCCAGATTTGCTGAAAGGACGCCGATGCCGCGCGCTGTCACTCGGCAAAAACACAGATGTGGGGAAAGGCCGAATCTGGAGAGACGAGGGGACGGGCTGAGCCGGTTCTCCTGAGATTTAGGGTTTTGGGAGTTGCGGCAAATGCTACAGAGGGCGTGTCTGTGGCTGGCTCATGTCTGAAACCTTCTGAGACTTAGACCGATCAGGCATAACATTATGACCACCTTCCTAATATTGTGTAGGTCTCTCTTGCACTCTCTCGAAAACAGTTCATCAGAGAATGGACATGGGCTTTGAGAGGGTGTCCTGTGGTGTCTGGCAACACAATGTTGCTCGGGATGGCTGCTGCTATCAAGGAGTGTCACTGCTATGGGGTGGAGGGGGGTCTGGTCTGGTTTAGGTGGGTGCTACAATGCCAAGTCCAAAGGTTTCCCATCAGAACACTGAATGGTCAAAAGACGGTCAATGTCGTTTACTTCTCCTGTCAGTGGTTTTAATGTTGTGGCTGATCGGTGTACGTGACCATTTAGTGTTAAAAGCTCATACCAACATTTCCGTTTCTTGAAAATCTAAATATACGTGACGGCATTCAGCTTGGCCCCATGAGAAACAGTATTCACGCTACAGCCTCGGTTCATATCTGAAGTGCAGGCTGAGATGAGCGGTCACTCCTCTGACAAGCCCTTCCTTCACGCTAGACGTCTTCAGAGTGTGAAGAGAACGCGCCTCTTTGTTGCACTGCCATGGCTCACCGTCACTGTTAATGACTTCAACTGTGATTTCTTTCTGGCGAGTCTCTTTTGTGAAAAACGCCGCAATTACCAGTCGACTAATTAACAAGTTGGTTGCAAATTAATAATAATTAAAGAAAATAAAAAGGGGCCGCCGCGACTTAACTTGTGTTTTGAGCTGATCCTGGACAGCAGGGATGTGCGATATTTAATCGCTTACGATATATCGTCAAAAACATTCCCCACGGTAAGAATATGGCAAAATAAACGATTGATGACCCGTTGATGACGTATATATATGTGTGCGACACACACGCTCGCAACCCAACACATGTGGAATATTGGCAAACTGACAATAGTGGAAGGCGGAGCAGATACGCGGCAGAGAGGAGCTTGTTCCTAAATGAGGCTCCACCTCCATTATCTGGTTTGGTTTTAACCCCTTAACGCATGAATTGTTTTTTCAATTATATGAAGAAATTAAATATTTGTATTTTTGTTACCACTCCGGCCGGTCCTACGAGAAACTAGTGCTTGCAAAAGGTTCCTAGGATTTTTTTTAATGTGCACAAACCAACATTGGAGTATTACATGTGTTATTTCAGCTGCAGTCTGAACGGAAACAGTGCGTCGCAAATTCGCGACACTAGGCATGAAGGGGTTAAAAAGCCTGAAGCGGAGCAGCAAATTACAGCATGCAAGGTTTGCAAACAAATCAGCTCAGATAAAACTTGATGCATTATAGTCAAAAAGATTAGGCTGAATTGGTGTTTATTTATCGTCATTTTTATCGTTACCGTGATAAATACCAGAAATTATCGGGATACGTTCTCTACTGGACAGGTCTCCAGTCTATCACAGGACTAACACAGAGAGACAGACAACCATTCACACTCACACCTTTGGCCAATTTAGAATCACCAATGATCAACCCACGCAGACACAGGGAGAACATGCAAACTCCCATTCGAACCCGCAACCTTCTTGCTGTGTCAGTGCTAACCGCCCCACCACTGAGCCAAGTAAAAAGACTTCACTGAGACTTCATTAAGCTCTGGGACATCCATTCAAAATGAGTTTCCTCTTCTTTCCCCCACCCAGACTTTCCTGACGCCGCCCTTCAGATAAAGGCCCGCCCGGCTCCTTTTACACAATCAGGGAGTTTGCACTAACACGCGGAGTAGGTGGCCCATAAATACTGCACAGATAATTAACAGGGAGGACACATCTCAGCGTGAGGTGTGGAAGAGGTGCGGAAGCGGAGAGGAGACCTTTGTTCATTAGTCATCAGAGACGGATACTGCACTGTCACACAGGAGCTGGTTGTGCATTTGCTAAAGTGGTTGTGGAAGGCAGGGGGGGGGGGGGGCAGACCACTGTAATTATGGCATATCATAGATCCTAGCAGCTGCTACGTTCGCTGCTAAGCTCACGGACATCGTCGTACTGTTGTCATTAAAATAATGAAAAGTAATCAATTAGCGTTAATTAATTGCTCTTTGACACACAACTGGCTGTAAGCAAATCCAGAGACGGCCTAGCGCTAGCCTCTCCATACGCTGACTTCAGCCACACCTTACGTTGGCGGGATTATCTCTTTTTATTAAGTAATTACGCAGCAGATTTCCTGCACATGTTGTGGGATAAATAAAGCATTTGCGCAAGTGACGGGGCTCCGCCGCTCTTTCCCAGCTCTACCTGACGGGACAGATGTGAAGAGCTCTGCAGCGCGGCGGCGTAATTAAAAACTAAATCGCGGGATAGTCGGCCATCTGACACCAGCGCCGGCGGCTCGCCCCTGCAGCCACGATACCGGGAGAGGGACGGGGGGGATGTTTTGGACCAATCAGAGGCAGCATTGTCCCCATATGGCTGCGTCTGTAACTGTCCAACTGGACTCGATAATAATCCGTTGGTTGCAGAACTCGAGCTCAAACCGTGTTGTGTCAAGCTGTTTTGGGGGGATTATCATGAGGGGTCAGCGGCAGGTAACATATTTTATTTGCTTTAGAAATGGGTTTTAACGAGCAGAGGCTAAAACTCATGCTGAAGGGAAGAGGAACAAGGAGGATCTGAAGGTTTTGCAGCGGAGCAGCAGCACTTGTTGTGTAAAATAACACGAAATAATCAGACTATTAGCACGTTGAGCACCAAACGAGTTGAAAATGTTTCCAAAAGTGTCAGCGAAGCGTTTGCAATTTGGACAAACGCGCAAAGTGCACCTCCAGTCGTGAATCCCCTGATTTGAACCGAAGGCCGCTCTGAGTTTAATTTCCAAACAATTCATAAACAAAGAAATTACCACTCCACAGCTTGTATGACCTCTCAGTTGGCACGAGGCCATGCGGGAGAGAGACAGAGAGAGAGAGAGAGGGATTGTGGGAAAGAGGTTTTGTGTGTGTGTGCGTGGCCTCATCCCGACTGCTGAAACCTGGCAGACTGGGGGTTTAAATATTAACAAGCCACACATGGCCCTCCTCTTCTGCCGCGTCCCTCGATGGAAGGCAACAGCAGCTCCCTCCACCAAGACAAACACGTCCGCGGCCAGACATGCTGCAGGGGGTTTACATTTTAATGCCTTTGTTGGTTTTCCAAAATATGCTTCCATCTCATCCTGGATGGAATCCCTTCAGGTCCACAAAGCCAGGTGACGTCTATCATTTGAGGGGCGGCGTGTGTGTGCGAGCGGAGGTGCGGCGTGGCGCGGCGTGGCGTTGGAGAGGGTACATTTGCCTTTATCGGATATTAATAGAACAAGGGAGAGACACAGAAAAGGGGATCGCAGCACACCATCTGCAGCCCCTCTCTGGTAGCCTCGAACAATAATCGGTTGGGGATATTTGTAAATGGTTAAGCGGGTGAACGGTTCTTCCAAAAGGATGGGAAAGGAGGGGGGAGGGGTGGGTTCATGAATATTCACGTCTAAACTAAAGTTTGCGCGCGGGGATGAACGCGCGGTAGGTGAACTACAATCGAGCAGTTGAAAGAGAAACAATAAAGGTGAGCTCATTATTTCATTGCAGGGCCCAGATTCGTTAATTAAATCCGGCCTCGAGTTCCACCTTAACAAACAGCCTGCTCGCACGGGGACTGGAAGCACGTGGGATTAATGAGTGACCTCCTAACCTCCACATTGGTGGAAAGCCTCTTTGATCAACAGATATTTACACTTTGCTATTGCAGGACTTGACTGATTCATCTGCAAAGACTCTCCCTCCTCACTTGTGCTCACTACGTAGGATCACAAACACATAAATACTGACACAGACGGGCTGGAAATGTAAATAATAGTCGCAGCAGTGGAAATAAAGCCGTTAAATGAGAATCAACTGGATCATTTCGCTGTACACGTCAGCGGCAGCTCTCCGGCTACATTTAAAGAAGGTTAACGAGCTGCACAGCGGGAGTGTTATTTTTAGCCAGTCGCAGTCCCGTCATGCTGTTAGGGCCAAAACAAAAAAAACAGAAACGCATTCGGTCTTCTCGCGGCTCTCCACCAATGCCGAGATATTCGGGCGAAACTGGGAAGTGTCGGGTTGTGTTGCACAACGCTGCAAGACTGTCATGTGCTTCCACGATGAGATGGACGAGGCTAACGTGGAAGAGTCACGTAGCTCCAAGCATCAACGGGGGGTAATGCAGTCGGCTGATTGGTAATGCTTTAGCGGAATTGCAGCAGTCCCGTGTTGCGCAAGTTCACACGAAACAGTAACTACTTCAAAGTTTGGCTCACACAGATAAAAGTGAACTAGTTCAAGAGAACAGCTCACAATTAGCAGCTTCTAGCTATTCCTGCTCTATAGACTCTATGACCGACCTGTCCATCCATCGCCGACCCATCACATTTTTTTTCTGCCAGGATCTGTGCTGCTAGCAAAATAACTCTCTCTCTTTCAGCTGCACCAGCCATGCTGCATGCAATAAATCGCACGTCGGCTGACAGCTGAGAAACTTTTTTTTTTCTTCCTGAACAGGGGTGAACGTCTTCATTTCCCTGCAGACTGAGCGAAACTCACGTCTACTACGACTACGGGGTTATAAAGAAAGTGCAGCTGAAGCTAAACACACTGATTGTCAATCTCAGTCTTAGCATGTTAAACCTGGCGTGGCTGATTATCATCAAGCTAGGTCTAGCTGGCACTAGCTTGGCCCTCACATCCTTCTCACTGCCTTTTTTTTTTTCTTAACTATTCATGGATATTTTTCACAGCCTGTTCTCTTAACATTACTTCATTTTTCTCAGAAGCTGATGTGAGCAGGATGTGGCCTTTCACTTCCTGCTTGAGGTCCGTTCTCCGTGGTGGCGGTGGCGGTGGAGGTTGTGGTGGTGGTGTTGTTGCTAACCAACCATATGAGGTGAAGGAGAGGTGACAGGGTTGAACGCCTCCACAGCTAAACCTGCCTACCCTGATCTGCTGTTTAGTGCTGTTTACGACGGCGTCCCGTTACATCGTTTGACACCTGCACACGCTTGTAGAAGTTGCACACTTTCTTTGCAACAACAGGATATCTGCAGCTGTCACAATGTAGATATATGTAAGAAGCCGTGCAGAGAAGATACCTGTTGGCTGTTTTGTCTGCATTTGAAATGCATCTGATATCAGCTAGAACGCCATTTTGTCTTGTGTTTGTTGTTTTGTCTGAATCTGCGGTCGGTGTATAACCAGACTAAAGGAATAACCAGCGTGTGGGTTACAAGCGGTGCAGCGAAACTCACCACTGTGCAGCAGAGAGGCCAGAACCACCACATGAGACCCAGAGCCACGAGGAGGAACAGCACCAGGAAGACGATAGCCACCACGAGACCATCTGACTACATGAAAAAAAAAAAAACATTTGTTTAAACCCAAAGACAAACTGGTGGTTGGGCTGCAAAGAGGACCATTTAGAACCCTTCAATAAACTCCTAACCAATATATTTTTGTGAGTTGTGAATAAATTGGGCTTACGCAGGTGGAGGCGGTGATGGTGAAGGCGCTGGAGATGAAGGACTTGCCGTGGTTTAAGCTGATGTGAACATCCATCTTCCTGTAAAGAAAGAAGAGCAACAAATTCATACGACCACCTCTTTTTCTCTTTACACTTGTCCCATATCAACCAGAAAAACTTCACTTATATATACTAATATTCATTTCCAGCTGAGTCCATTTTGTGGGAGCTCTGAGGCCAAAGTAAACATCAGGGCTAAGTAGATATCGTCTGAATCCCAGAGGAGCCCGGACATGTGCTTACATATTCTGCATATTTCTTGTACGTCTTAAGCAGCACTGGAAGATAAAACCACACAAACTGCTTTTTATTTGGACAGAGATATGATCACTGTCCAACATCAGCAGAGACATCTTGCCTGTGAGATTTCCTATGAAAGAGGAATACTGTTGTAGGAACGTAATGCATGGTTTATGCTTCTGTGTCACTTTGACGCTTTAGCTAAGGACGCTACGTAGACCCAAACGCCGTAGCCTGACGTTCACCTCCCCAGAAATGTAGCTTGTATAGAGAACAGCATGTGATTGGGCCGCTTGGTCCGCTTGCCGTACGATTGGTCCACTTCTCCATCTCCGCGACTTTTTTGAAATGATTGTTTGGGATCGATAAAGATGGAACACATCGAGGAAAGGCTAACCGAGGAAGTTCGGAAATGTCTGATTCCTCGAATTTCGGCTAACGTTTCAGTCGCTCGTTGTCGAAAGTGAAGCAGGAAGTGGAAATAAAAATGAACCCGACTGGCAAAAAAGACACAGCGCCAACTAGTGTTTAGGTGGAGTTTCTACAGAGCGAGCCAGATCGACGAGTATGAATCGCGTCAGCTACGTACGTAGGTTACGTGGGTTACCAAAAGTGAAGGTAAAAGGCAGCAGAATCTGATGTATCTCTGGCTTTTACACAGAATTAGCAGTACTTCTAGGTTCTCCCAGATTTTCTCCTCATTTAGCAGATGTATATTTGTCACAACTCTACTTCAATGTGATGAATAATTACCAAATACGTCTTAAGTCAAAGGCTGCAACGCACTCTGAAAAAAGAAACGCAATCACATTAGCACAACACTCAAAACGGAAAACAATAGCCGCAAACTAAACGGTCAAACTCCGAGGGAGGAAATCTTCTCATTACCACCGCCGTCCATGTGTGTAGCCTGACTAGCAGTAACAAGGCTCGTGAACTCCTATGACTTATTTAGAGGGGGGAGAAAAAAAACGCAGAGGCCAAAACGGGCGCAATTAAAACCCTAATGATGAACGGCACCGCAATTTCCATATGTCTATTATGCCCAATCCAATTACCGCAGGTTTAATGAGAATTCAGGATATGGAACGAGCGAAACGCCTGAAATCCTCCCTCCGACGGCGGAGAAGAAAGAGGCGAGGAGGAAGTACGCAGAGCGGCGGCGTTGTGTGTGTGTGTGTGTGTGAGGGGCAGATGTGAGTGCGTGGCAGTGTACAGGGGAGGCCTGAATTAAAAATGGTGCAGCGGAATAATAACAAGAGCGCTCTCTTTGCTTTGGATTTAGCCCGAGGCAGCGCCTTGGGCCACCAATTCTCCTGTGGTTCTGAACAGATGAGCTACCAGACCATGTGTCCATTACTATGCAGTGTATTCTAAATATCATGAACTGACTTCTTTGCGCCTGTCCTCGTGCACCGGGCCCAGGAATAAATATTCACAACCCAGTTCAGGAGACTTCACCCAAACTCGTTAATGCCCCAGCCTTTTTAATCTTTCGCGTTCATGTGCGAGCTCGCTAATTTAAGCGGCTCCTCAAAATCGTTTGGCAATTTTCACGGCTGATTTCTTCATTTATTTTATTTAACCCTTTACATGTATTATGCAGTATTGTCTCTTTCATTGCGGGCGCGTTAAACAGCCAGAACAAGAATAAGAAAAATAGATGAAGGTGAAAAATAGAGCAGAATAACAACTAACACGGAATCCATTTAGGAAGTTTTGGAGGGTGGACCTTAAGGTGGAGATGTTTTCAGTTTTAGGTGCCTAACTAACTCGGTCCTGAAACACAAAACAACACCAGTTACCTCCATGCACTTGCATAAGAACAATATAAAAGTTCAATCTTGAGCGAGAACCCGTTTGCTTCCGCCCGAAAACATCCCTTTGTGTCAGGACGCGGGCTAACCGAAACGCCACGTGCCTCTGCAGCTCAGCTAAGCTCCAGTGGGTTCCTTGCATGTTAACTAAGTGCTCGCGCTGAACGGGTGAGGGGTGAGGCTAATTTAGCTGACACACTCAATCCGTGATAATGGTGGGCAGGTTGTTAATCAAGCCGGAGGTGCGGACCTCGCCGCGTGAAGGAGGGAAAGCTCCCAGGGGAGTCACGGCGGCGGAAAGCCCTCGCCGGACCACTGTTAATGCACCGCAGCCTGACCGCAGAGAGCGAGCGAGGCCTTTCTTTCGCTTCCTCACCGAGACACCGAGTTTTAATTTACAGAGCTGATGTTGAGTAGGCAGAATCTGCTCGGGCGCGCGGGCATAAGTCATGTATCCTCTTTTTCCCGGTCTTTCATTTGCATGACTGTTACTGAAGAATGATTAGTAATTGGGCGGCAACATCTTTTAAAGTGGTTATTCTGTATTGGGGTAATACAATTAGTGCTAAAATGACTGGTTACTCTATTGACTGCATAAAAGAAAATGAAAACATCCAGCTCTGAAAATTAGCTACTACTGTTTTATTTATATATATTTTGTATCAGTCTAAATTTGAAAACCAGACTACAATCTGCACAGACAGCACTGAGCGAAAGTTAAATAAAGGGGCCAAACTGGTTTAAAATAATTAACAAAAAGCAACTGAGTGACATTTTAAATGGTTTTAGCTCTTGTTTAACTTTTCCACGGTGAAAGCCAGTGAGTGATACTGAGGAGAGAGCTGCAGCTGCTTGCTGGTTATGTTTGAATAAACGGGGGATGAGAGGGCAGATTGTCCCCGGGTTTGAAGGATGAGTCAAAATTTAGATATAAAGAGACGCGGGTTCCCAGGGACACCGGTTGAGTGGCAGAAGGCCTCTCTCCTCGCTGGCAAAAAGTTCGTCCCCCGGCTCGCTATAATCTGTCAGAAAGTAAAGCCCGCTGTGACGCTAAGCTTCGGCGATGTGATGCAGCTGGAGCGGCTGACAATGGTGACGCTAATGGCTTTCAAACTTCCCTTAAAGATGTGAAAATTGAAGAGGCTGAATAATTCACAGCGGAGCATATGCGAGCCGTGTCACACAGCATCCAGGAGTCATCACTCTGCGTGAAGTTTTGCAAGAGGCAGGAAACTCAAGTTGATGGGAGGGATTGCCTGGTGGAGACTGGGGAGTAGACCAGAAGTGAGACATCCCACTCCCAAGTGAGACATCCACCGTTTGGAAAGAGTGGCACGCACTCTAGAACGGAAGCAGTGAAGCAACAATGTGTTTTTAGCCCCATAACTATGAATGTTATATGTTTGCCAGTTTATCTAACCATCTGACGAGTTTGCTATGGTCACAAGCAACTATAGGTCCTTGCACATAAACTCTATCAGTGTATTGTTAAAGCTACACAAACACTGGGTAGCAATGAAGCTGCAAACGGATTAAGAAAGGCCGCTCTGTGTCATCGGCTCATACAGCATTAATGAGAAAACCATGTCTACCTGGCTCAAAACACAACAAAGACAAACATAGCAGCATGTTGCCTAAAACGGTTAAGATGTAACGTGGTGTTCTCCAACCTGAAGGCCTGGATCCCCAAAAGGGAAACTCGAAAAGTTATTTAGATCCTTTTCCATTTCACAAAGTATGGCGTGTATCACAATATTTAACAAAATACTGCATGATTTCACAATATACTAAGTAAATGGGCACAATATACTACGGGATTTCACAAGATTTCTCGAAATACTATGTGATTTCATGAAATACTGCACAATTTCACAAAATACTACGTGATTTTACAAAATACTGTGAGATTTCACTAAATACTGCGTGATTTCACAAGATTTGACAAAATACTACGTGATTTCACAAGATTTCACGAAATACTATGTGGTTTCATGAAATACTGCACAATTTCACAAAATACTGCGTGATTTTACAAAATACTATGTGATTTCACTAAATACTGCGTGATTTCACAAGATTTGACAAAATACTACGTGATTTCACAAGATTTCACAAAATACTACGTGGTTTCATGAAATACTGCACAATTTCACAAAATACTGCGTGATTTTACAAAATACTGCGTGATTTCACAAAATAGTACGTGATTTGAAAATATAATGCACAATTTTACAAAATATTGTGTTTTCACGTAATACTACATGATTTCACAAGATTTGTGGAAATGCTGTGCGATTTCACAAAATATTGTGTTTTCACAAAATACTACGTAATATCAGAAAATACTACACAATTTCATGAAATACTGCGTAATTTGACAAAATACTACGTGATTTGACAAAATACTACATGATTTGATAAAATACTGCACAATTTGACAAAATATTGTGTTTTCACATGATACTACATGATTTTACAAAATACTGTGTGATTTTACAAAATACTGCATGATTTCACAAGATTTCACGAAATACTATGTGATTTCACAAAATATTGTGTTTTCAAAAATACTGCATGATTTCACGAAATACTGTGTGATTTCATGAAATACTATGTATTTTCGCATAACAGGAATCATGACACGTGTATACACCAATGAACCGGTGAATAATCTAATGAAAATGAGGTTTCCAGTTGATCATCTGAACGTGTCTGATCACAGCTCACACACCGCTCCTTGCATCCTTCAATCAAACACACCATCTTCCAGCTTCGCCATGTGACAACAAATCAGTGCAGCCTGTCCGTGCTGCAACACTGAGGACAATCAAACAAGAGCACATTTCCATCGTAAACATCTTCATACCCCCACTAGAGCAGATGGGGTGATGCCTCAGTTGCGGCAGCCCTGGGACAACCTGTTTATTTATTAACAAGCGTTAGCATTAGGCGTTGTACCTGCTTTGTAAAGCAGGTGTCGGCTCCCCCCTCCATAGTTATTTTTTGCCCTCCACTGTTATTGTGAAAACACCAGGTGAGGACATGCTGCTGCAAGATCGCAGCCACTTAACCTCTTGATTGGCGCCCCAGCAGGATATGCTAGGTCTCCTAATGGGAATATACAGGGAGTGCGGTGGGGGTGGGAAGGGAAGGGTGTCGGCAGATGCCAGCGTTTCAAGCCTGATGCCACAGCTGTCATCACAGATGATGCCTTCGCTGTTAGTGCTCCTACACAGCTCGATGACCAACTGAGGACACGGTGATTCCTGGGCATTGAGGCTAGATGTGGAGCCGCGTGCTCCGGATCTCCAGTGGGACAGGGAGCCGCAGCTGAGCACCTCGGCTCAAGTGACTGCTGCATCTGAAATATGTTCTCCGGCAAACCACGTCTGCGAGGTCAAAACTTCAAGAGGCGCTCGGAGAAAAGCCCACGTGTAACGGAACATGGTTGAAAGGGGAAAAGGGAGAGAAGAATGCGTAATGAAATGGCAATTCTTCGGCTGAGCAGAGCCGTGTTGAAGGCGGCGGCGGAGCAGAAGCAGACAGATGGATGGAGACAGAAGTTTCCGGGCACCGGTGTTCCATGCAGGTGGTCCGGGGTGCAGGGATTGTCAGTGCATGGTGAATTATTTAAATGGGGAGCGAGGAAAAGGGAATGGCTGCATCTGTCGCACATCCTTTTAAAGCCCCTCCAGCAGATGTGTTTACTCACCACCCGTACCAGCTAACTACTTAATGGGTCACCGTCGGCAGCCAAGAGTTAATTAAGCAGGCCTTTTGCAAATGGCACGTAACATCAGCGTCAGTCTAGGTCCTATCGGGGCGTAGCAGGCGCTGTAGGCCTGTGGTTTTACAGATGTAGTTGCTCGCGTTAATCTTTGTGCAGAATCTCTGACATTCTGCGCCTCGTTACGGGATTAATGGACACGCATTTTGACAAATCTGCTCATCTGATAGTTATAGTCCTGTTAGGAGGAGGAAGCAAGAATGCCCAAATGTGAGAATCAGACCTTTTTCTTCGATTAAAATCTTTGCGTTTTGACTTGTGTGCGCAGACGAAGCACGGTTTCCGGCATTTCTCAACATATATTATTTTTTTTTGTTCAAAAAATTACAAAAGTTGCAACCCATTTATAAATTCTCAATAAAAAAACGAATGAATACAACAGTTTCCACCTAAAAACTGAACAAACTACTTGTTTTTGAGACCAATATTTCATATTTAATGACTCTAAAAGATGTTTTGAGGTGTCCTTGTACGTATGAAACCATAAAACATGAAAGCAGGTCTGTCTATTCTGCTCTATTATCAGCTTTTAGGAGAAAAAAAAAAAACATGCTATCATACAGTAAGCAGTTTGGACTTTAAAACGGAGTGGATTAACTGAAGCGAGGTTCAAGTCGATCTGGAGCGGTGACAGCACCACCATCATCATATGATACATAATCTCTTTTAGAGCCCAGGGACCTTCAGGAGGCGGCGGTGCTCTTAATCATACATTTTTGATTGGATTGCACTCGGCAAGGACATTAAAATCTGTTGTTCCATCTAGAATGCCTTAGCGATCATCTGTTACGGTTCGGGATTACGAGAGATGCCGTTAAAAATCAAACAATAGCGACGCAGCCGGGAATAAACTCGTGTTTGCACGGGTTTCGCTTCAGTCTTCGTGGGCTGTATGTATGGGGAGGTTGTTTTTTATGTCGGCCCTGTTTACCGCGTCTTTACGCTGGGGTTTTAACATACAGCCGATTTATAGACTTAGACGCTGTTTATTTGCAGCAGAAACACATTTTTAAAAGGAGCCGTGTGCGCGGAACTAAGAGGAACTAAAAGGAGGGAAACGTCTCGGGTAAACAGCATATGATTAAGACAACATTAGAGCTGAGTGGCAGAACAAACGCAACCAAATATCTGAGGAAAAGGGAAACAAAATTCTGCTGAAAGATTCTTCATGTCAAAAAAGAGGAAGTAGAGCGTGTGTGTTTGCTTCACAAAAGGAGAAGAAAGAAACTGTGACAAGCTTCTTGATGCCTGAAAAACAAACCCAATACTCATTTTCTTTCCTGCTCTATTTAACCTAAATGCATATATATATATATATATATATATACGTCATTCTTCTATTTAGGATGAGGTCAAATCTGTTTCACTGGTCCCGTTTTGGTCGTATGCCGGTGTGTCATTTCAAATTTCACACCTCTCTTGTTGTCACCGCGCCACGATGAAAACTTCATCCTACAGAATCTGCAGAAACGCCAACGTCTGAAACAAGCTGCTGATCAGCTGGATGCCTACTGTATTTACAGGCGTTTACTAGAGGGAGTTTAATTTTAATAAATGCTTGCTTTAATAGATTTAGAAAAAGAAAAAAAAATTGAATTTGCCATGTTTGGCCTCACTATCTGTGTTTAAAAAAAAAACAAGCGCATCTCCTTCTATTCTATTTTTCTTTTAATAAGGCTCAGCACAATTATAATAATTTATGATAAGCCACTTAATTACTTCAACATACACTATTTTTGAATTAGAGAAAATCTTTGAAATTCCAATTATGTCCTTTTTGCATCTGTAACAGAATTTAAATCCGGGTCAGGAAAGAAAACGTCTCATCGTGGGACACTGATGGAATTTTCTCAAGCTCATTAAAACTGTGTGTTTTTGCTTTTTTTTTTTTTGTCTTTTTAAATAAAGAAATTTAAAATTTAAACTCATTTAAAATAACGAATCAAATCCTGTAACAAAATACAGCAGCACTGCAACGGCGGTTATGAAAAAGCTGCACGTGTGGCGAACACGCGGCTGTGATTTGCTGCTATTCACAGCATGAAATCAATATAAAGTCAATATTCAATAAAAAAATAAATAAATATAGTAATAATCAAATAAATAAAAATGCTTCTTACTGTCCAACTTCGTACAGCTTCGGTGCAGGGCACAGCAGGTAATCATTTCGCACGACGCTCGGCTTTTGAGCTGGAAAAAATAAAAATGTAAAAAGACGAAACATTAATAAACTTCTTGCATGGTGCAAAAAAAAAAACTTAGTACCAGATTGTATGATACAGTAAAAAAGACAGTCTATTTGTCTATTTGTGTGGGTTTTACTGCAGCAGGAGAATGGTGCAGTTGGTTTTCTTACGACTGTCGAGTCGGGATTTATTCTCAGTACGCGCCGCAAACCATCAAGTTTCTAAGTCCAGCATCAAATGAAAAAAAATGTATTTTATTTTCAGTGTTTTTATAAAATTAAATAGAATAAACACTCATTATTTTCTATATTATAATTCATCTTCAAACATGAGTTTTTTCTTAATTTTTTGTGATTAAACTCTACTACATGCAGGACTTATGTCTCAGAATAGCATCACTGGGAGTTGCAGAAGGTTAAAAAATAAAGAGATGGCAGATTGGACTATTATCTGTGTGAGTGTGAGTGCTTGAACCGTCTAAACCACGAAGGTCACTCAGATTATTGATGCGTTTCTATTTTTTTTTTCTTTCCTCCGTGTCCGCTCCAACTGGTTTGGTGATGGAGAAGACCGTAGCATCTGTTTCACATATGTGCTGTGTGTTCTATAGTTGCCATGATGCGTGTCCATAATTATAAGGTGCCCCACTGTTAAAAGGTCTGGACTGAACACATGCAAAAGCCAATAAGGGAATAAATAGCCCCAAGTGGGCGAATGTGAGACAGCCTAAACTGAGAAAGGACTAACAGCAAGACATCTGCTAATGGCCACTTCCTAATTCGGATGAAGTTCTTTTTTAAAAGGAAAAATATGCTCGAGTATTTTAGTCGAGCTGAAATGCTGGAAATCAAAAATAACTTGTCAAGGATGGAAGTGTTGTCATTGGCAGTCGCCGATCCCACAGATCCCACGGCCAAATGAGAGCTTTAAAAGATTGGCTTCTGGTGCCAAATCCCGTTTACTTCCTGAAAAAAGGATTTCTTAACAGAACAGACTGCGGGCTCAAAATACGGAGCACAGTGACCTACATAGCCTCTTTTCTTCTGTTGAATTTAGATCATATAGATAAGGCGGCGCTGCTGTGAGATAACAGACAGGTCCAGGACTGGATTTGTCTCGCAGTGTCCAACCTCTGAACATTTGAAGATGAATGAGAAGATTCAGGTAGTTCAAGTCCAGTAATACATTCATTTATTACTGTGGAGGGTCACGGGGGAGCTGGAGGCTATCCCAGGCTGTTATTGGGCGAGAGGCGGGGGGACACCTTGGACAGGTCTCCAGTCTATCACAGGGCTAACACAGAGAGACATTCACACTCACACCTACGGCCAATTTAGAGTCACCAATGAACCTAACCAGCATGCCTTTGGACGGTGGGAGGAAGCCGGAGTACCGGGACAGTTGGAACCTTCTCGCTAACCATCACACCTCCAGTAATACAAAATATCCGAAAGAATAAATTCACATGCATGACACAGGGGACAGATCAGAGCAGTTTGGGGAGAGAGGAGGGGGGATGGTTTGTTACCGCAAGTCAGCAAGTTTGCAGCTCTCTGGAAATCCATTGACTTAATCACTAATTTTATTACTGACGGACTGATCGTCTTTATTCTGAGAGATACAATGGGGCCACACTGTGTGTTAATGAGAGTGTCTGTGTGGATGAACACTCATTCCCGTCAGCTTCGTCAGTGGGGTTTTTTTTTTTTTAGTGGGGGGGTTTCCCATCTAGTATTTTAACAGTGTAAGCATATTTTATTTTATATGGCTCGAGTTTGGGATCCAGTGGATGCGTCTGCCATCAAGGTGTGTCATTGTCTGGTCTGGTCTAGGTGGGTGCTACATGTCTAAGTAACATCCAGGTCCAGAAGTTTCCCAGCAGAACATTGACTTGTCACGAGATGGTGTTACAGGCTGTGGTGTTCCCCTCTGCTGGTCTGGCAGGAGCCACTGTTTATGTAGCTTCTGTTGCAGTCGGTAATTAGGGTCGATGGGTTCAATGGTCTCTCTTTTATTGTCTTATTTCTGGTAAGGGTTCAGTTTGGTATGTTTAGGGTTAGGGTCTCTTGTGGCTTCTTCCTTGTTTAGTTTATTTGATCGACCCATCTCGTTTCTTGATCTTTTAAGTTGTTTAACCTTAATAAAATTACAGTTTAAAGCAACTTCTGCTTGCGCTCGATCACTTTAATGCAAGCAGTGGTCGTAACATCATTTACTTCTCCTGTCAGTGGTCATAATGTTACGCCATACTGCGCATTTATTTCATTTCATTCTAGTCCTCGTTGTCTACGCTAATTTATTCACTGACAAGACAACTCCCAAATTTTACTCTGACCATCAAATCATCAAATGCACGCTCATTATTTGCAGCACGGATCGGTGCAGGCCACACAAAACGTTTTGTTTTGCTCCCCGTTCAGCTGTTTAGCTTTTAATAACATCTTCTGGTTTAGATTTAGAGACTAACTGAGCAGAAGGTGCACTGTAGCTGCAGGTAGTGGATTTTTTATTTTTCCCACAACTCACCGATGGTTTGCTGGTCAACTATGAAGCTGCAGACAACACCCTCGTTGCTGCGTCCCAGGTCGAATCCGTTTCCTCGGAGGACGATGTCGAAGGACTCTGTGGAATGTAAACAGAAAAGCAGATAAGAACGGGAGGAGCAGCCTACACGCAGTTGTGTTTTTCTGGAGCTCCAAATGCAAACGCTTCAAAGCCTGACGGGATTTCTTTCTTTTTATTTTTTAAATCCACTGGAGAGTTTTATTGTCTTTGACCTGTCGAGCGATTTTCCACTATAAACCCTGATCTGCTTTTTAGTCTCTGAGCAGACGCAGCTCTGCTTGAGACCCGGTGCATATTTCCAACATCTCAAAATGTGAACGGCTCAGAGGCCAAGAAGCGAAGAGAGATAAATCTCTCTGTGCCGAGTTAAGCAGGAGGATCCACTCACCGTTCACGCAGACACTGGAGGGCTCCACACTCAGGATCTCTGTGCATGATCGCTTCAATATCTGCAGGGAGGGAGACAGAGAGAGGGAAAAAATTAAATGGGTACATTACTATTTGAGGGCCGAGAATAAATACGTCAAGTCCCCGGCCTTTATCGGCTCTGTCAAGTTTAGAAAACAGATTAGGGCGCAACACCTGAGAAATGCATCGCTCCTGATCAGGGCCCGGCAGCTAAAGCAGCGCGCGGAATATCAGCGGCAAGGGGAACAGGCGGTAGAACAGCAGCTGTGTCAGCCTTTATGGGAAAATTATGCAAGACTATTACTATTCCTCAGTTCTATTAAAAACCTCTGGGATCCTGCATTATCATATAAAGAGGCCCGTGTGAGCGCACTGTCATGGAGCCGCGCCGCCGACTACGATTCAGTAAATCAACAAAGGACAAACTATGCAAATCCCAGTACACAGTCGGTAAAAAGAAGCATATTAACCGCAATATAGGACACTTGAACCCTTCATTTGATGTTGGGCAAAACTTAGATCTGGAGACGGAAATGTTTACAGTGGCCTTGTTAAATACGATGGTTTGATACGGAGCTGTTAAAAGGGGAGAGGGCTGTAGATGACAGCTGGGAGGAAAAGGATCTGCCGCTGTTCCTCTGTGCCACTATTTTCCCCGTCTAATTACTTCCTTGGCAGTGCCCAAGAAAAACGGAAAAAAAGGAAAAATAAAACTGACTACCTAAGCTTAAAATAAGGGAAGACCACAGGATGGACAGTGTTTCCCATTGAGTGTGGAAACAGGAAAGGTTCTGCTATAAAACTATAAATTAGCCATTTGGAAACGTGCCACGGCTCTTAAAATTTTCCCTGCCCACTTTTTTACATTTTTTTGGGGCGGGAATGCTGGTCCAAAATCTCTATGTTGGGAACTGATTGTGCTCCAGTTAAGACATGCAGGACCAGTCACATCTTTTAGGTTTTACATGGTAATGGTGCATAGACTGTATATAAATATGGATGACACGTGCCCACTTCATTGCATTGGCCAAACTGGCGCTATTTTCCCAGGGATACAGGCTGGGGCATCTTGAATTTTCATTTAAAGAATACTACGCTATGTGACCGCTTTCTGGAGTGGTTGGCATGGCAACTTGTAGTAATCATGATGTCACATGGTGTTTCTAGCTTCAAATAACTAATTTAAAACAAAAACTTTTCAGAGAAATTGACATTTGAATATGCATCAGAATTATATAAACTACCTAAATTGACTTGAAACCGTCCTTGAAATAAATTCTTAGTGTTTTAGTTTGGCCCAAGTCCCACCCACTAACATGGAGTGGGTGGAGCTTATAACCTATACTGCAGCCAGCCACCAGGGGGAGCTCTACTTTCTTTGGCTTCACTTTTGAATAGCTGCTTTGTCTTCCATCATTACACAGTCAATGTAACGGACAGAAGACTTAACAACTAGCGACATTATGTTAGCACAGTTGAAACTGTCTACAACAAAATGGCTCTGACTGGTTGTTGGACCATCTAACGGCATGCACAGATTTATTTTTCTCTGTAAACACCGCCCCGTAATGAAATCCAATTCATCCAACGTGTTACCAGACTCAAATTCTAACAGGAACTGAGTCCGACTACGCCAGGCTAGCAAACCACAGCACTTAAAAGAATCGTTTGCTTCAGCCATTCATTTCTCTGGGATCTAGTGACAAACACTGTTTCCGGGCTGCAGAAGGAAAAGCAGGCGCTCGTCCAAATACCCAAAGTCATCCAAGTATCTGAGCCAGTGTTGTAACTGGAGGGGTTTGTGAAATATTAGGCTGGTTTAGTCACTTTGTGGAAATAATTATGTGGAAAGGTTCCTGAGGGCACAAACTTTCAGGAACGCACCGCAAGATAACGTCTTAACTTGAAATCGCCCCATGCTGCACAGGTTGTAGCTCAGCAGATAGAGGCGATGTGGTTTCAGTAGAATTCGGGGGTTTTCCCAGAAGGCCTGCAGCTCAGACAACAAAGGGTCAGCAGAGTGCAGAGTAAACAAAACAAAACAAAAAAAACGGCCTCACTTTGCTGAGCTTTTTCACTTTTTCGAGGTTTTGTCATGCAGGTCACAGAGGCAGCGCCGATCCTGCAGCAACAGGCTGCACAGATGATCTGAAATCCTTTAAAATCCAACAGCAAAGTGAGGAGGCCAAGTAGTCAGGAATCCAGTATTACTAATCAGAGAGGAATGCACCTCGTTTCATTTGGATGCGAGAAGCGTCACTGTGCTCGGCGCCTCTTGTGTGAAGGAGGGGCTTTTGGGTTGTTGCTGTCCTGGGTATTCTCATGCAGACCTCTTGTCGGTTATGAAATCGACTTTTCAGAAGCTTTAGTGATATTGTAATGTTAATTATTATAAGCGAGCATCGAGTGTTGACAATAATCTCGTATTTTTTCAATGTAGTTTTGTATAAACTAGCAGCGTTTTGCAGCAAATATGAAAAACGCACAGTCAGTTTTTGGACTTCACACAATCCTTGGCTTGAAATAAAATAAATGCATTCGTCATCGATCAAGCTGCATTTTATTAAATTAAACAAATTATAAAACGGCATGCAAGCATTCCATTTCGTGCATCACTTTTTGCAGCCAGGCATCATTCCTCATGTGTGTTTCGTTAGACAAAGACCGAGGGCCTCGGTTTCAGAACTTCCTTTTAAAAAACAAAAACAAAAAAAACAGCACCATCAATCACGGTTCGAAGTTCTTTGAATCGCACAACAGAAAGGAGTCGCACCCTTTGGCTCTCGCGTCCCTACAGCTGCACGTCTAGTTCTGCTCCTTCTCCAGCCCTGACACAGATGTCAGCACGGTCCGGGTCACGGTGCTCTGCGGGGCTCCGGGCCTCGGATCCGTGCAGAGTTAAAAAAAAAAAAGCCGTGTAAACTGCAAACCCCCGCCTTGGCTGACGGCATCCGGGCTGAAAGCTGCGGCGAATGGAAAGTATCGCTAACTGGCTGGCAGAGGGCGAGGAGGCTGCATGGGAAACTTCACACACACACTGGGACTCTCAGGACTTCCTGACAGCTACTCACCGGTTACAGAGCTACACTGAGGAGATGTGTTGTATATGTTTGCCTTGTGTGTTTCGTCTAAAGTTAAAGAATTAGCTGCACTGGGACGCCTCTGTGGAGGTTTTGAGGCTCGACACAGCAAAGACATGTCATTTGTAAATCCCCATCGAGAATGTGCAATTTGCTCCAGAGCGGCTAAGACATTCGCTCCTCTGTCTACAAAAATGAGGACATGTTATTTCCACAGATATTTTTCCGTACAGCTTAGCAGGAGGTTCACAGAGGTCTCGCTATAATTTGTTGCAAACTTCGACATAGCCAAAGTAACAGGTCATTTGCTTAATCTTTTTGAATTGCACCACTGTTGCCTCAGAGGCTAAAATCTAGATAAAAGCTCTAAAAGGTGACTGCAACGCCACTGCTAATCTCCTGCGTCCATCACAAAGGGAAATTGATCGACAACGCGCGCCCACAAAGGGAAACAGAAAGGCGGCAAACTTACGGAGTTGACTATGCCTTTGAGAGCATGGAAGCCATCTTTGACAGGAAACACATGGTCTTTGGTGTCCGCAATATCAGCAAGCTGTTGGAAGCAGGAGAGAGAGAGTGGTAGTAGTAAACAAGGAGTACCACCGATTTAACACGACATTCTTCTTTTTCTGTTTTCCTCTTTATGACTGAGCACTGTCTTTCCTTTCATGCCATGGGCAGGAGGAGACGTAGCAGATGGCATGACTGTGGCAAACACTTTGCTCAACTATGAGAGGAGATGAAAAAAAAGAAGAAAAAAAAAAACGCCGCGGCACAAACCGGCAAAAATGTTGCCTTTGTTTTTTGACTTAATAAGAGCTCATCACAGAATGGTTACCAATGGTTACAAGGGACGGGGCTAGCGTGTCGGCCGGGAGACGGCGAAAGAGCAGACGCCGCCGACGCTGGGAGGAAATGACAATCGGACTTCGGGCAGCCTGACATTGTGTTTTTTTTTTTTTTTGAGCACAAACTCTGGAGTGAAATTCTGCGCCGCGGAGGCAAACGATGAACACAATAAAACAGTGTGAACACAGCGACGGGGCCAGTAACCGACGCTAACGGCGCTCCCTCCACTTTAGTAGCAGCACATCGGTGCTTAACGCTCCGACGGCCGCGGGTGTATCTTATCTGTTGCTGGAAAACAAACAAATGCGGCGAGAGAAATGTTTAAACACCAGCGATTAGCCTCTAAGGATGTCGTCCGCTCATTTACAGAGCTTCTAAAAACTACACCAATTTATATGTTACTGTGTCATTTTTTCCTTTGCATTTTTGGGCAGCACAAGCTGAGGATTAATTAAGATATATAAAAATACCTTGCAGGCCCCTTAACCTCAGTCTTGCACATAAATCTGTAGATAAGCATCCTGACTCTCATACTTCTGGCCTGCTCAGCTACTAATGTATAACATATGAACAGTTTGCATTAATATAATCACCACAGGTAGTTTTTACTATTACACTTTAAAGTATGCTGCACATAATCGTGTGTTCTGCACACTGGCTAAACAACTCTTCCTGCGACTGCACGTTCTCCAGATCATTTTGCACAACATTTCAAACTGCAGATTATTTTATCCGCATTGCTGTTAACGCCACAGATGCAGTCCTCTCTGTATGTTACTACGCCGCACGCTGCTAAACTAAATAACTGCTGCGATCACCAGCTGCACCATTTTCTACTTCTGGATATTTATAAAACTGCGGTGCGCCAGCGAAACTAAAATTTCCTGCCGTGTGCCCGTGCTGCACACCTGAACGCCAATAATTTCACGCCACAAACAGAGTTATTTACTCATTGCATCTAGATTATATTGAGAAGGAGTGACGTTAAACTCGTTGCAGCCGACACGAACGAAGCCTCCGTCGCGGTGCAACTTGTTAAGGATCCGAATGTTTCAGGGCTGCAGGAGGTGAGAGTTTGACGAGCGAGGAGATTTGTTGGTGTAATATTAATTCGGGTTCACAGTTTCTCCGCTCGTCACACACGCTCACGCCGAGCGTGCAGCGGATCCAGAAACATATTTCTAGAGTGTTTCAAACGCCGCCGATTCAAACTGTTGCTCCCTTACCTGCTGCTCATCAAAGTCCTTGATTCCCACACAGTAAACACGGCCGCCGTATTTCCTGACTTCATCAGCCTGCAGTCAGTGATGTGCAACAGGGTGAACGGGAAGAAGAGTAAAGAAGAGAAGACTGCGTTAAACAGGACGCGGGCAGGCTTCCAACGAAAAATAAATAAAAGCACAAAAAGCAGCTTAAATATTTTAGGAAATTAGGGAAATGGAGAATCGTATCTGTGTGCAGTATTTACTGTTACGGTTACTACGATGAAGGAAGCGTTTAGCGTAGCTTTGAGGGAACTAGAAGCAGAGCTGTGGTCGGAGGGAACCTCACCTCCTTCAGGGTGAGTGTGTGAACGTAGACGGGCAGCTTTCCATCCGTCAGAGCCAGAATGATGCTGGAGGACGAGCCTGGCTGTTCCTTTATCTGAGCCGAGGCCTTCGGGTTCAAAGCAGACGACAAGTACGCGATCAGTTTCACTCGGGACAAAAAAAACAAAAACTACTCGAGGACGGTAACTGACCTGTTTCATCCCCTCGTGCATGTACGTTTCTCCCGCCGGTTTGACGTCACGCAAGCGCCTCAGACCTTCCTCGATTTTGTATCTTAAAACACACACATCACACACAGTGGTTAGCATTTCGGTTCAAAATCCTACAGGAATACCACATCTGCTCACTTACAGTGCTTTTGTCCACTATGGTTCAAAGTCTCCGTATTATAAATAGCAAAACAGGATGTTAACGCTTCATTGATAACTTGTATTCTGTGGCGTAAACGTACACTCACAGCTGTGCTGGTGAGCGTGAGTTCAAAGAGAAGTCATTAACAGGTTTTTCTTGTTGTTTATCCAGTTTGATGGATGCTCTGGCTTCCTCCCTCTATAGACATACATGCTAGGCTAACTGCTAATTCTAAATTGGCCTTCTCTCTTTGCGTTAACCTTGTAGCAGACCGGCAACCTGTCCAGGAAGCCACCTGCTTCCTGCCCTGTGGCTGCTGGAGACAGGGTAAGCGGTAACTGATAGCAGATGGATTGATGAAGCTAGAGGCATTCTAGCATATAAAAGAGAGAGAGGAGCAAATCTTTAAGTTGCAAGAGACCAAGCTCGTCATTTATAAAAGTGAACGGAAGCTTTGCGTCGTAGGCTCTGCCCCCAATAGCAGCTTTGGGAACGTTGGGGGTTTCAAAATAACTTTATAGACTCTTTTTATCCAAAAAAGGTTCAAAAAGGGGCAACTGGACTTGTCGAGTTTATTGCAAGACGTTTCACCACTCATCTGAGTAGCGGTGGTGGTGAAACATCTTCTCAAAAAAGTCCAGTTGCCCCTTTTTGCACCTTTTTTGGATATACCATGACCTGGATGACTGAGAACCGTCACAGGCATCTTGCATCTTTTTGTTTATGGTCTTTATTTCACATTATATGGAAATGCCAAAAATGTTGTCTCCAAAAGCAAAGAATGAGGATTTAAGAGGAAAAACACTCGTTATCAGTTAATTTTAGGCCGTTCCAGAGGAGAAAGAACAAATTAATGAATTTATTTGGTGCATCCCGAGCTCATTTTATTTTTCTGCCATTCCTACGCTGCTGAGGATTTCAGAAATGAACTGTTTTGCCGTTTGCGCCAGCCATCAAGTCTATAAACAAGGTCTTGGTTCCAATACCGATCCAGTTCTTCATAACGATTGCACTACTTTGTCAAAAGACACTCAAAGACATTAAAGGAAGAGGGTTTGAGTGGGACTGCTGCTTGGTAAAGAAAAAAAAAACTGTTAACTGTGATTCGGACTTCCTGTTTGCTGCTGAGAAGTGTTTCCACTTTAATAAGACAGCGGCGGCATGAACTCATAGCTCATTTCACAGTTCAGTACCTGTCTCCGGTGAGAGGAAGCAGGACTTCTGCCTGGGCTGAGAAAACGATGAATGAGACTCTCATTCTGGGGCTGAAGGAAGAGAAGGACAAAAGTGACATTAAATGGACAGTACTCAAAAATAGGAAGCAGGAACGCTGATATTCTGCTAAACAACACCATCCCTACATTACTTAAAGCTTCTTTTTTGTCTGTAGTTTCCCTGTCGTGTAAAATCACCACTTCCGCTCTTCTTCCTCTTAAACGACCACCCCCACAGCGACACATGTCAGGTCCTCAGAATAGTTTCATGTCGACGCTCGAGTCCAGTTGGTTTAAAGAAACTGAAAGCCGCATAAATAATTAGCTAAGCAGAAGGATATCTTTGAGCGTCGACTAATATTAGTGCATGACTTAAAGCAGCCTCTGAGGAAGTGATTAATCACGCAGGAAACATGTTGCTGAGATGACTCACGCGTTAAAAAAAAGAAAAGAAAAACACGGCACAGAGCATCCTGACGCTGAAATATTACATATATTCTGTACCTGTGACTTTTTAAAGGTGTTTATTGACACTTGACACCCTGACCACAGAGACTATTATTAGTTTTTGGGGTTTTTGTTCTGTTCTGTATTTTTATTCTGCATCATTCCGTCGTCCCAGAGCGCTTAGTCACTGGCTCATAAATATTAATCGAGTTATTTATTTTTTCATTTGACAAACACAGCTGGTCTGAATAAAACTAGCCCAGCAAAGAAAAAGAAAAACATAAATAATTATAAATCTATTACAAAAGTCAGTAATATCCCTAATGATAAATACGAAACAATAAAAGTCAAAATTGCTGTTAAGTGTATTAGCATTACGTCAGAGTGTTACGGACATTAAGACCTAAAATAGGATATAATGAAATAATAAAGATTCTACGTCTAACTATAATAAATTATTTTTAAAAACCTAATTTTAACTCTAATTTACAAACTAATTTAAAAGTTAAAACCTAAATATGCATCTTACTGCCGTTCCATTTTTAGGATGGGTATAAAGTACCCAAAGGTTTCCATAGCGGTTATGTTGAAAAGTAGTTGATGCTACAAACTATTTTTGTTGTTTACTACGTCACATATTTAAAGACAGACGAACCCTCTGTGACGTCACCCAGGGCGTGAGAGAGTTCTGAAGTTCAGTGTGGCGTCTCTGGCCGTTGCCATCTTAGCGAGTTCATCTAACTCCAGACTAATTCAGAAACAAGCAATGAGGCAACACATGAGTGCAATAGAAGTGACTCCTCACTTACTTTGGCATAATTTAAAGCCTTTACATCTTTTAAATGGGTGATTTTCTTTGTGAACTTTACTGATCAGATTTGTAGAACTTGCAGTAAAAAATAAATAAATAAAATGTTAATTCAGACTGCCATGTGTGGCAATTTGCGAATTTATTTTGCACGCGTTCGAATTGCGCGGTAGTTGCGCGTGAATTAAAATGAGCATTTGTGACCACGCACGAAACGTCGTACGCATTTCTGCATCTTATGCTTCACTCGTGGATCGTGGAATACGACTTTGTGATAATTCTGAAACTAATTCGATGTGGTGAACGTGTTTATTAGCTGTAAGCTTGGACAGTTTAACACAGAGATATACAGCGATCGACCCGCTGATGGAGCCAGCCTCAAGTGGCCATTTGAGAAACTGCAGTTTTTGGTGCTTCTGTTGCATTTCAGAAATAAAAGGTGTTCTTCTTTCACAATTTTTATGCTCAACACCCTACATTAATTCCAAAATTTGTTCTTTAACATCTGCAAGGTGAATTTTAAATATTGGAGATGTGGAATATTTACATATTAATAACTCAAAAGCAATAGCTTTTAATCTTGTCTCCAGTTTAATGTAGTGATGAATCTACATTAAATACTTTAGTATCAAAGGCAACAATGCAACTAGTTGGTAGGGCCTTGTTAGTTACTGATGTGCTTCGTGTTGCTTTAGGCAGTGATGATGGATCGCAATCAGAAAATGTGTAAAAAATTTGTATATGCTGTGAAAATGCTCTCCACATCTGCACGAGATATAAACTGTATAATCTATCCAGCTATGCAAGGCGCTAGGAGTGCACTGTACAAACTGGAAGTTTACTGACGCCGCACAATACCACGACAACAGTTCGCTCCAAGGAGAAGGCTGTGCGAGCAGATTTGCCGTTTCCACACCTTTTATAATTCAGCATTAAAAGAAGAAAAAATAAAAAAAATACAAAGACACACTAATGGCATTAAACGCCCTGCGGGAAACTGGTCCAGATTCTACAGAAAAATCTTGCGCTATGTCCGCCGTTCTTGGAACAGGCCATTCCATAGTGCTTGGCACACCTCGTCGCCGACACTTTGCTGCAGCCCAATCTGTAAGTAGCTGCTGTGCTGCAAAGATCCTGTAGCTGAGAAGTCGCAGCCAGCCTTTGAGAAGCATCCGCGCGTACCCTGTGTGGTTTGTCTGTGTTCAAAGGGCAGAATGATTCACGGCGTAATTGTAATATGAGACGAAACGCGTTACCGGGCGCCATTGCCTTATGTGCAGCCCAAGATGTTACAAGTAACTCCAGCTGTACAAGTGTAAGGGAGTAAAATGTATAAAGTTGAGCAATCGTAGAAGGAAAACTAATGAAACTACTTGAGTAGCTATACTCCACTTGCTTCCCACCTCTGCTACAGAAATAAAGCACACGGATGCCATCCCACAGAGCGAGTTAAACTTCAGTTAATTAAGCTCACAAGTGTTTCCTTCAGAGATCCGAAGCCTTCGGAGCATAAGGAGAGGTGCTGATATTTATCACCCACATGACACATGGCCCAGTCGCGATCCTCCCCCGCAAACATAGCACAATCTTTAAGCCACACGGCCAGATTTGGCAGGGAGCGGGATTTAGCAGCCGTATACATCCACATCCTGTCTGCAAGTTTCTGCAAGAGTCATATGTGGACGACAAAACTAACCGTGCCCAAGTCACGGATGAGGAGACTTGTGGGCGGTGGCTTTAACGTCAAACTTTCGGTTTTGTCGCGGCTGTATATGTTAAGCCTTAAGTGGCGGCGAGATATTTTTCTGTTTCTAAGAAAGACTTGGAAATAAAGAGGCGCCGACGCCAAGGACAAATCAGAGGGTGGTGGTGGGATTTTTTTTCTTTGAGATAGAGGGGAAGGGGGGGGTTGACGAAGTAGTCCAGCTTGCTCCACATGGCAGAACAGAAGTGGTCTTGGTGAGCGAGCATTGTTTAGCAGATTGTCCTCGTCGCCTTCCAGTGTTCTTTTGCTTTACTGTACATTGTCTGCCTGTCAGCCGTTCTGTGGTGGAAGCAGGGGACAAGTGTGGAGCCGGACCCCCCCGGTGCAAATGGCCATTCTCACAGCCCAGAAGACTGCTCCTCTCTGCCACCCACTCCCACCTGGTGCCTTTGCTATTTTCTTCAACCAACCACTTCATTCTGGCTGGGTCGCTACCGTCTGTACTGTGCTGGCAGGCGCCGTTTGACTCAAACGTTATGCAAGCTGAACATTTCAAGCCAGTTTCTACGGTTTTGCCTTTTTAATGAATTATGAGCAAAAAAAAAAAAAAAAGGAAGTCGTGGATTCTGTCTAATGATAGTTTGTAAAAACAGGTGCGAACTCCTTGAAATCTGCGCAGGATGCTGCGGTGTAAAGGGGTGGGGGCTCGCGGATTACCGGCGTTGATCTCGTACAAACCGCCACGCACGCTCGAGTCAGTCGAAAAAATAAAAGTTGCGTTTTGACTTTTTTGTAAACGTAGCACGGCGTTTAATCGGCGGAAGGTTTCCTCCTTTTTCTTTCATGTGCTGCTCTGCTTACTCCTGCCTTCATGGCTGCATTACGTGTGTTTTGATGCAAATCCAATGAAATCCCTTCACACTTTTTTTTTCTTATTGCAAAATATGAGAATTATGAAACCGTGGCATTTTTTTGTTTCTTTCTTTTTTGTTGTTTTTGTTTTTTTTGCATGTCCGGAGCGGCCGCGTGACACCGGCGCCCTCGTACTCACCTCACAAAGCGGTCGGTGAGATTCCTCACAAACGAGTAAATCTCGACCCAGTCGGTGGCGACGCTTCCAGACCTGGAGGGGAGGAGGGGAAGGAAAAAAAAGACGAGAAAAAGCAAAAGAAAAGTCAGCTCGCAGCTCATCGGTGGCAGCAGATTGTGTGGCCGTGTGGAGTAAAACGCTGTACAGTATTTGTGCTTTGTACTACGACCACAGTTGGACATTAACGCCAGCCACATGCTGGATAATTGTACCAATAACTGTCTGTGTGTGTGTGTGTGTGTGTGTGTGTGTGTGTGTGTGTGTGTGTGTGTGTGTGTGTGTGTGTTTGTGCTATATCAGCCACCTCAGCTGTTGGAACCCTCACATGTTCGCTGGAAATTTGTCTCAGGCCAGGAGTTGAAATTCATTTTCCACAATAAGTAATGATATAAAAGTGGAAGTAAGGCAAATGCATTTGTCTTAGTAACTTGTGCAAGAACTCAAATCAGGACAAAAAAAAAGCCAATAACAAACGGGCGGCCCTTCCGCTGCTGTCTTTTCCGTCGTTAAAGCTAATTAAGACCCGGTAATTGCAGGAAACAACGCAGCGCGCGGAAGGACAAACCAATGTTAGGCCGGCGTCAACCTGCAGCCGCTGGCCCATCTCGCCCCCTCGATAAGTCAGCCTGACCACGGCGAGCGCGGCGTGTAAAATGTGCCCTTGATGTAACGACGAAGAGGTAATTAAACCAATAATTGCGAGTCTATGTATGTAGACGGAGAACATAAAACGGGAGAGTTTGACCATTAGGAGGCTCATCTTTCATGCCGCCTTTCCTTTTTTTTTTTTATTTTTTTTTTTTTACTCCCACCCATCCACCTACCTACCCACCGCCCGGAGACAAGGTCAACGCAGCGGAGGGAAGTGGCGAGAGTAAAGGAGAAGAGCCGGCCGCCGCAGAGTCCGCAGGCAATTAGCGGCGGTTAATTGTGGTTAAGTGTTGCGGTGACAGTTAAAAGAAGTTGCAGTAGTTGCAACGGGATGGACGTGATTTGTGGCTCGTGGCTGGAGAAAACAAACGTCTGGACACCATGCACCGATCAGTCATAACGTTACGGCCAATTTCCTAACACTGCAAAAGAGTTGTGACTCATCGGAGAAAGGACATGGGCCTTCTGAGGGTGTCCTGTGGTGTCTGGCATTAGGATGTTGCTTTGGGTTCTGTGGGTTGAGGAGATTGGCCCTTTAGGGATGATCTCCACAGATACTTGATCAGTTTGAGATCTAGTGAATTTGGAGGCCAGGTCAACACCTTGTGATGTTCTTCATGTTCCATGCTGGGGATGGCTGCTGCCATCAAGGGGTGTCATTGCCAGGCCATTGCCCCCCTCCCCACCTTTTTTAAAAAAAATATTTGTTAAGAAAATCTTTAAGGCCTCTATTTTCATCTTCTCTTCTTCTCTTTTATTTCATTTTCTGAGCATCAGACTTGTGCTGACCGGACATTTAGAGCGTATTGAACTTCCAATCAAACGGCAGGGTCAAGTTTTGATCAGTGGCCAAACCATTTTTGTGTTTGGGATGGGGGGGTTCTTGACCACTATTTCAAGGACAATTAGGAAGAAAACAAATAAAAAGCTTTTATGTAACTCAAATATTACGGATTGTTTTCCACAAACAGGCCTATTTTAAGTTTTTTTTTTTCTCCGAACAGTTACTGAGGCCCTAGGGCTAGAGAAATGATTTTGTAAAAAAGCAACCATCATCACTGTTAGGTTACCAAAAGAGGCCTTCCTTTGTGCCGAAACATTATAAAAAAAAAAGCCTGCTGGAAATGATTCAACACAAACTGCTCACTTTGGTGTTATTTGTACAATCCGGAAATCCCAAAGTAGAGCGTTTTTATCTGAGGGAACAAAGAAAACACTCAGTTAGCCTGCGCTCTGGATCGCTGGTGATGGACCAAACAGCACAGCACCAAATGCATCACTCATCTGGACTCGTACATGTAAACCAAACCCAACTTATAACAAACACGCGCAGACTAAATCTGAGATCTGCACATTTGGGCAAACTTGTGCCAATAATCTTGGTCATCATCCTGTAATTTTGCAACTGAAGGGAGGGGCGGGGCACTTTGAAAATGGGTCATGGGAGCAGCAGTGTTTGGACTCGGCCGCCCTGAGCTGGTGGCACGGCTCCAAGCCGGGGAGGAGGACAGGATCAAGAAACAGTCGCAACCGGGGGCGCGTCGAACCCTCCGTGTCACGCTGGAGGTCCTTTTTTTTTTTTGTGCGACGGCAGTTTTTGCTGAACCAACAGATTCCGGCTGTGGGGCGTCTGGTGCGAATGAGGCAGAGCAGAGAGCATGAGGGACACAGGAAGTGCTGCAGCGCTGAAATCTGGCAGGAACAGCGACGCCCGGCTCACAACTTGTCAGAGCAGCAGTATCACGTTTGTAAAGAGATCATATGTGATGTACAACGATCAGCCGCAACATTATGACCACTAACACTGACCAGCTTGTGAAAAAAAAATCAGTGTTCTGCTGGGAAACTTTTGGACCTGGTGACTTAGACATGTAGCACCCACCTAGACCAGACCAGGCGCCCCCACCCCATAGCAATGACACTCCTTGACGGCAGCAGGATGCAGCCTGAAGAACAGCACAAGGTCTTGACCTGGCCTCCAGATTCACTAGATCCCAAACTGATCAAGTATCTGTGAGATGATCCACAGAGGACCCTCCCCTCAACCCATAAAGGCTCGGCACTAACAACATCGTGTTGCCAGACATCCCTTTAGAAGGACCACGTCCATTCTCTGGTGGTCATAATGTTAAGCCTGATTGGAGTATGTTGATATACGCTGATCCCACTGAGGCATCTGCACGCTTTGAAGAAATATAAGCAACGTGCAGAGTGTCTGCAGGGATTTGCCTCCATTAAGACACAGTGATGCCCATGTTCAGTTTATCCCAGAGGTGTTTGACAGGGGATGAGATCACGGCTCCAAACCAAGCTAGACGGTGTGTGGGTGAACGGAGAGAGGCCTCTTCTACAGACATGTGTCCCCACTGTCTCATAATACGCTGCAGCAGGCCCCTTTGCATGGTTACCATGTGTGGAAAGTCCACAGTCCTGGCCAAGTTGACCAATCTACAGGGTCTGAGGCAACTAAATGAGATTGCAGAAGATGTACCAGTGTGGATTTGTGCAATCGGGTCACACTGGTTCATTGTGTCCCGCGTGAGCTCCTGACAAAGACACAGCTGATGTTTTGTTTTTGTTTTGTTTTTTTGTCAGCCTGCAACTGCAGAAGTTCAGCAAACTTCTTTTAACTTACTTGTCCAAAACAAAGTAGAGGTCGTAGGCTCCGTGGCAAGCCGCTTCCTCGGCCCAGCAGGACGAAGCGAACAAGCCGACGAGGAGCACTGCAACAGCCGCCGAAGTCCACCGAGTCCTCCCGTGAAGAAGTTTCTCCTCCGCGGTGAAGCGACGGGGCAACTTTTCCAACATGTTTTTTTTTTTTTCTTTCCCCCAAAACAAAACAATAAAAATAAAATCCAATAGAAGGGAGTCACTTAAAAAAACAAAACAAACTGATGTTAGCTTTCAGAGAGCGCAGCTGGATCCGACCTGTGCATCCAGCGGTGTGGGGAGCTTCATGTCAAAATCCCGCACGACAACACAAGTTATAACTGCACAATCAAGGAAATCACCGCTCCGACGTCAGCGGCTGTTGTTTCTTTCTACATCTTCCTGACTCACCCCTCGCTCACTCACATCCCCCATAAAACAAAGGCCTGTCAGCTGGACCCGCGCTGCCTCTGTTTTTACTGGTAAAATAATAAATCCCCGCTGTTAGCAAACTAGTCACCAACTAGTTTAACAGCAGCAGAAAAGTTAGGCGGCCTTCACGTGCTCGCCGAAAGCTCGGACTTCTGAGCGCTGCCGGGCCGGAGGCGTTCATGTGTTGCGTTTTTAGCGCGCTGAAGAATAAAGACAGGATGTTTGATAAGAAATGAATATTTTATCGAGTGATAAGAAAGATAAGAACGAATAATTGCCACTATTGATGGTAGTTTAGTAGTAGAGTAAAAAATAATAAAGAAAACATTTGTTTTTATGGAAAATAACAATAATAATGCACTATTTATGAGAACTTTAGCCTTCTAATTCCCAAGAAGCAACATCTAAATCTTGCTTTTTACATAATTTAAGGATTTTAATCTGTATTATATATTACTATATCTATCTATATTATTATAGCCTATCTTTCTCTTCATATTTATTGCATATAAATATATATTGTGTATACGTTTGTGCATTTTATATGTACCTATACATTTTATCTCACTATACTTTCTCCTACGATGCTACTGGATACCAAATTTCCCACAGAATAAATATCTATCCATCATATGGTTTAAATTATAAACCTATAATCTTGTAACCCGTAATCCAGACCCCCCAGATTAACATTCAACCATTATATAAATCACACAGCTTAAGCAAACTAGACGTATACATCGTCTGTACAACATTAGCTAGTGCATTTACCGGCAAACTGTTGCCTTGGGATTGCACGTGGATCGCAGTATTTTTCCCACAGCATCCAAAGGCCTCATCCGCCTCAGAGCGCAGTGCGCATGCCCGGAGAGGAAAGCAGCTGTTCCCGAGTTCCCACTGCACACACACACACACACACATACACACACACCCAACATCTGTCTCAGCCCTTTTGCACGACACTGCACAATGGTGATACACATCAATCAAGGTTAAGACTACGACTGATGTTTACGTTTTTGCGAATCCCCCTGAGACCACAAATATCAACCAGAACGAGTTGTTTTTGTTCCTGTGAAATAGTTAATAACGTTTTTTTTAATGATTAAAAAACAACTGTGGGACACTTAAATGAGTTTGGGGCACGATCAAGCTTTCCAACAAACTGCTGGGAATGTACCGTTCAAGATTTTGTGGAATTTTAACCCCACGTGGTTCTTGTTAGTGTTTGGCCCGCGACTAACAAAGCCTCCTGTTTAACAGTAGGGCAAACACACACGGAAAAAAAAGAAGAAGACGCTGATGCAGAAGCATGATTCATTTAGGTGTCCTGAATCTCCTTTCCCTCCTTTTCCCCAAATCCTTACGGCCGTCCGCCGTATCGGCTTGGCGTGTCCCTGCATCACACTTCATTTCAAACAGCATGAACACGTGGCAAACAAAAGCAGGCATCCAGAGCCCTTTTCCCCGATACAGAGAACAGTCACACTGAGGGAAACGGAAAAAAAAAAAGAAAGAAAGAAAGACAATCTGCTGGTTGAATGAGGACAGGAAGAGGCCGCAGATGTGTGGAGTCTGTCATGTGTGTGATCAAAGATGTTTGAGGAATAAGGGGAAAGGTTTTCTGAAGTTCTTATTTTAAGGACCATTAGTTTGTGTCTGTGTATCACTGTTCCCTTTGTATCGGAGAGGACACAGATGGACAAAAGACACAAACCTCAAATATGCAGTGGACTTGACCTGTGCTAAAAGGAACAGAACATAATTAAACTATTGTGTGTTACTGCTATTTTAATATTCTATGAGTGGTGGAAGAAGTATTTAAGTCAGTGACACCAAAATAAAATAAAAAAAATATTCTTCATTCAAAACCTTCTTCATGTCATAACACGTCGATATGAGCCACTTTTAATTTGTTATATCACTGGATTCTTATTACTGATGCATTTACATCAAGCAGAATTCACACACCAATCCGGCATAACATTATGACCCCCATCCTAATATTGCGTAGGTCTCCCTTGTGCCTCCAAAACGACTCATCAGAGAATGGACATGGGCCTTCTTAGGGTGTCCCGTGGTGTCTGGCAACACAGTGTTGTTACTGGGGGGCGTTTGGGTCCTATACTTTTGGGTGGAGGGGAGGACTGACAGCGCATCTATGCGGTAAGAGATCATCTTTATACTGATAGAAACAATGAGTGAATGAAGACATCATTCCCGTCAGCTTCGTCAGATTTCCCGTCTAGTATTTTAACAGTGTAAGCATGTTTTTTTTTTATATGGCTGGAGGGGAGGGGCCTCTGTGCATCATCACACAGATGCTTGATCAGTTTGGGAACTAGTAAATGTGGAGGTCAGGTCGACACCTTGTGCTTTAGTTTTGAGTTGTTCCTAAACCGTTTTTGGGTGTGTGTGTCAGGCTGCATCCTGCTGTGTCATTGCTATGGGGTGGGGGTGTCTGGTCTGGTCTAGGTGGGTGCTACATGTCTAAGTAACAACCACACTAATGAATGAATGAATGCCAGGTCCAAAAATTTCCCAGCAGAACAATGAATTGTCACAAACTAGTCAATGTTATAATTTCTCCTGTCAGTGGTTTTAATGTTGTGGCTGATTGGTGTATTTTGTGTATTGATGACGGAGGGAGAGCTGATTTTCTTCTTTTAACATACTGCAGAATTCATTGTTTAGTATCCTGATAAAGGTTTCTTGTCCTGATCTGCTGCTTCAGAAAAGACACTTCCTTGTGAAATATACTTGAGAGGTGTTAAAAAGTTGTAGCATAAAATTAAAATAACATAATATACCATCGCATTTGCTACGACTAAGTTTCTTTAAATCGCTGTCTATTATGGACATGAGTAATTTCAGTTTTATATATCTGAACAGCTGATCATTTGTTCCTTGATGTACATGTTCATGGCGTGCAGGCGTCACAGATCTATGTAACAGAATTTACTGTTTAACATCGACTTAAAACTGCCTTTATATTCATGGCACATCACAGAACCACAGGTGCCTCCATCTTCGACATGGACGTCTCACTGTGCGACTTAAATCCCCAAACCTGGACGACTTAGCGCGCCGCGCCACGCATTGATCTACAGCGGGAGCCGAACCCATAAATCTGGCAGCATGTCGCCGAGCTGTAAGCGCGAGACAAAAGCCACGCTCCACCCACCCGAGCTACACGGCACCATTTAAACAAAAGCAATATGAACATGTGGCCGAGCCGCATTCCAAAACCACAAGTCTTCAAGGGAAAACCGAAGCAGATAATGCAAATGTTTTCACAGTTGTATCTATTGACTCTAGATGAGTAATTACGTTTCGTAACTCCTGTGTATGTGACTAAGTTCCCCTCGGGTTACGTTAAACAGTAATGATACCTGTCGTCAGGTGGTGTTTTCCAGAACGTACAGGAAGTTCCAGGTCTTATCTGTTCAGTCACGCCTCTTGTTTTGACAAGGTAGCTGTGGATGTGACTCCGGGATATGAAATTTGCTAAAAAGCTTTTAATGCCACAGCTGTCGTTGAGCTGTGCCTGGTTTACCTGTATCAGCTGCAACAAATGCTCTCAGTGGAAAGGTAGAGATGAAAGACATTACACATTTACCGCAGTTTCTGGTTTTACATTTATAGGTATGTCACAGCAGCTGGCATCAAAGCCATGTACAGTAAATCTAGGCTTCAGTCCATGTTCATTATGAGCTGCTGCCTTTCATTCTTTTGATGAAATCAACGCCTATGTTTTTTTGCTGTAATCCCATCTGCATTTGTGCAAAAGATTCAAGTGATCAGTTATCTCATTGGCTTAAATTATCTAGGAGCGCACGTACAAATATTACTCAGAGTAATTGTGAGTTTCCCCACACCCGCCCCGGTGCCTGGTCATCTCCGGAAAACAAGTAAGTCCAGCCCCTCCCCAGGAGTTTGGTTCCAAAGTCCACACTATGCGTGGAGGTGAGCCCGACTATATGCAGTTGGCATTGCTCCACCTCCCACACCAGCTTAGGCTCCTTCCCCACCAGCTGAGTAACAGTCCACATGCCTAGAACCAGTCTGTGTCGCCAGGGATCACCAGGCCCAGGTCCATGATGCTTTCACCTGCAGGTGGTGGGTCCACAGGAAGGCGGCTCCATGGGCCGAGCCTGGCCAGGCCCCATGAAGAAAGACCTGGGCACCAGACGCTCCCCTGGCTCTAGGTGGGTACCCCCATATCCATAATCTGGGCGAGGTGCTGCAACTCGTTTTCTGCCGTCTTATCGAGGTTGTCTGGCCCCTCCCCTGAGACCAATTTGCCTTGGGAGTCCCTAGCTCCCAGGATCACTCAAAGGCCTCCACCACATTCGGGTGGCAAGAAGAGGCAGGGTACACTCTAGAAAGTAAATCACAGCAACCATTCACATCTAAAGACCAGTTCAGAATTACAGATCAAACTAGCATACGGGTTTTTAAACTGTGGCAGGCAACAAGAGCTGCAGCATGCGCGGTGTCAGGTGTTGTCAAGCAGGAGGACAATGCCTTTCAATTCCTCTTTCTCTCCTACTCCTCTTCCCCTACTTGATTTGGAAGTCTTGATTGCGTAATTGGCTTCCACCTGCAGGGTCTGGTGGTGCCTTCCGGTTGGTTGGTTCAACCTCAGACTGTCCAATCGTTGCTCAGGGCCGACTTGAAAATCGGACCCAGCTGGAGGATCCAGTCTCAGCTCTGCTGCTTGTAATGCTGATCAAATGGTTTTCTGTTGCCTGCGTTGTTAGATATTAAGATGTTTGAACCTGTGCGCTCTCTTTATGTTGATGTCAGTGGTGGAAGGTGATAGAGATTGGTTACGTATGTTACTTTGTCTTATACACATTGGGATTATTTGTTGGCGCCACTGATGTATTTTTGATTACACCTTTTGTGGGCACAATTGTTAGGCTTTTTGTTTGTTGTTTTCAACTTTGAGAAGTTTGTTAGTCTCGTCTGGATTTGTTATGTTGCTTCCATTTATTTGGAACAAGCATGTGGTCCAATCCTTTCCCAACGTTTGTGTTAAGTTTGACTTTCACACTGATTCAACTTCCTTGGTTGTCATGTGTCCGGCTCTTAATTCTTCTAGGTCCAGCTAAGGACACTAGAGAAAGAAAAAAAAAAAAGTGTGGCACTCAAAATCTGCATTCATGCATCAAAAACTTAAACAGAACTGTTGAGGTTTGCTACAGCGGGTCATTCCCAAGACACTATGACAATTAATTATGATATTTCAGTTTAACGTTTTGACCTCTTCCCTCTGACCTCTTCTTTTGATATAGAAGGATTAGTGTCAGATTATAGTACCCAGTTAATTTTATTGTGTGTGTGCATGCTAATGCTGGACCAGTGTCACAGTGAGGAAAAAAAATATATTGTGTGTACACTGATCAGGCATAACATTATGAGGAGAAGCACAGTAAATAATATGAACATATTGTGACGATACAATGTTCTGTTGGGAAACTTTTGGACCTGGCATTCGTGTGGATGTTACTTAGACATGTAGCACCCACCTAGACCAGACCAGGCACCCCCACCCCATAGCAATGACACTCCTTGATGCACAAAACGTTTTAGGAACAACTCAAAAAAAACATGAACATCACAAGGTGTTCATCTGGCCTCCAGATTCACTAGATCCCAAACTGATCAAGTATCTGTGGGATGATCCACAGGGGAACCTCCCCTCAAAGGCCCCCCCACTAATGTCATCCTGTTGCCAGACATTACAGGACACCCCCAGAAGCCCCATGTCCATTCTCTGATGAGTCACAATGGTTTTGGAGGCACAAGGGAGACCTACACAATATTAGAAAGGCGGTCATAATGTTATGCTTTAGCGGTGTGTGTATCTGAATAACATCACAATGAATGTATCACTCGCTTGGTGTTCTTACCTTGATAGAAGAAGCTAATCCTCATTTAATGCTGTATGCTTTGGAGTGTAGAAATGGCAGGTTTGTAAAGAAAAGATAAAAGAACTGTTTACGGGCAACTTTAATCCAAAAACACCCACGTTCATATCTGTCCTCCACAGTTTGTCGTTTCAATTTTAAGCTCTCACTCCACTCTCTGAAAATACTCACACATCATTAAGCACAAGATCCAATTATTCACACCGCACCTTCGACTAGAACACGGATTACTGGAAAGAACTAAATCCATTTTCTTTTGTTGTGCCTCATTGTCAAAACTACACTTGCACACAACTCCATATCAACAAGATAATTACCGTAACACACCTCATCAAATCTGAATAGTCCAGAGAACAGCAACACACGAGTATAATTATCTGGCAAATCAAAGTCTAATTAGATTTTAATTAGAATGTTAATTCTTTTGCACGCCATTTGGTTTCAGCGAATAGCTAACTTGCTGTATCCTGAGCAGGGCTTCACAAAACAAAGAGAATTAAAAAAACAACAAAACAAAAAAAAAACAATTTCCCATTATTTGGGATGTGTAGGTGTATATGCGAATCCAGCGCATCAATTTGTCACGGGGCTTTTAAGCGAGAGAAGAAATCAAAAGTGACAGTTAAAACAACAATGCTAATTTACGTAAGCAGTGAGGTGTTGAAGCTAATCAAGAGAAAAACCCATGACAAACAGCAAAAGTACAAGACCAAACAAATAATTCTAATAGGTGAGAGGCCTGATAGTCGACTCATTGTCTTTAAAAACTAAAGGAGGAAGGTTCAACGCCCAAACTGTCTTAATGGACATCTCTAGGGATGACCATTTAATGTTCTGCTGGGCAACTTTGGCTTTGGTGTGGATGTTACTTAGACATGTAGCACCCACTTAGACCAGATGAGGCACCCCCACCCTATAGCAATGACACTCCTTGATGACAGCAGCCATCCCCAGCAGGATGCAGCCTGACACAGACACAAACACAAAAACATTTTAGGAAAAACTCAAAAAAACATGAAGAACATCACAAGGTGTTGACCTGGCCTCCAACTTCACAAGATCCCAAACTGATCAAGTATCTGTGGGATGATCCACAGAGGCCCCTCCCCACAAAAGCCCCCCAATAACATCATCCTGTTGCCAGACACCACAGGACACCCTCAGAAGGTCCATTCTCTGATGAGTCACAACTGTTTTGGAGATACAAGAGAGACCTACACAATATTAGGAAGGTGGTCATAATGTTAAGCCTGGTCAGTGTAGATTACTAGGTCAAAGCTAATGAAAATTTAGTTTTCTGTTTCCTTCTTTGTGATATTATACAGCTTTAACTGTCCTTGAAGTTCAGAACCGCTTCGTCAAATGTCCTTATCGATAAATGGGGAGGTATCAGAAACTGAAGGCTCTTCAAGAGAAAGAAACCAATGACGTATTAGTCACAATAACAAAGATCCACCGAGCCCTAATAGCATCAATAACTCATAATTACCTTAATAACTGTTATTTTAGCTTGTTTTTCCTCCTTTGAGAAAGCATTGTTTGTCACTAATGGCATCCTAAGTTGAAATTGAGCACCTTGCCCAGAAGTAAACAGCATCTATCAATCACAACTTGAGGCCAAGTGTCGAAACACACAAAAGCCAAGCGCTTGTGTGTCTGATAATTATGCGCACGGTGAGTCGTTTCTAACGGGCCATCTTTCATTTCACGCTAACAGGCGAACTCAGATGGTAGCGAAAGACACCAGGAAATTTAATAAGCCTACGGAGATGTCCTTCAACCAGAAAGGTTATGCGTGTTTGACTCTGAATGGACTCGTAGGGAAGACCTGCAGTTTGATGGTGGGCAATAAAGGAACAGTTTACCCTTCAGGGAAAGCCCAAGCTGAGTCCCAAAACAATTTGTAAGTCGCCAACAAGATAATGAATAACAGGTTTGTATTTTGTCAAGTCTAATAGGGGCTTTGATCAGTCCTCATTATAATGACCCTACTCACATGGGATCATTGTTACAAGTGGACTTTAAGTGGTTTTGCCCCTCTACATGTTAAGTTTATGTTTTACCCATATCTACCCTATCTCCCTGCAAATGATATCAAGGCTCTGGGTAATGATTTCGTAAGTGGACTTGGGAGTATATAAATCAGCTGGACCTTTATCGACGTAACGAACACATTAATGCATCAATAAATTAAATTGTGGACACGACAGATTCACATGGTGTTATGATCACAGATGGACTTCACAGTTATTACAAACACCAGGCTCCCTTGGTAAAAACCAGGCCCACGTGACCAGAGCTTTAGTAAGTGACAGAATTCACTATATTGCACAAAAACACGTAGGCTCTTTGCGTAATCAGTGGCTATCTTCCAAACTTAACCCTTATCTATACCTCTGCGACGCATCTATGCAAAACCTGCGTCATAGTCTACAAAAATGGCTTTGACTTTGACTGCAACTGTCAGGCTTATAGGCAGTTTAGACTTCTTCGTTAAGTTGGCGCAGGGCAAGCTTTGGATCAATGCAGATGGAAAATATCGAGGAAAGGTTAAAGGGGAATTACCGTTTTTGACTACTTGAACCTTTTGTTCTGGCATAAAATTCGATCTTTTACTCACCCATATAACTTTGGTATCATTTGGAGTCATTCAGACGATATTCAGATCCGTGTATATCCATATAGTGGTAGTGACTGGGGCACCGAAACTCTAAATAATGCATTATCTGCCGCGAAACAGAGGTTAATAAATTAATCTAAAGACCCCAGATGATGATAACGGGTAACTCTGGACTCAACGGGGAATAGCACTATCGAATACGGGCAAAATGAACGAGATAATGCGTTATTTAGATGCTGCGTTTCGGTGCCCCATTCACTCCCACTATATGGATATACGTGGGTCCACATATTGTCCAAACAACTCCAAATGACACCACCAAGTTATATGGGTGAGTAAACGATTCCACTTTAACTGAGGAAGTTCGGATACAAACATTTGTATTTATGTGAAATTTCTGCTAAAGATTCAGTCGCCTTAGCTGAATATGAAGCAGGAAGTGTAAACAAATGAAATAAAGCGCAGACGAGCGTTTGGGTGGCGTTGTTACAAAGCGAGTCAAACTGACGAGTGCACAGGTATAAATGCACCGGTGCAGTCTACGTGCATAAGAGATGGCATCTAGGTCTGGCAGTACTCCAAAAGAGCCTTTAGAGTGGGGTTAACAAACGCTGATCAGCACCTATAACTAAATGCAAAGCAGAAAATGTGTTTGAGTAGATGTTGGGTTGGGGAGGTGACTGTGAGAAAAATGCATTTGTTGCAACGGTTGTGTTTCTGGGGAGGTGCAAATGAGTCTCAAGTTTGCTGTGCAGCTGCAGAGGCTCATTTCTTGGATGGTGCATGCAGATTTTTTTGCAAGGACTCAACACAGGCAATGAACCTAAACCTGCAAACCTGTAAATGAAGGTTCTAGCTTCATGTGTCTAAATTAACATTTAAGCCTAGACTGAGTTTTAACAGACCCTCATAATAAAGACAACTCTAGGTTCTGTTCTTTTGATTGAGAATTTGCACAATAACACCAATGATGGGATATCATCATAACTCTACGGCCATCCTTTACTCCATAGGTTCAGATTTAAAGCCAAAGTGTCCAACATGCTTTTGCAAACATCAGTTTTAATTACAATCAGACCCTGTTACCACACAGTCAGCACGACTGTGAGAACTGGCTGTACAACAAACCCTAAATCTGCATTATTAAGATGTTACTCTGAACGGACTTCTTGTGCTTCTTGACTCTCCACCACATCCCTGCACAGCGGGCCTCAGATAAAGCACTCATCTTGACTGACTGGGAGCTCCTCGGAGGCAGGCATTAGCATTTAGAAACAGGACAGGCATTGAGGAATCGTCCAGATAATGAAATGAATCCACGTTTGATCTTCTCGTCATCTCCCGGTAATTGTTCTTGATTCCCCCTTTGTGTTTCACGCTTGACTCCACATTCATATCAGCGCCCGTGTATGAAGACATGCTTGTTCCCCCTATCAGTGACAGCAGAGTTCAGTGATTAACAAATTAAGGATCTTCTTTTCCTTAATCTGTCTTGAGGCCTTTTTTTTTTCTTCTTCTTTCACTTGGCTCCTGCAAGAAACATGTTTGGCAATGACAGCACCTCTGCTCCCATATTTAATTGGATTAGAGGGAAGTCGGGATTAATATACTCTCAGACGACGCGTTTGGGGAAGGCTGGATGAGGGGAGAACAGGTGATGAGGTCGTTTCTGAATTACCTCATCAACTTATTTCGCCGCGCCGTCGAGACGTCAAGGATTTCTTTGGCGTGGAGTATCATGGGAGGAGGTGAAAGCCCGCGTGAGGGCGTATGGATTAATTTGGTGAAACATTAGGCTGAACCGATTAACGTCAAAGTGGGAACGCTTCCTCATGTTCAGCGGCGAGGACGGGGCTGTGCAAGGTTCTGTTGAATTCCCATGTTTAGTTTGTCCAAGTTCGGACGTGATGGGATATTTTCTTCGTGTGGTGAGAGTTATATTGTTAATCCAGATGAAAATATCTCCGATTTTTTTTGTTTTTGTGCAGAATCTTTAGGTCAAACCTTTACATTAACCAGTACTTTTGGTTGGGTTAGAGAAAAGGTAAGAAAGCAGAAGATGGAAAGAATAGTTGCATCGTCTTTTGGCTTTTCCTGTCTGGCTTCACGCAAATGTTACCGTGTCACTTACACTTGGACTCCGATGTGTATAAACTTTTCTGATCTCACCATCCCAGGTCCGAAAATTCCGCCTTCATTAGGAGAAATGGCGACAGGAAAGTCCAAGTAAACATTATATTTTAAATATTTATGATAGACTGTTACATCAGCAGCAAACACACGTATACAGTTTTTCCTCAAGGCATCCCGGTGGAATCAGATCTCCAGAGGAACTAGCAGTCATAATCAGACAATTCCGGCGAATGAAACTAGAAGCGCGGGTGTGAGTTTTCGCGGAGGGAGGCTCGACACGTGAAGCGCGCGTAAGTTCAGGGAAGTAAACACTCGAATAGCTCCGAAAAGTAGCCGACTTGTTTGTGAAGGACAGCAGCTGTGGATAATCAGCCCCAACATCTACAGTGCGGGCAGACTGCAGTTGTGGTCCAGATGGCAAACGAGAATATTAAAACGTACCCATGTAAGAAGAAAGAAAAAAACCTCCTCGAATTGCATCAAGATCCAACGCCCGGTGTTATTCAGACATCAGCCAAGATATGTAAACGGTTGAACGTACCTTGATTTAAAAAAAGAAGAAATAAAACGACTACTACTGCCTGAACAGTAAAACATCCTCACAGTCACTAGTAAAGAGGACCAATTTCACATCCACATATACACCGATCAGCCATAACATTAAAACCACTGACAGGAGAAGTAAATAACATTTTAACCATCTTGTGGAAATTCAACGTTCTGCTGGGAAGCTTTTTGATCTGGAATTCATTCATGTGGATGTTATTATGGCCCGTTCTATTTGTCTTGTTAAGCGCGACTTGCAACTCGGGAGTGACGTCACATCCGTGTCGGAAAACAAGTTACAGCGGGTTTTTTACGTTCTGTTTACGACAGGTCGGAGAAAAGATGGACGCCTCCAGGAAAGTCGCTGTTGGGCGGCCATCTTGGAACAGGGCCACTCGCTCCTACAGTGCATTACATCTATGGAGGAATGGTGTTTCTACACAATAAAAGTCATCATAAATCGCTCAGTTGAAGTCCGGCATCTTTTCTTTACAATCCTCTGTCAGAAGCTAGTCTGCTGATAACATTAAGTAGAATTTGTATTTGGGTAGTAAAACCATATTTTTATCATAGCTACATGTGTGACGTTTTTAACAGATCAATACGTTTGGAAATCGGTCCAAAATTCAGCGAATAATTCTACTTTGAGATTGAGGAGTACCTCTTTCCTTCGTATGTTCATGCACCGCTGCCTCTGCTAGCCCTGTACCAAGATGGCGGAGCTTTAGGCACGTCCCTCCAGTTGATGCGGCGTCTATGTATATATGTCTATGGTTGCGCTAGCTCTGAAAGAGCACAGAGAGCTACAATCAAAGTTTGTGGTTCATCAGCAAAATGTGTTCATTACATATTACACAAACATATTTCACAGTTTGATATCTGAATAATCCGTTTTGATTAACGTTAACGACAGGCTACTGCTCCGCTTTCTGCTCAAGACTCGACATTGTTGTCATGGCAACACGGAGCGTCTCTAGCCAATTTAAACTGCACAAGCTACAAGATAACTTATTAAGCGGTATTTAGCTGTAGCGACATGCCTATTAGGTAACCGTATGCATGTTTACAACTTCTACATTTGGTTACAACAAAGACAAAAGTGCTTAAAATAGCAGAAAAACACAATGTGATGCTCGTGGTAGCCATCTTGGAAACTGAACTCGGGGTCGTCTGAGCCTCGACGAGTTGACGACCTGTATATACGACCTCGGGGGCGTTCTATTTGCAACTTCCAGTTCAGTTAACTCCGGAAACCGAGTTTGGTGGCCAAATAGAACGCCCCATTACTTAGACATTTTAGGAACAAAAGCTCAAGGCCTGGCCTCCAAATTCACTAGATCCCAAACTGATCAAGTATCTGAGTCACAACTGTTTTGGAGGCATCGAGGGAGGCCTAGACAATATTAGGAAGGTGGTCATAATGTTGTGCCTGGTCGGTGTACGGCTAGATGATATGATCCAGTGCAGCCTGGCTTCTAGCTAGACGCCATCAAAACTCAAACGGCTAATACCTGCTTCTCTTCTCAGTTCAAACATCGCCGTTGGTCTGTAAAAACACAACCATCAGTTTGCATCCATATCTTCCGTCTGTCTCACACTCCCACCAGCCTCCCCCTCTCTCCCTCTCCCTCTCTCTCTCTCTGTTTTATTTACTTGGCTGACACGCAGCCTTCTCGCTGGCAGCTCCGTCCATCGAAAGGCACCTGCTCCCGGTGATCGTTTGCTCACCTTCCTGTCCAGAGGGCTGCGGATGAATGTCAGCAGTCTTTTTTTTTTTTGTTCCTTTTCTTCTCACCACCTTTTTTTAGTTATTCTTCCACTCTGATGAAATGTCTTCCGGTCTGACGGCTGCCTGTGCAGACGTCAGGTCAGTGAGGCATCCTGAGGCTTGCTCGTCTCAGGAATAGTCACAGGATTTCATCACCGCGTTGCGTGTCGCCCCATTGGAGGAGCATGTTGCAGAGGCTCTTTGCATGCTGGGAATTCAGGGTCTTGCTCAAGGACATTACGAAAAAAGCGTGAGCCTTGATTGACACACTTGCTCATTATTGCAGGGACAGATCCTGTAATCTTCCAGGTACAAGGCAGCCTCTGTCTTCATGCTTTTCTTCTCGCCCTGCTAGTCTCTAAAATAAGTAAATAGGATTTGATTGTTAATAATATTAACTCAGAGTTTTACAAGTTTATAGAGAAACCTTTATTTTTTGCCAGTGGTAGTTACTTGTAATGCCCAATCATATAAATACGTCTCTAAATGTAACCCGTTCACCCAAATGAGTTCACACTGTGCTCGTTGAGCTGATTTGCTGCGAGTCTGTGACAGCCCTCCCGCCCTGGAACTGGAGAGGGGCGTGTTGATACAGATGCATTAGCCTCCAGCGGCCTGTCCGGGGTCAGCCCCGCCTCTGGCCCCAGTGACAGCTGGGATAGGCCGCTTCCGAGAGTTTCCAAAGCATCCGTATGTAAACGAAGCTCCGGGTTACAGTTGAAAACACGGGTTAGCATGACCTCCCTTATTCCGTCACACGCGTGTGTCAACAGTGTTTGTGTAATTACTGCCACCGCCAAAAGTGACAGTGAGGAGACAAATGTAGCTTTTAACCTTTCATGGGGCAAGGAACCGTATTTTGTAACCTCTTTGCACATTTTAAATGGCGTCCTGGTTTCTCTCTGTGAGGTTTAGAGGCATGTGGTTTTCATCCAGCCAATCAGAGAAGATCAAGGAAACGTCCTCAGATCAAATGTGGTCTGCAGGGTCCAGCTCTACATGAACGCTGAGCATAACTGTTTTATTAGGTACCACGAAGAAGAAGAAGAAGTGGCCTAATGTTGTCTAATGTGATAATGTGCATGTTGACAAGTGCCTGAATCAGCACTTATGTTCTAAAGCTATAACCCTCGTGCTACCTTTGGGGTCTCTGGGACCCCAAGTGAATGGACAGACGGATAGAGAGCATGCACGAAGGTTAAATACATGTTTACATTTGTTTACCACTTAAGGAACCATATACTGTATATAACTGATCAGGAAGGCTGGCTCTATCATTGGCTGCAGACAGGATACATTTGATCGGTGGTGGAGAGGACGACTCTGAACAAACTGTTATCAATCATGGATAACCCTGACCACTCTCTGGACAATCTAATTCAACGTTTCTTTTTAATATTCACTTATTCACTCATCTTATAATCTTGATAATATTGTGTATACTTTCTTTTTTTAGTTCTATTTTTATTTTTATTGTTGATTTTAACTTTTGTTATATTTATATATGGTGTTGAATGCCTGTACATTGCTTCTATCCATCTATCTATCTATCTATCTAGCTAGCTATCTAGCTAGCTATCTAGCTAGCTATCTATGTGGGAACTTCATTAATCTTGATTTTCCACATGAAAATTCAAAAGCAAAGTCTTATGCTGCGTTCCAGAAAGCTGGGATATCAGATTTATCAAACTTTGACTGCACTAGATGCGACCTCAAAGCGTTCCAGGAGAATGAAGTTGAATATAAACAACATAAGATAAGATAAGATTTGTTTTGTTTACTTACTGACAGTGATTGAAATCGGGGGTTAGAGAGATTACAGTGGCACATCCTAACGCAAAAGTCATGCTGTGTAGTATGATGATATCTAGTATGACCTAAAAATGCATTTTAAATGATGTTTTGCTGTGTGCATCTACATGGGAGCCGCCCTTGTTCCATGACGTCATGCTGCTGCATCTCAGTGAAGTCGGCGTAGATCGATTTGCCCCGACTTTGCCGGTGGTGTTCAAGAGCACATTTCCTAGTAGGAAGTCTGAACTTTCAGACCTCCCAGTTTTCTGGACGCTGCCTGCATTATGTCCTACAATAACACTGTGACGTTGTAATGTATAATTTCCATGCATTTCAATAAGAGCTCTATAAATCTCTCTTTGGCATGGTGCAAAATGAATTCATGCAGCTTTATGAATGGTTATGTTCAGCCTGACATGACAGTGATTATCCGTTTCATGGTAATCATAACATCGGCATGGGTTCCTCATCTATGGTGCTTTTATAATCAATTAAAAGACTTTCTGTATGCATTAAAAGAGGCAGACGTGGGAACACTTATAGAAGAGAAAAGTGTCTTGATCTCATCTTTATGCTTCCTGAACCTTTAAGTTCTTCTGTCTCTGCGACCTTTTTGTGTAAATCTTTTCAAGAAATTGTTAAAAATAAGGAGAAGTGAAAAGGCATTAATGTGAAATAAAATGATTTATGACCTCTAGCGTCTGTATTTGCAAAAACTGAGCAACGGATCAACCGCATTTCCTCTAATACAAGGCTTTACATGCTTCCTTTTGCGTGATCTGTATATTTGTAGTTTGGTTTGAAAAGAGAGTTCAGAGTAGAAAACCAATACAAAGAAGACAAACAGAAAAAAAGGCCTCAAAGCTCTGAGGTCCACGCTGTAAACGGTGTAAAAAACAATTGTCTCTTGGAGTTCAGGAAAAGTAGTCAGTGTAAAATGTGGGTTAGCTCACGCATGTATCAGAGTGTGTCCAGCAGAACGAGTACATAAGAGGCAGAGGAGCAGTGACTGGAACAAAGAAAGACAAAGAGAACGAACAGCAAGAGCGCAACCCGCCGATGTGAAACCAAACGTGGACGAGGCTTTTGAATAGCTGTTGCCTCACATGTCAGGCTGCAGCGCCGCTAAACACTGACAGGGGCTGATTGGCGAGGGCCATCCTCTTTACAGCTTAATGACTGTCCCACAGCGCCCTGTCCCCCCGGGGGGAAAAACACTTTTTAAAGAGGCAGGAAGTCCACAAGCCTTGCTGCCGCTTAAGCCGGCAACAAATAATCCGTCCAAGTTCGACACCTCCAGTGCAACACACAATCCTCCTCACCCCCCGCCGCCCCCCTACCCTTGTTCCACCAGTCCCAGTTCAAAGTGCCCCGGGCGCTCCGAGGAAGATAGAGAAGAGCAACCGCCATGCTCCCGGTTCATCTTGCCGATGTTTTTTCCAGCCTGTCACAGGAGTTTTTGCACTTTGCCGGCGTCGGGGGGGAAAACTTGCTGGCACATTGTTGTTTTCTCGTAGCTCAGGAGAGGGTTTGACCTCGGATGACCTCACAGTGGGACAGGTGCTCCAGTGAATATAGCACAGCACGACATACTGTGTGGAGGGCTGCTTTAAACTTTAAGATTTTTTTTTTTCTTTTCATTTCACAACAACCTGAAATCTTACTAGGACAAAAAATTAACATTATAATCCACATTAGGTTTTTGCAAAGGTTATATTTTATATTTTACCTTTCATTTGTTTGTTTGGCAGCAGGATATGAAAAAAATCTTTTGCTTATTCTATTTCAAATTCTTGCTTTTGTATTATTCTTGTCGTGCCCGTGGGTCGTACATTCGGTATATTTATGTGAAATAGCTCAGATGTACTGTGTCAGTATACAAGTGTCATCTTTTTCTGCAAAAAAAAAGGCAAAAATAAGACTTAGTCCCATTTCAACAGCTCAAGGATTCAAAGAGTTTTTATTGTCATTACACACATGTTGGTACATGAGGTGGAACTAAATTAGTTCCCCTGGTTCCGGTGCAAGACAAAGCAGAAACGGTAAAGGTAAAAGCATAAAAATAGAATAAAATTAGATAACTAAGTATAAAAGAATAGGCAAGTAAGTAATATAAATATAAAAAATAGAAAATGCAACAATACACAGCGGACTAGCAATATACAGCAGAATTAAAGCGACGGTGCAAAAACGACTCCATTCATTGCAAAGTGTATCGGCGGTTGGTTGTCAGGGGTCAGGGGCTGCAGGGGTCCTCCAGCTGCAATGTTCGGTGACTCCTCCACGGATAAATAAACTGTCAGTTGGAGAGAAGGTGTCGGGTGGTCTAGTCATAATCGAACTAAACTTTCCAATAGATATAAAGAACCTGGGCTGAAGGAAAGGGAAAAATTCCTCCTTCGACCATGGTAGGGGACCAATAGGACCATGGTCAGCATGATTTATGTGACTGCACTAAAGAAAAGTGAAGTAAACCTTGTTTGTGGTGGTTGTATGAATTATATATAATTCAATTTTAGGCCAAAACACGTAGTTTGACTTTTGGAGTCGACATGCTTTGTGAAAATGGTGTGATATGACGGAAAGCTTGAGAGAAGCTTCTCATTGGACCATGTAGGTTTGTAAAAAAAACTAGTATTCATGCCATTTTCTGCAACTATGCACGTCAATGCACAGTTACATTATAAAATAACTTATTGGAGAACTGTGTAATCTTGTTGGAGGCTTGATCTGTCTTTCTTTTGCGCTTGCAACCATGTCCCGCAACCCTCCAGAGGACAAGCTGCCACAGACAATGAATGAATGAACCTCGTTCTTGTTAAGGTGTTTATCTGAGTTGGCGTCATTGCCGTTGAGCTTCACAGTCACTCTTCAGGTCCTGATGTTGTACAGCTTCATATCTCACCCGCTTCCTCAAAAACACCAACAGGAGCTGTGAGAAAAGTGTCTCCTTCCAACAGGCCGTCTCAGAGTTTATTGCAGTGTTACATATTTATTTGTATTCTGGACCTTAATGTGATGTGATGAGATATTCATACCCTCTGCTCTCCCGGTTTTGTCTGAGTCAGTGACGGGATCCCTCCGCGTTCCCTGCGCTTTAATGGATTTACCTAAGCAGTCACACTTGACTTCATGCACGGACATACCTCCTCACTCAACTTGACAAGCTTGCCGGTCCGCATTTACTCTGACGACCAGGAGTATCTAACACATGTGACAAAGTCCTCAGACAGACCCCAGCAGCGGGCGGGTGGGCAGGGGGGGGAGTGGAGGAACCTCGCATGCACCTCCTAAGCGTCACATCTCTTGACAGCTGCCATTTTCAGCACCGCGCCTCGCCCTCGTCGCCAGCCGGCCGACCAAGCCCCCATCAACTTTGCTTTCTCGCCGTCTTTTCCTGCTCAGGTTCCTGAAAGCGCAGGCTGGCGGCAACGGAGGGGAGTTAGCGCGGTGTCGCCGGAGATTAGCCACATAGGTTTTAGAGGGACCAGCATGCAAGGAACAATCTGAACATGGCGTGCAGGTGGAGGTTAATGTGACGGAGAGCGACCTTCTTAAAATCTAGCACTGATCAAATCAAATCAAGCTCGGAGATCTGTGCAAACTCGGTTTAATAAGCTAAACACGTAAAAGACTCGGTGCACGGAGGCCTTCCTGAGTGAGATCAGCAGATCGGATAATACTCGGGATGAGGTTGCAGAGTTTTAAAAGGAATTTTATCCAAACGCAGTCACACATCTGTCTTTAATGAGATGGGGTTTGTAATTGAGCAGCAGATCCTGTTTGACATGTTTTCAGACTCAAGGGTGGACTTGTACTTTCTCCAGTTCGTGCCTTGAAATAAAGTAAACTAGCAGGAAACAGCCTCATCTATTAAAGAGCCGTTGGTCGAAGACACCGCTTGGAACACAGTCTTCGGCAGCTGGAGATGACTCACTTGTCACTGACTTATTAATTTTCCAATTTTCTTAGCAGTTCGTGTTTGGAGATCTTGGGTGAATCTGCCTCGCGTTGCATCTTTGCTGATCGTGCATGTCCTCTTTAGCCAGAACTAGCTCGGTGTTCAGCAAATCGTCTCAGACTTTCAACCGAATCCGTGCAAAACGGCCCAATGTGACAAGCTGACGGTATAAAGACATGCTGGCCGAGATGCAACGGGATCATCCGGCAGTTCTTCAAAACGTAATCAGTAACCTCTGCAGACTCCCTCTCTGCCAGAACTAGCTAACAGAAAACACATGGCGTTGTAGAGGAGTCGCAGCGTTCATCCGCACAGAATTTGGAAAGCTTCGCCCAGTGTAAACTTTCGTCACCTGGGAAGCAGCAAAGCAAACGTTTGACAGACCGTTACCTTCCCTCACCCACGGGCATGTGGTTCAGGAAGAAGAAGCATGACTTATTTGTTTGATTTTGGCTGCAACGCATGAAATTGATATTCCTCCCAGAGAATCTCGACTCACGTTATCTTGAGGGAATCTCTCGGAAACAGATTTTACTGCTTCTCTTTCGTGCGTTTGGACTGTTCCAGAAGCTACGGCCGTGGAGCTGGGTCACAAAGAAAACATGCAGGATGCTCTGACGGTGGTTCACTACACAAAAATACTACATTTAGACAACCTAAACGCCATAGTACCCATGCTTAGAGTCCATATATTGCAGCGTTGGACCTTCAACTCCTTACGTTCAGCCTACACATTCACTGACACGACTTCCTGATAGTTTGCAATAAAGTGAAACCTAGTGCAAGAAAGTTTGATGCCGTCAGATGCATGCACGTATCTTCTGCTAAAGCACCCCTCTGTGTCTTCACATCACTCCACGAGCATCTAAAGGACCATCAGCTAACAAGCTCCATCTCAGCCCGGAGCCATGTCCCTGTAATGTACACCATGGGATCCCTTCCAGGACAGCCACAGCACACCACAGCGCAGTTTTTTTTTTCTTTTTTTTCATCTCGGACCACTGTGTGAACTTTTAATGCGATTACCGGCCACATAGGATGACATGAGTCCAGGCCACGGCGTCCGTTTTCCCAAAGCGAACATAAGAGGTTTGGATGGACGGTGGGCAAATACCCCATGCAATCCCTCCTGGCAATCAATCCAGCCTCCTTCGCTGGTCATCCTCTAATTTCCAAAGGGTCACTAATCTAATATTAAAGTGCTGTGACAGTAATGAGCGCTGGGGATGTGCCGGTCCAAGGCTGTGCGGGATTAAATGGGTGCACTTACAATACCAGTAAACCCGGGCCAATCTCAGCAATATTTAGCCAGACATTGAGCTGCAGTGCCTGAGCCTCAAGTCATGTTAGCTTAACACTAAACGCCACTCAAGTGCGAGGGGGGGTTGGGGGAAGTGTGCGTGTGTGTGTTTGTGTGCGACGCTTCCATTTCGAGAGCTTAGACCGAGTCCAAACACTTGGTTGGGTCACACACTTGGCTTAGCAGCGAAGCATTTGCTGCATCACCAAGTCGCTCCAACTTCCCGGGGCTGTTTGAGTCGACACACCTGAGCGGCCGCTGCAGCTTTTCCGAGCTCTTGAGTTAAATAACCAGGGACTCATTCATCCCCGCTGCAATTACATAAGATCGCTTCATTTGCGCAGGAAATTGGGAAACCTCCTGTGCTCGCAACTATTCGACAGGAGTTTCCTGTCTTACATTAAGACTCTTTAATTTTGACATTTGTCCGCACCGTTTAATTGTTTTATCTAATATTCTGCTGGGTTTCATTCTCTTTTTTTTTTTTTTTTGCACTGTGTAAAACAATTTGGATTTAGCTGTGGCACATCCCGTTCCGCTCTCTGACGACTTCTTTTCACACACTCGCTTTCAGTCTTTGCATGCGGGAGGCCAAGAATATGAGACCAATTAAAGCTGAGAGCAGGGTGTCCTGCAGCCCTCCCCTCTCCTGGCAGACATCCCCGTAACACGTTGCACATTCTTTTCTTCAGAGGAGCCTTGTGCTCTTCGCCCCCGACGAAACCGCACAAGACAAAAAAAAAAAAGAAAGGACCGCGGGTTCGGGATGTCGGGCTCACGCGCTTAACAACAAAGACAAAGGAGATCAGAAGGGTGTGTGTGTGTGGGAGGGGGGGTAGATTCCCTAGAAAGCAGAAGGAAGGGTGGTGGTGGTGGTGGTTGTGAGGTAAATCTGCTGTGAAATCTCCCCCACGTAGAAAGTGTGCGCCGCAACGACGGTCCGCTTCTCCCTGATGCGATAAGAATGAGGTCGATGTGCACGACCCCTGAGTAAGTCCAGGGAATAAGGGGGCCCCCGGGGGCGATGGCAGTACTTCGTTAAAACCAGAGGTCACCCATTAAGGACGGGATCCTTCCCTCTGCTTAAATGTCTTGAAGGAGAGGGGGCTTCAAAGCAATCACGGTCAGACGTGGTTATCCATGTCGACCAGGGTCAGAAGTTAAAGGATCCCTGGTGACTGCCGGCATGTCCCGGGATGGTGCCCCCCTTTAGGGCAGAGTGAGGGTCGTCTGCCTTCCCCAAAGGGATTTTATTTTTTCTGCTTTTACTTAATCATGTGGTACGAAATAATCTGTTTTTAAAATAAAAAGTTGGGGGTAAATATACACATTGTAAAAATATTTTTTACAGCGTGCTACCAGTTTTTAGGGCGTCAGCAAAGAGCCGTACCCTTTTCTAAAGATTATTTGGATGACATGTAATCACATCTTGAGGACATATGGATTAAAATAACAGGCCGATAATCAAGTTTTTTAATTTGTCATCAATCTGTTTCTGGTAACTTCCTGCTGGTGAAAGAAAGAGAAAAAAAAAACTGGCATTTTATTGAACAGATGAATTCCTCGTGTGAGTTTCTGTTAAGCTACAAAGCGGGATAACTGTCGTTTACGCCACAGTTGCATGTGCGCCGCACATCTCCGCCAGGGCCGGTGGGTTTTACGCCCGTGAATGTCCACGGTGGAGGTCCTCCTCCTCCTCCTCCTCCTCCTCTTTCATGCCACTGTCAAAACAACTCGTTATCTTTCACCAACAGCCACTTTTTGAACTCGTCTTTTGAATATTCCTCACTGGACCAGTTCCAAAAAAAACCTTCCCGGCCTTTGGGATTGTCTCGGGAATCTGCATTAGATGTTTTTTTTTTTCTGTCAGTCAACCCTCCACCCCCCTCTCTCTCTCTGAATTCTCATACACTTTTTTTTTTTATCTCTGAAAGGAAACTTTGATGCACTTATGGAACACACTGCCCTCCCTGTGCAGGGAGTCTGAGAGGGGCCACACACATCCCCCCCAAAACACACGAATTACAAACACCGATGCCCTCCACTCAGCAGCTGTGTCCCATTGGTTTAAAGGAAGCCTTCCTCTTCACGCGCTCGCACACACGCTGCCGGTGTCTGCCTCGCCGTCGCCCCTTTGGGAACCGTCTGTGCCTTTGATTTGCCGTTCTGTGCGGCGCTCCCGGAGCCATCCCGGGGCCACCGCGGCTTTACCGAGAAAATGGCGATTGGATGTGGTGTCGGCGGTGCCAGCAAACCCACCTCAAGGCATTCCACATCATTTGTCATTTTCATCTCGCACGTATTTTACTTTTCTTTCTTCTGTGCCCTCTGTTACACGAAAACAGCCCCTGACAACAATTTAGGAGGAAGGGCTTTATTCGAACCAGACAGATTTGATGCGCTGACCTCGTGTGTGCGTCACACTGGAGAGAGTGTGTGAAGCAAGTGAAAAATAAAGTTAAATATGTTTTGTATTTGCTGGTTTTCGTTTGTTTAGGGGATGTTATTGGGATAAATCAAAACCCTTAAAGGAGCATGAAATATTTAATTTCTTCTTGATTTCTGTGCTACAGCTATGTGTAAAGTATTTTAGCATTTCTGTACGTTAATTTCTAATAATTTGGAGACTTAAAAAACACTTTAAACTTAAGAACAATCACAGCTATTTACAATTTCTGTTAGTTGGGATAAACCCCAACCATTCAGGATTACGTGACACCAACACTTTAAACGATAGCTCTTACCGATGCTTTGTAATTTGCATTTATGTTAGATTTTGTAGTATTTTTTGTACCACAATATACTCAAATTATGCAACAGCCCCAAATCTGTCTGCACCAAAACTAAGAAAACATGAGCTGGACTTTGGGCCGTTCCAAATATTCTGGATAATATACACTACCGTTCAAAAGTTTGGGGTCACCCAAACAATTTTGTGTTTTCCATGAAAAGTCACACTTATTCACCACCATACGTTGTGAAATGAATAGAAAATAGAGTCAAGACATTGACAAGGTTAGAAATAATGATGATTTGTATTTGAAATAAGATTTTACATCAAACTTCGCTTTCGTCAAAGAATCCTCCATTTGCAGCAATTACAGCATTGCAGATCTTTGGCATTCTAGCTGTTAATTTGTTGAGGTAATCTGGAGAAATTGCACCCCACGCTTCCAGAAGCAGCTCCCACAAGTTGGATTGGTTGGATGGGCACTTCTTGCGTACCATACGGTCAAGCTGCTCCCACAACAGCTCAATGGGGTTCAGATCTGGTGACTGCGCTGGCCACTCCATCACCGATAGAATATGAGCTTCCTGCTTCTGCTCTAAATAGTTCTTGCACAATTTGGAGGTGTGTTTAGGGTCATTGTCCTGTTGTAGGATGAAATTGGCTCCAATCAAGCGCTGTCCACTGGGTATGGCATGGCGTTGCAAAATGGAGTGATAGCCTTCCTTATTCAGAATCCCTTTTACCCTGTACAAATCTCCCACCTTACCAGCACCAAAGCAACCCCAGACCATCACATTACCTCCACCATGCTTAACAGATGGCGTCAGGCATTCTTCCAGCATCTTTTCATTTGTTCTGCGTCTCACAAACATTCTTCTTTGTGATCCAAACACCTCAAACTTAGATTCGTCCGTCCACAACACTTTTTTCCAGTCTTCCTCTGTCCAATGTCTGTGTTCTTTTGCCCATCTTAATCTTTTTCTTTTATTGGCCAGTCTCAGATATGGCTTTTTCTTTGCCACTCTGCCCTGAAGCCCAGAATCCCGCAGCCGCCTCTTCACTGTAGATGTTGACACTGGTGTTTTGCGGGTACTATTTAATGAAGATGCCAGTTGGGGACCTGCGAGGCGTCTGTTTCTCAAACTAGAGACTCTAATGAACTTATCTTCTTGCACAGTTGTGCTACACGGCCTCCCACTTCTTTTTCTACTCTGGTTAGAGCCTGTTTGTGCTGTCCTCTGAAGGGAGTAGTACACACCGTTGTAGGAAATCTTCAATTTCTTAGCAATTTCTCGCATGGAATAGCCTTCATTTCGAAGAACAAGAATAGACTGTCGAGTTTCAGATGAAAGTTCTCTTTTTCTGGCCATTTTGAGCGTTTAATTGACCCCACAAATGTAATGCTCCAGAAACTCAATCTGCTCAAAGGAAGATCAGTTTTGTAGCTTCTGTAAAGAGCTAAACTGTTTTCAGATGTGTGAACATGATTGCACAAGGGTTTTCTAATCATCAATTAGCCTTCTGAGCCAATGAGCAAACACATTTCACCATTAGAACACTGGAGTGATAGTGGCTGGAACTAGGCCTCTATACACCTATGTAGATATTGCACCAAAAACCAGACATTTGCAGCTAGAATAGTCATTTACCACATTAGCAATGTATAGAGTGTATTTCTTTAAAGTTAAGACTAGTTTAAAGTTATCTTCATTGAAAAGTACAGTGCTTTTCCTTCAAAAATAAGGACATTTCAATGTGACCCCAAACTTTTGAACGGTAGTGTAAATAAAAGTGACGTGAAGGTTTAGCCATTCGCTGTTTAAAACAACACGGTCATTCGATATATTTCTGTAAACTTGATTTCAATTCCCATCTGAAAAGAACTGCAACAGAAATAAATAAAGTTCTGAATGAGTTGCCTCCGATACAAAGATCGCCAAGCCAAGTGGAGGAGCGCTTGAAGAGTTTGTAGGGCGACGGCCTGCCCTGACGGAGGCAGACGTGCAACTCCCTCCCCAAAGTGTGTTTTTGTGTGTGTGTGTGTGTTGGGTTGTGTGTGGGAAGATGCCCTGAGGGCGGAGGAACCTGGAACATTAAGCCTTGCCATGGCAGCTCAGCACAGCTCAGAGCCTTGAGCTGCTCTGGCAGCTTGCCTGGGGTGGAGGTGACAGCGGGGGTGTCACAGGTTTGGAAAGGGACCCTCGGCTTGCTCCTCTTCGCTCTTTTGGGAATGCAACCCACTCCCTGTCCGAGTCAGTGGAAAATGTTTTCTGCCGTTCATTTTTTTTGGAATCGCGCAGAAGGCTGCAGAAGGGAACGTCGGCCCCTGTGGCCTTAGTTTGAGAGCAGCAGCAAATACAAACATTTTAGAAGATACATGCAAATTACTAGGTGGTATTCAAAAAAATGTCATTGTCCTTTTGAAAATGTCCCTAAAGGACTCATGGAGGAAATGACGGGCTATTCTCAGCTCTTGAGAACAGAGCTAAAAAGCAACAAACCAACAGTTCACTGGAAGTCTTTAAAAGGAAACTGTGTTTATTAACTTCACCAGCCAGAGCTGTATGAGACATCTGTCTGTTTGACAACCAGATCAACAGAGAGCATGAGAAATACACCAATCAGGCATAACATTATGACCACCTTCCTCATACTGTGTAGGTTTCCCTTGTGCCTCCAAAACAGTTGTAACACATCAGATAATGGACATGGACCTTCTGAGGGTGTCCTGTGGTGTCTTGTAATAGTATATTGTTAGTGGGGGCCTTTGAGGGGAGGGGCCTCTGTGGATCATCCCACAGAGACTTGATCAGTTTGGGATCTAGTGAATTTGGAGGCCAGGTCAACACCTTGAGATGTTCTTCATGATTTTAGCTCTTCCTGAAGCCTTTTTGTGTCTGTGTCAGGCTGCATCTTGCCATCAAGGAGTGTCATTGCTATGGGGTGGGGGTGCCTGGTCTGGTCTAGGTGGGTGCTACATGTCTAAGTAACATCCACACCAATGAATGAATGAATGCCAGATCTAAAAGTTTCCCAGCAGAACAATGAATTGCCACAAGATGCTCAATGTTATTTTCTTCTCCTGACAGTGGTCATAATGTTATGGCTGACTGGTGTATATTGATGACCAGGGGAGAGCTGATTTTATTCTTTTTGCATACTGTAAAATTCATTGTCTTGTATCTTTTATTCTATCCTGATGAGGCGTTTCTTGTCCTAATCTGCTTTACTTCCCCGGTTAGTGGTCATAATGTTTTGCCCAATCGAAGCTGACAGAGACATTTTCACATTACAGCCTAATTATTGGCCACTAACCAGTCTCAGCCTCTTTGACCTTCATGACCTGCGTGTCTTCATTGGGACGGAGGTGCTATGGACAACAGAAAACAACAACTGCGCCCTTTTTTCAAGCTCTGCATGTTTTTATGTCAAGTCAAAAACAAAATAAATAAAATAAAATTCTGTCATGCCGTCATCTGCTACCAAGGTGCATGGAGGAGGGAAGGAAATATAAAAAGGTCAAGACTCTCGTAGCACTTGTCGTATATGGAACACGTTTTGGCTCGTGGCCTTCATCAGGGTCATCCTCCTTTAAGTCTTGTTTGCATTCGTTCAAGTGTGAAAGCTGAAAGCTCAAACTCAGACGTGGCCCGTACAAACCTGTAATCTGTTGGATTCGCTCTATCGCAACCGCACTCCGTTCATTTTGGCACGATGGTGACGCCGCACGTGATTATTGATTAAAAAGAGCAGCTGTAAAATGGTGAATATATTTGCGGTGTTACAAACCTGCAAAAAAAAATTGATTTATAATCCGAATTCAATCCATTTGGCCCGAAAGAAAGCCAGAAGGAAATCGTCCAGAACAACCGACGGGAATCTTGGTCCTGCCATGCTCTATGGGCCCAAATGAAGCACGAACGTCCCGGTAACTGATGGAGGAAGCGTGAAACGTTTTCTTTGCCTATGCGCCACTGAGAAGCATCAATTTTAATGAATGAGATGCTATCCTGGTGATCTAGTGTCCAGTTCTCCTTAATAAATTCATTCATAGCTCCGTGGAGTCCACATCAAATATGAAGGCTACTGTTCCATAAGACAGCAGTTAGGAAGGAGATATGGTATATGAGCTATGGCAGGAATCATTTTGTGTAACAGGAAGCAAGAATATGTATCTGGTGTACGTTTTCAGAACTTAAATATTGCAGCAATCGCCCACTCTGCCAAAAAAAAATCGTGGGTATGGTATTCCAGGATCTGGACCAAGTGTGAAAACTGTGACGGACCCAAAACCGTTCTGCCTTCTCCTGGACCACACCCAGGTGAGACAGCAGCTTTCACACTTCGGCGAATGTATTGAATCCTCAGGGTGAATAGCTTCAGGTTCAGTCGGCCCGGGTGTGAAAGCGCCCTTAGAGAGCTATCACACCTACACTGTTCTTGGAAGAGCTTTCCTTGATAGACTTGCGTATTTGATTTGTTTAGGTTCTCAAAACGATATACGAAATACGAGCGGCATCTGAGAAAAAAAAAAGTTTAGACGTTGTTCCTGAGGATCGCAGTTCAATCATTGGTTCCACTGACAGCTTGAAACGTGAGGTACAGACTTCAATCTGTAACCTACGGTCTCATCTCCGGTAAAGGAGCTTCGTCTTCAGATTTTTTAAAGTATTTGATGAAAGTGAAGTCGACACTGAGGAGTCTGATGACGTCACTGATAAAAACACAGTAGAAAGTAATGCTTTGTAGCAATTACATCTATATTCTCGACCTGAATACATTCACTGAGACCAAACAGCTCATGTGCTACATACTGTGAGAGCTGCAGATATGTATAGCCTGTATAAAAACAGGCAGCATGTCAGCACCATCAATAGCATTAAGTAGGACTCCACCACGTGTTGTTACTGTAGGTGGGATAGTGTAGCTGGTATTTCTCTTAAGTATTCTCCGTGTACTACAGCTAAAGGTCTAATAACTTCGACAAAGAAATTCAACTTCTGTTGGGAGAATGTGGACCTTTCCTCTGATAACATTAGCTGCTGTTAGCACTTTAAAGGGGAACTGCTGTTTTTCACAACCTATTTCTGGCATTAAATACGTTTACTCATCCATATAACTTTTGTGTAATTTGTAGTCGTTCAGGAGATATTTACATCTGTGAATATCCATATAATGGGAGTGAATGGGGCACCGAAACGCAGCCTCTAAATAACGCATTATCAGCTGCAAAACTCGTTCATTTCACCAATATTTTGTCATTGTACGCTAGTGCCATTCCCCGTTGAGACCTTGTCATTTGCTACAGCTATGATTCGTCCACAACCTCAGAATTGGAAAAATATTCAGACATGTAGAAAAAAACTAGCAGTAGCAATCTACAGGTAAAGCCGATAGTCGCAGGTGCACGCGGCGCTCAGAGATGACATCATCCAGGTCAGAATACATCATCTGGGTTCTGTAGATTGATTTACGAATAACAGGTAACTCCGGACTCAACGGGGAATAACGCTAGCAAACGCTAACAGATAATGCTTATCTAGAGGCTGTGTTTCGGTGCCCCATTCACTCCCACTATATGGATATATTTAGATCTAAATATCTCCCGAATGACACCAAAGTTATATGGGTGAGTAAATGACTGTATTTTATGCCAGAAATAAGGTCCAGGTTGTAAAAACACAGTAGTTCTCCTTTAAAAGACCAGTGCCCACCATGCTGTGCCACCATATTTGTTCTGTAGCCCAGAACATAAAAACACAGACTCTAAAGGGGACCTTTTTACGTTTTTTACGTTGCCGTGATGACAACATACGATTTGCGACACGCCATGAAAGAGAGGGCTGGAGGATAGCGGGTCCAGCTGATAGCTAGTTGTTAGCCTGAACTGTTTCAAGTGCTATTGGCGCGTGACGTTTTACTCAAGCGGATGCACAGTTTTGAATTCATGTCAGAATTGTGCCGTGTGACACCCGCGATGTGCGACGCTAAACACTAAAACTCCGCCTCGGGCAGCCATGTTGGCTCAGCCATCGGGGCACGCCACCACCGGCTATTCAGCAGTTTTTTCTTTTCTTTACGCAATTAAAAAAATAAACACTAACCCTGAAACTAGCTTTGACATGAACTGATTTTAAGTAGGACAAATAAGAGGCATCACACGAGCGAGGACGCACCAAGTGGTATGAAAGAAACCGAACAGAGGTTGAAAATGTTGATTGATCGGTACTGAGCTCTAGTTCCTCTTTGACTCTCCGTCTCTCCCTCTCTCCTACCCTTTCACTCTCTCTCTCTCTGTCTCTTTCCCTTTGTAGTTAGAGCACCAGAAGCTGTGGAGAGAGAAGTCCAAGCCGGCCAACAAAGCTATTGAAGCATTGCTCCCCCTCCCTCCCTCTCTCCCTCTCTCCCTCTCTCTCTCCGTCAGTCTCTCTCACTTTATCTCTCTCTCTCACTCTCTCTCTCCCTCTGTTCAGGCCTTGCTGTGTTTTTGGCAGTTACTACTGACCATCATGAACGTCATTGCCAATTTTTGTGAAAACTGGCACATATGGCAGCTGAAGTGCCATATGCCATACAGAATATTTTTTGGCCGTTTCCCCCATTTGTATAATCGCTGGATCCGGTATAAAAGTGGCTCATTATTAATTCATTCCTTCCCAGTTTTTTTTTTCCCTCCCTTATCAGTTCCCTTGTGTGTTTTTTCCCATTTCCTTCAAATTTTTTTTTCCTTTTTTTCCTCCCTGTCCGTTGTCTGTGAGGACAAGTTAATTTAACGCGCTGTGTGGGGATTAAAGCCTCGCCTTAATTCAAAGCTAAATGTGGGGATTATTGCAAGTTCGTGCATTGATCTTGTTTGTTTTTAATGCTTTTAAAAGACTCGACGCCAGCGCCGAGTTGTTGTTCTTTGCACAAAGAACTCAACTCTTGTGACATTTTTACGCTGCGTTTAGCACGTGGGCTGAGGCGGGACGCGGCGTTCGCTGAGGGATTCACCTGCTGTGAACAAACCAGCAATCAACTGACCCCTCCGTAATTTCTCACTCATCTGTCGGCGTCTCTCAGCCGCCGAGTTACCTCCTCAGTAGGAGGATGGGATGGAAGGGTTGAATTACCCTGAAACTACTTTTTTTATCCATTTTAATCAAAATACACCTTTCTCCAATCCTTGTATCCTTCCTGTAACCAAACACAGGCAGTGCTTTAAATTTTTCTTTTTAAAAACTGATATTTTGGTCTTAAAATTAGCCAAAAATAAACAGTAACTCATGACTCGTCCTCGTGTGACGGAGGAGGACTTAAACAGCTACATCCAAAACGCTTCCCTGAACTGGCTGAAGGTTGCGTCACTGGAGCCGTGCAGCCAGGCTGACATTTATTTATGCAAACTTGTTATCAAATGAGCCAGCACCTCTCGGACACACGGATGACTTGTACCGCCGCAGCTTCCACATCCCTCTTCTGCTGCCACAGAAATAGTTTCCTCATATGTGTGTGTCTCTCCATCTCTCTCCGCCCTCCCTCAACACTCGCACACACACACAAAAAAAAAACATCCCACACTTCCTTTCAGATTTTCCCTCAGAGCCTCTGCCTCCTCTCTTCTCTTCCTTCTCCTCTTCTGCCCTCCTTTGGAAAGACGCTGGAAGGTCTGCGCCGACTCCTCCGCTCACTCGGCGGCCTCGTGGAGCGTCTCTGCTCGGCCCTTTGCCGCTCACGGAGCCGGGGCTGCTTCGCCGCGTCTCGGCCTCCTCGTCCACTCTTCAGAGCAGCGGTGATGTCACTAATGAAACAGAGACGGGAGCCAAAAAGACTCCCTTTGCTCGCTAATCAGATAATGAACAGCTTTTCCAGCGAGTTTCCAACGTTTTTAGGTTAGGCTTTGACAAAAGGAATGAAAAAATGAAACAATAAAATATTTAAAAACGTAAATTACACCAGTTTAAGCCTCCTATTACCTCAAAATTACACTTTTTATCACATTAACAGTTTTTATCCTTGGGGTCAATTTGACCCCAAGCAATTTAAAGCTCTTAAAAAATTATTACAATTAAAATTTTTATGTGTCAGGTACTTTATTAGTAGTTTGTTTGTTGACTATCTAATTAGCTCTTTAAATAATACAACTCCCCATCCCACCCCAGACCACATATACATCCAGAATACCTGTTACGCAACCACGGATAAATATACAGGTCACCATTAAGTCTCACTGTTTGACCTTAAATTGGAAAGAGATTTGTCTAAGTGGATTTATATCATTTCTAAGTACATATGGTATGAAAAAATATTATCAACAATAATAACACATATAATGTCTGGGGCTAGTGTCCCCATTAAAATTAGGAAAAGTCATTAAATACAAAGCAAATAAATTAAAAATGTTAATGATATATTTAGAGAAGTTAAACACAGAATGAGGCCAGATGAGTCCAAAGATAATAGGAGCGCTCAATAAAAGGAAAATTAACATTATTTACGTGAACCCAAGTGAAATTTCAGCTCATGCTTCCTTCTGTCTTTATGTAAAGTTTTGTCACACCTTGCAGCTTAATGCTTTTCTTTATTTTTTATTTCTATATTCTTCCATGCTGCTGTAAGAACAACTCATGGGCTCTGAAGCTGCAGCACCGCTTCCCGGCAGTAACAGATAAATATACGATTTCTACTTTCCGTCCTTTCTTCCTCTGTGTCTCCCTTTTGTTCCTGAACGTTGCTTAATTTCCTGTACGTTAGCTCAGGTGCACAGATACTAATACAGTACCCCCTAAAAGAAATTTAAGAAATGCTCCAGTGACGAGGGTAATAAGAGTTTTTGCATCAAACGACTCCTTCATCTCACACCTGTAGAGACTTAATACAACATACTGACAGAGGATCAACCCAGATATCGCATGTAAGTCTGTGAGAGCGCAGAGAGTGACGGCGAAGCAGCTGGGGTTAAACGCCTCGCTGAAAAGGCCTTAAGTAATATTAGATCAGAGCCTGTGGACATAAGGAAGTGTCTCGTGCAAAAACCTGCGTGTCGTGAAATGCACTGCTATGAAACCACAGAGTGTGCTAACTCCAGCTTTTATGTGATTTACGTTGGGGTGAGAAAAATGTGCATTAAAAAAAAAGACAATAATAATAATAAAAGAAAACAGTGGCAGGAGATTTATTAAGTATTTCTGTTACAACCAATAACGGACAACTAGTTCACAGCTTCCTGCTTTCACGTCTGGATGAATAACTCTATTTTTTTTTCTTTCTCCTGTGATGTGTTTAGCCATCGAAGATCAATGCAATAGTCTCCCGAGCTGCTTCCCCCCCTTTCCTCCTCCCCTCTCCGAATCGCCAAACATGCCTAATATTTGATGAGAAGCGGTGACAGGAAGACAATGGGGACGGGATGCGGCGCTGCCAGTGTCTGCCTGCTGAAATTCATTTGCGGAAAGCTTCTGTTGTCGTTCTGCTGACACGCCGGATGAAAGGGAGGCGAATTAACTTATCATTACCAGAGAATTGTGTATAACGGAGCAAAGACTGAAAAAAACAAAGTTTGATTCTGAAGTTGCTGGAGAATGTTCGAGAACGCCTGTTGATGCATGATAAAAAATATGATCCTGTCAAAAAACTCCGTCTATAATTGATGGCAGGGCATTTTTAAGCATAAAATGACACTGAATTAGTTATGGTGTGGGCATCAACCTGCTTTCCTCATGCAGTATTTATTCTTCAGGTAAGCTGACCCGATTGAAGCTTATCTTTTCTTATTAATGCGTCGACAACTGCTCGTACCGTCAGCGCTCGTTTTGTGAAGTTTTGTTCCGTATGAGCCCCTTTCTCATTGCCCGTTCTGCTTCATTTTGCACCAGTTGCTCAGTTTATCTACTTTTTTCCATGCTGACAGATGAGACGTGACACTTTGAGTCGTTCTTTCCGTAGTTTGACACGCGCCCTGGCTAGTTTTGTCCACTTCACCCACGGTTTTCCCGATTTTTCGACGCCATTTTTTATTGGTTTTCCGGCTCTGGCTTGGAGGATGGTGCTTCTTAATCCATTTTATGAAGACGTATTGACTTGTCCATCAATAACGGTGGTTTATTCCACCATCAAACGGAACACATGAGGTCACGGCTGTGGTTTGGGAAGTGGTGGAACTCAGCCCTTGCTGAAAATGTCCAGCTACAGGGCTGCAAATACCTCAAATGGGTGCGGTTCTTACGCAATGTGATTGCAAAAAAAGAAAAAAAAAAAAGACCAGGACTGGGCTCAGATACGTGGAACGCTGCAAAAATGTCTGCTGGGAAAGAAAGGCCTGTTGGCTTGGGTGCTTTTGACAGTTATTCAGAGGTTTGCAAATAGCTTACAGACTTACAGACATGGATCTCCAGTGATCAAGATTTATCAGATTAGATTTAATATTGTTTTCTACAATATCTTTTTTATCACAGTTAAAGATACAGTGTGTAGATAGTGGCAGTATTTTTGGAGGCGATATAACCAGTGTGTAGGAACTGATCACCTGAAACTATGAATGTGCTCTTTTTTTGTTGATTTATTATAATGGGCCCTTTAAATCTTGAGAGGAAGTAAGTCTGTTTCCACAATTTTGCCTTTTTACATTTACATATGAGCCACCATACGTTCTCCTACATGCTTGGAAACTAAGTGGATATTCAGTTAGTTGCAATGTGAAACTTCGCCACTAGAGGGTGCTTAAATCCTGAATGCTGGACCTTTAAATTTACCAAAAAGACTGGTCTAAGCCATGTATTATTATTTTTTTTTATTTTTTTTTAAAAGACAAATAAAAAAGCAAATTAGATATATCTAATGAACTACTACACCAAGAGATTAATTTTGTAACTGCAGTGGTGACAGGATTTTTATGTGAGCTCCACTTTCCATGTGTTGAATATCTTTTCATTCACTTTTTGGTCCTTATTTTTGCAACAATTCTTATGATCATTGACTGTAAAACCATTTGTGCTTCTTTTCTGTAAGAGTCAATGAGGAACCAATCCGTAGAGACCAATTTTTACATTTTACATATGAGCCACCACACGTTCTCCTACACACTTGGAAAATAAGCGGGTATTCAGTTAGTTGCAATGTGCAATTTCGCCACTAGAGGGTGCTTAAATCCTGAATGGTGGATCTTTAAAGTTGCCAAAAAGACTGGTTTCAACCATGTTTTTTTTTTAAAACACAAATATAAAAATGTAAATTATATATACCTAAAGAATCACAACGCTGAAAGACTAACTTTGTAACTACAGTGGTGACTGTCATTTATCAGTCCTCATCTTTGCAACGATTCATATGATCACTGACTGTAAAACCATTTGTGCTTCTTTTCTGTAAGAGTCAGTTAAATTCACTTTTATTTGCAGGCCTATTGCATCGATAGAACCTAGCTCCTACTTCTGCAAATATACACCATTTTGTTCCAGACCTAAAAACCCTCCCCGTCTTTCATCTCTGTGTATGGACAGAAGAATACTGACCAGATAAATCAATGGGAAAAAATAAATAAAACGTGAATACGGACAGAAGGGAGTGGTGTTTAGGAAACAATACAGCTGTCATATTGTCCAGATGATACACAGACACGCTGCTCCCTCAGCTGTGAATTTGTGTTTTTCAGCAACATCACACATTCCCTCCCTCTCTCTCTCCGTCTCTCTCTCTTTGTGTGAACAGACAGGCACTTTTCTTTACATTTCTTGCATGAGAGGTATATTAACTTGTTCGGTGCTCATCTTGTTTGCTCTTCCTTGTCACAATTTCAGTTTAAATAAGCACAAGTGTACAGTTTGTGTAGTTTAAACGTATTCCAAGCATTAGACTTATTTTCTATTTGGATACTAGGATTTTTTTTTATTTTTTTTTTGAGAATTTATCACTAAAAATGTCCTGGCACAGGAACAAATATAGAGCTTTGTTATTTTGTAATAAAGAGAAGGGTAACACAGTTGATTTCTGCACCCAAACGTCCCCACTAAGATAAATTTCGCCAAACTGGATCCTAAATAAGTTAAAAAGGGATTATTCGCAAACACACGCTTTGAGGCTAGAAACCAGCAGCAATCAGCAAACTGTGACGACTGTGTTTCATTCTTTGTAACGTGTCTGTGTGTGTGTGTACTCGTTTCATTTACCGGAATCGTTGGTGATCACCCAGTCCACGACAGGAAGCTTCAAACGAGCTGGACCCAAATTCATCCGTCACCAAAAAAAAAAATGCAAGTGAGGGGAAACGGGTTCTGAAAAATAAGACGTGAATGCAAACGCTTTATTTAAAATTTCATTCTAAATTGGCCACGTTGCCTTTAAATGTGGTGTTTTTACTTGCCAAACAAGCTGATACGTTAGGCGGCCTGTCACTACACTTTCGGCCCTTGTGTCTCTGCTGCTGCAACAATCGAGAGGAGCTTCATTTGTTCTGTGGGGGAAGATCAGCTGGTCTGATTTAAAAGCATTTCTGACACGTGAAATGACCTGGGAACAAACGAGAGTCTGAAAATTACATTTCTGTTTGACGGCAAGAGTGAAACAGTGCAGAGTATTTGTCTTTTGGATGTCTGATGGAGAGAATATCTTGACAGATGAAGTAATTGATTCTAGTTATTTGTAAGTGATGATCATTCTTGTGTTTTGGTTTTTTGGGGCAGTTTACTCATGAAAGTAGACCGTCACAATAAAGAACTCAAGCTCCACTGGTGCAGGAAAATGAATGCATGCATACTTTAACTTAACTTTAATGTATTTGAGACTGGAGACGCTGTTTGTGTCCCTGATTCACTGATTCATTGCTAATACTATCTTCAAATTCCCAGTTTTGGTTTTCTCTCTTAAAATCAGATTGTAAGTTGAAAGAAAAATCATTTTGAATGCATGAATGTTAAGACTCCGTGTGCAGAAATGGGCCTAGCACTCTACAAAAACACAAAGCAATTAAAATAACCCATCAGTGCTTCACCTGACCTGCAGCTTTCCTTTCGTTCTCCATCAAAATATCAGCCGGTCGGTCAATGCGAATTATACACTGGCGCCCCCTAAATGAGTCTGAACATAGTACAGACAGCGGCGGCGGCGGCGGCAGGAGAAGAAGCAGAGATCCGCTGTGAGGACTACCCGGGATGCCCAGCCGCTGTGGCCCGCACGTAGAGCCCGGATGGCGCGGCATGGAGCGCCGAGGTGCTCTCCATGCTCCGTGGCTTAAATACGCCTGGAGTGGTGTCACTGTGCAGAAACAAGGCTTAAAGTTTTATTAGGGAAGGTTTCAACAAGGCCTGAATAATAATAATTATAATAATAATAATCTGCTGGACATTTAGTTAAGGCTCAAGCTGAGGATGCTTCTTAATTCACTTCCTTTCTCACCAGTTAAATGTCACTTTATTCTAATACAGCCACCAACTATTGTGGTTAGAATTACAATAATAATGGGAGGGGGTGAGAGGGGGGTCTTTATCCCCCTGCACGTCCATAAATCGCATCAAATGACAGTCGGCCAGTGAAGAGTTAAAGGGAGGAGACGGAGAGTGACACGCCTCATTGGGCAGATTATGTGCCGCAAACAAAAAGTGTGTGTCGGTGTGCCAGTCAGCCAGAGCATCGGGCCCCATCTGCACGGCTCCCTCTCTCTCTCTCTCTTTCTCGCCCTCTCTCTCCCTCTCTCTCTCTCTGGCTGTCTCTCTTTATCACTCCAGCTCTCTCTGCCCCGCTCGTTCACTGCCAGTGTCGGCGACTATCTGCAGCAGAGGCAGCAGCAGCAGCACTGTCACTTTCATGCACCAGGGGGAAATGTACTGATACCGCGGAGCAGACCGGGAGCGCATCACCATCCACATCATCTTCATCAGCGTCACCCGCATCCCCTTCGCTTGTTTTCGGGGCTTATTTTTTATTTTTTTTAGTTTGCCGCCCCGGGGTTTGCGCGCAGGTTTGGATTCACAGCATCGCTCTCAAGTCGTTACTGGATTATTGTTCCTCCTCCTCGACGGAAAGGTAAGATTTTGTGAAAGCAAAGCTGTGCGTGTGTGCGTGTGTGTGGTGCGGATAGTTTTAGAGGAGGCGAATGGGAGGGAATCGTGCGCGGGTTGCGCGGCTCACATCCCGCAAGGAAAAAAAAAATATAAATAATAATAAACCTCAAACAAACGCAGATGTTCCAGCGCCGCCGCAATCCAGTCGCAGCGCTGATTTAGGGGCAGTTTTGCGCCTGGCACGGCTTTAACAGATGGGTTAAACACCCCCGTTTCTGCTCACCCCCACCCGCACTGGGTTTTAATGGGAGCCTAACCCGTCCTCCAGTTTATGGATGTGCAAACATCTCGCTCTGTGCATGTCCCCTTTTCTTAACCGAGCCCCACCGGGACGCGTATCCTTCGCCGGGTATTTTACTACGCTTCTTCCACACATAATTAGGCTCCTGTGAGGTGCCGTTAAGCAAATTGCTCACAGGCTCGTGGCGCAGCGGTGAGAGCAGCTCTTATAATTTCACCGTGCGCGAAAAAATAAAAAATAAATAATAAACACTGTTGAGCGTTCAGTTGAACTACAAAAAGCTCCAATTTGAATAATTTCTTCTTATTTTTTTAATCTGACCCTGATTTTTTTTTTATTTTAATTTTACAAATTAGAAACATAATAATCAGCTCGTTTTTGCTGTTTCAGACGCAAAACAACAGCCGATTCTGGGGGTGAACAGAGTTGCTGCCCACCATAAATCAACGTTATGAGAGCAATTGTGGTTTTTATTTCTGTGCTGGGCCGCTAACACGCGCAAACATCCGCTTGCTTGCTGGTGGTGTAAAGAAGAAAAGTTTATTTTTGAAGCTTTATTCTTCATTTCGAATTAATGGATTGATTTTGCGTAAAACGCGTCAGAGAACAGGCTCTACATCAAGATAAGGCAATTAGTCCAGTAAAGATTTTGATTTGTGTTGTCTAAAATACATTTTAAAACAATACTAATACTAATACCACAGGACATGTGGATTTATTTAAACAATTTAGCTCATAAGCGACTTGTTTTTATTATTATTCGTGTAGTTTCCGCCTTTTTGCCTGTTTTACGCAAAGCAAGGAAAACTGGAACTGCATAATTATTATTATTATTATTATTACTGTTGTTATTTATCCTGTTATTTCTTCCCGTTTTCTGACGGTGATTCGTTCACAGCTGTGCGTAAGGAGCAGGCTTGCGCGCACAGTTTTCTGCTATATTTGAAAGTCTTTAGGGTAGGAGAGGAGAAGAGGTGGAGGAGGTGGAGGAGGGAGCGAAAGAGACGAAAATTCCGTCTAAACACACACATGCAGAGGTTAGACGGGGAGAAAAGAAATAATTAACTGGTCGTGCTGCTTTAATTACAGTCTCAGAGGGGAAAGTGGTGGATTATGGTAATGAGGCGACATACGCTGCCGCTTGTAGAAAGGAGAGAAAGGTTGGCTGACATGAAACCACTGACTTTGACAGTCCACTTGAAACCCATTGGACATGCTCCCTCCTTTTTGGACACGCACGGACCTCGGCAGCTCCTGCAGACGGCGGCTAGGAATAAAACAATAAAAAAATATGAATTTAATAGTGTCTTTAGAACACAAGTGGAGGCTAATAAACACGTGGGACCAAACATATATATTAGAGGTGTGGAATGTTAATAGAATACATCGTAGTAACGAAAACTCTCTTACGCACAACTCGTTAGGCACAAATCGTGGGGGCCTCAAAAAGAATATAATAATTTTATGTTGTGTATTTTTTTTATACACATTTTTTGCCTTGAATAGTCATGACAATTGCAGCTGAACGGATTCAGGCCTTCTTCTAATTCTAATATTCATACTAATATCAATACGAATGCTAATAATAGCAAAAATTGGCTGGCCATTTTAAATCTTGTAAAATATAGAAATCACCTTTTAATACTACCACTAATATTAATAATAATAACAATAATAATAATAATAATAATAATCTTCCACTTCCAGCTCTGATTTTCTCCCTTTTTGATTATTATATAATTGACAGCATTGGGGGGGAACCCTCATCAATATGCTGAAGGTGATTCCATCATGAACTTATTACGGGGTTTGCATAAATTAGAAAGGCTGGGGAGAGAGAGAGGGAGAGAAAAAAAAGCGGGCCCCTAAACGACGCCCTTGACAGCTGGTTTAGACAATCTGTCTAGGAAGAGATTTATTTCCTATCAGCTGGGACAGCGGAGAGCTAAAAACGCACCAGACAAGCAGTTTTGCAGCTTTACGTTCATATCGGCGAAATACGTACGATTATTTAAGATTAAATAAAGAATGCGATGTAGTTGGGTTTATTTATTTTTTATTTATATTTAACTTTTTGTTCACCTCTGATGTTATTTTCCTTTTTTTCGTGTCTCCACAGTGTGAAATGGAGGAGTCCAGCTCTCAGAAGTTGGTGTGGGACGGGGACGCCAAAGCGGTGCAGCAGTGTCTGACGGACATATTTACGAGCGTCTACACGACATGCGACATCCCAGAAAACGCCATTTTCGGGCCTTGCGTGTTGAGCCACACGTCGCTGTACGACAGCATCGCCTTCATAGCCCTGAAATCCACCGACAAACGCACAGCGCCTTACATCTTCAGGGTATGCGGCTTCATTGCTTTTCGCTATTTGTTTTCTTCCCCTCCCATGTTCTTAAATTAGGTTACTTTTGCAGCATTTCATCTTATTAACCTTTAAGGAGGCCGCAAAAACATAATTTAATCTACTTCTATACATTTCCTGTTGTGGATCAAGACATATTTTCCTGCACATTTTTTTCTGATACTGGAAGAAAGGGAATGCTTGCTGTTTGTACTTGAAAATGATTTACGTTTTAAGTGACAATATGGAAATATTGTAATTTTAAAAGGTGTCTGATTTCCAAGCACACTTATTTCTAGACCTATATGCTTGTTAGCAGGGTTTGGTCTGTAATTGTATTCTGATACCCGATTGCAAGACTCTGAGGCCTAATATCACCGTGGAAATGTTAATTTAAAATTGTTGCACTGGACTAATAACTGTAAACGTGCATGTGTGCGTTGTGCAGGTGGACACCTCGGCGGCCAACAGCACCTCAGAGGGCCTGATGTGGCTGCGGCTAGTCCAGTCCGCCCGGGACAAAGAGGAGCAGAACCTGGAGGCCTACGTGAAGAACGGCCAGCTCTTCTATCGCTCGCTCCGCCGGATCGAGAAGGACGAGGAGCTGCTGGTCTGGTACGGCAAAGACCTCATCGACCTGCTGCTGCTCAGTTCCAGCAGAGCGCCTGTCAAGAGCAAAGGTGAGTCAACTGAAATCACATCCCAGCGAGACAATAAACTGTTTCGCCTCATGCTGACTAATGCAGTCTTTGTTTTACTTCACACTCTGGAGTTGTAAATTCTTTTAAAATGCACAATGTCACTCCAAGGATCAATTAGTGCATTTGCTTGAACTTGAATTTATTGCCACATCCAGTACATAAATAAACGTTAAGGTTCAGATGCTTGCTTTGGCGCTTTTATCAATACCCATCTCTCTTCTCCTCAGGTTCGTCCCACCACTCCTGTCCGGACTGCAGCCAGCGGTTCCAGTTCGAGTTCCCGTTCTTGGCTCATCTCCGATTCCGTTGCACCAAGAGACTGCAGAGCATCACAGGGGCCGACGAGGAGCCCAGCAAAGAGGGCAGTGCTGAACAACCAAATACAACCCCAACCCGGACCAGCCCCAAGCTGGGCCGCTCCGACGGCTTCGGCAGTCCTCAGGACAGCAACAAACCCTCCACAGACTTTCATAATCTGGCCAGGGATCTAGAGAATAATCGGACCAGTCCGCCGAGCGACAAGGAGGCCGAGATCTGCAGCGAGAGCTCGAGGAAGAGGAAGTTCTCCGACATGGAGGACAGGGAGTGCCGAGCACCCAGCCTTCCGCAATCCAAGACTAAAGATGAGCTTGCAACCTCTGCGCAGAACTACAGAGGAGTGTACGGCCTAGAAGACAACCGCAGGTCCTTCTCCCCGCCAGGTTCTACAGAGCATGGGGACGTCAAACGCAGCGCCTTTACCGAGGTCAAGAAGACGTCCCAGAACCTCAAGCACCACAGCGGCAGCAAAAACCTCCAAAGCTCCAACTCTGAAAACAAAGATGGAGGTCGTCCCAGTAGCAACCCTTCAGAGAAGCACCTAAACATCAGGCAGGTGCTGTCGGAGACCCAGCCACCCCAAACTTCGCCCATGGGCAGCGCTTTCACCTCCGTGAGCCAGCAAGGTAGCGGCAGTGGTGGGGAGCGGAAGAGTGCCTTCAGCCAGCCGTCGCGCTCCTTCTCCCAGATCTCGCCGCTGGTGATGCCGCCCAAGTTGCTGGACTGCCACCCAGCAGTGGGCGACACCATCTCCTCCAACAGACTCTATCAGGCCGACCACCTTGCCGCCAAGCTTCAGGGCGCGGAGTTGGGTGCCAACTGCCCCGTGCCAGGTGGCATGGCCAAACAGAACCCCTTCGTCTACGCCACTGCCTTCTGGCCCAAGAACTCCGGGCCCATCCAGCTTCAGATGCCCTCGGCCCTCACCCTTCTGCCGCCCTCCTTCACCTCCCTCTGTCTGCCGGCGCAGAACTGGTGCGCCAAGTGCAACGCCTCCTTCCGAATGACCTCGGACTTGGTTTACCACATGCGATCCCACCACAAAAAGGAGTACGCCATGGAGCCTCTGGTCAAGCGGCGGCGAGAGGAGAAACTCAAGTGCCCCATATGCAACGAGTCCTTCCGGGAGCGGCACCACCTGTCACGTCACATGACCTCCCACAACTGACTTTTAAAGACAAACAAGGGAGGGACTTTTCTTTGACAAGTAGGGACTATGAACCTGCCTGGATTTAAACTCTCCGACTGGAGACAGGTCACATAAACACACAACAATATCCCTTGCACTCGTTTTCACTTTGGACTATGATCTTTGAATTCCTTTTCAGTCGGTTTACTTTTTCTCCCCTGTACAAAATGTCATGTTTTGGCTGTATGCAAATGCATTTTGACTTGGAAAATTAATCTATTTATGAAGCACTTAAAAGTTTGAGAATAAGGGAAGATTTAAATATGTGTAAATGTACAGTAAGTTGTATTTTATATCATATAAATGCAAATATAGAGAAGAATTCCTGATGTAGTCACGCGTCATGGTTTACAACACGGCAAGTTTTTTTTCATGTCTGCGGCGAGGACGGACACAAATTTGGGGGAAATTATGTCAGACTATATTTTAGAGTGCATGTAATATGAAATGATATTGATTTAAGATGCAGTCTATACATCACAGTGTACATAATTTGTTTTATTTGAAATACAAAGTGTAATATTTTGTGTCAGTGGGGAATAGTTTCAGTGTTTCTTCCTTTTGCGAAAATTTACTACTTGATAGTTTATCTAATCATGTTGAATGCATTGACAATAAAATAGCTTTATTTTCAACCGTGGCCTTCCTGCTTCTTTTTATTTCTTCATTTATTTATTTTTTATTCCCAAGCTGCAGCTTAAATATCTTAACTACACTGTTCAGCAATTTGAATTTAGAAAATAAGACGACTTAAGAATAAGACTGTTGTATTAAAATCAAAGGTTTAGAAAGTTTTTATTTTTATTATTTAAAAAAAAGAATTATTTGATATATTGCCAACATTCAGACATAAAATAAAATAATTTTGCACTGAAATTACAAATACATACATTTGTTGGATGTCACCCATTATAATAACAATCTTTATTATTAACGTAATATTTAAAAAAACGTATTTTCTGCCGCAGATAAATAAACTCAGCTATATGAGCTCAGCTATATATATATATAGCTGAGTACATATATATTTATATATATATATGAACCTATAAAATAATAAAAATAATAAATAAATAAATTATAAAATAAATCAATAAAAATGTGATAAAAAATAGTTAAAAATAAAAAATAAAAATACAAATGTGACCATAGCTGCAAATTTTCGCACATTTTCACGGCTTATATCATGAAATCGGCCTCTGTCTATCGGAATAAATTCAAAAACTAGAAGATGATTTACAATTGGCTCAAATTTTCTGTTTCCGTTAATACAAAAATAATCGTCTCTTCTCCGTGAGCGTACATGGAGTCACGAAATTATTGCAGACTGCCTGAACTTTGCATCTATTTCTAATAAATTTACACAATTCGTTTTTCTTTGTAGGGGGGAATAGAAAGCACACGAGCAATGCAAACAAATGGCTTGAATGTGCAGCTGCACAGAAGTCGCGAGTTTGTCAAAAATCGATTAATAAATGCAATTTGCTTTGCAATTTCTGCAAAGTATTTTCCACGATAAGGAAGACAACCTGCCTGTAAACAGTACAGGCATATATCTATATATTTATTTATTAATTATCTACCAGTACGTCTGTGGCCTTCATATGGAAACACCACACATAATGTCGTTATTTAAAGAGAATTCAATCAGTTAGTTGCAGTGTTTATTTTCTCAGAATAACACAGACTGATAAAAGTAGACGCGGATCTCCTGGTGACCAATAATCACCTTTAACGACACTGCTCTATAATTAAAATAAACGAAACAATATTCTTAAGTGAAGAACGTTTCAGACTGAAGCTCGGAGTAAAACGACGAAACGGAAAAAATGATTCAATGGCGCCATCAAGTGGTCAACGAGTGAACTACACGGATAAAATCTAATGCCAGTTTGAGCAGCTGAAAATGTAATAAAATGTCAAGAGTGTGTTTCATTGAGGCATCAGGATCATTATTAATCAACAGTAATGAGTTCTTCCTCTTTAATACTTTAGGAGTTGGAGGAGTTCATTTAATTGCTGAGGGTTTGTGTCACAATTGACGAGAAATCAAGACAGACTCTAACTGTGTATATTTTTCCATATATTCTTCTCGCTATAACGCCATTCTTTGCCATGCAGATCCATGCAGGACTGAATCTTGAACCTTGAATCTTAAAAGCCGACCACATGACAAACTAGGAGGACGACACGATGTGAGCATGACACAGCAATTAGGAAAAGCGCATTAGCACGAGGTGTAAATGTAACCAAGCTAAAGATTATACACAAGCTGAATGTGAGACGCTTTATAGCGGAAGGTGTAAATGGGGTTTAAGTCATACGATGCCACATGGCAGCGTTGTTCCTCCACTCCAACAATAGGCCCAGCGCGATCCTCATCAGATAGTTAAGATGGTGTCAGAGGACAGAGTACAGAGAGACAACACGCTTGAATTACAAGAATTAGATATTAAACTCATTTGATTTTATGTCAGTACAAATGATAAATGAATTTAGGATACATGTTTTTCTCAACTACGGTATATATAACTTGCCCTATAACTGGTTTCAAATTGATATTTTTATGAAGAAATTCATGCTTCAAGGAAATATTGTGCACAATAATTAGCACGTTTGATATTTTCATGCAGAATAAAATACATTTATTTAAAAAACAAAACTTGATTTCTTTCACCAAACTGGTTTGTCTATGTATTGTTTTAGGTATTACACATTTAATATGTCATAAAATCCAGCTGTCGCACTCAGGCAACATTGAACCACTGTTAAACCACAAATATACTGCGACTAAATCATCATATCCTCAAACTCTATCTGGGAAGCAGCCCCCCTCAACAGTAAATAAACACAGGTGGCACATTTTATATCTGGGTATATCCACCGCCCTTTCCTTTCCACCTCAACAGACCAGTGACGTGTTTGATGATAGCAAACCAGAGCTGACGGCCGTGGTAGGCCTTCGTTCGTCTACGTACAGACACATGCTGCAGCTTCAGCTTTGAATTTTATAAGGCTGCACACATCCTCTTGGGGGATAGCACTTGTAGACAGATGGAGATAGTTTCCCTTGATAGCCTTGTAATGGAGACCAAGGGTTTGACTCCTTCACATGTACAACATGTATACAGTATAGTAACAAAACGAAGATGTACTGATTTTTGTTTCACTGAGTTATTTTCATTTTTGCTGAATTTGTTTCAGTAAAAGTATATTTGGTATTTTTCTAAATTATTATTAAATGATTATTAAATGTTTGTACTCACCTCTTTCTGGTTGACTCCTTAGCTTAGGTGCAAAGGCTTGAGGCCTGCTTGATCACCTGATTTCAAACTCATGGGTTAAACCATTGTCACAAGAGGAGGTGGGGGGCAACAGAATCAGACCTAGTGTTGATTATTGTATTTGATTTGAGTTTTCATAGTACTGATATACTGATGGGTGTATCTATTCATGTAAATACTTATTGTTTGTGGTTTGATTCATGTGATTTTAGGCTGATGTAACACTTGGGTGTTTCATTAGACGTTGTCCCCCTGTGAATAGACCCTTCCTCTAAGTCACCTGGAGCAGGAGGAGAGTTTGAAATGGCAACCGCTCATGGACTTTACTTCAGTTTCTTGTCTCTTTCAACTAAAAACTTGAACCCTGTCAAAATTTACCTGTTTATACCTTCTTCAGAGGTGAGATTACATCCAACCAGATGATCAGGTTTGACCGTGCTAAACCAGTGGATCCTCCTCGTTTCTAAAAGTCTCTGCAGATCAACGCTGGAGAACAAGGTGCCCAAGAAAAACATGGCAGATGTTGTCAGGAATGACGGTAAGCACTATGTTGATACATGCTCCCATCTCAGGCTAGCAATTGTGCTATGTGTTGTGTTTGTATCATCATTAGATTCTACTTGTACACTGGTGTCTTCTCTCTTGTTCTGCTCAAGGTTTCTTCCTGATAAAGGTAGTTTTTCCTCGCCGCTGTCGCCTTCAGGCTTGCTCTGGGGGTCATCCCATCATCCCACTGCTCTTTTCCCCTCTAATGGGACAATGTGTTTGTCTCAGTCATCCATTGGGATTGCGTCAAACTTCTCCGTTAACAATGTTTGCATTGGATGTACAGCTTCTAATTAGCTGGGCCTCCAACAGGAACTTGTCTTACGTTGGTGTAGATTGCAAGGCCATAAGGGAATCCTCAACGCTGACCTCTACTGCACTCTGACGTCTGAATCTTGACATATACAAACAAATGCCAACGAATTGCTCAATTTCCTCTGCTGTGACTTTGCTAGGATCTCACTGTGCCGCACAGAGGTTGGTTTGATTTACTATCCAGCTGCTAGTGTTGACTTGGGTAATCTACCTCACTACTGCAGCCTTGTTTTTTAGCTCAGCTTAGTGTATTGCTGTTAGCATCAGTTGCCACCACCTTGGCAGTGTCTGAGTCCACCGTGCTAATTGAAAAATGGTCAAAGAGGTGGAGCGGACACGGAAAGACTCTTCATTTTCCAGCAGCAGAGGTCACCCGGTGAAACCAACCAGCATGCAACCAGGAAGTAGCCTATTGCAGATGGAGATTTCAGTTAGCATAATGGCTGTTCCAGACGGATAATTCAATGTTTATTCAATGTTTATTCCTCACGGAAATTTAAATTTGCATAGATATTTCCCTTCTTGTGCATCAGTTTTACCCCCAAAACTTGCAACCGATGTGCACAGCGCAAAGTTAGCATGAGCCGCAGAGCTGCAACAACAGGTTGGACCAAAACTGCAGCTTTCAGATTTACCAGTTTACTGATTCATGTCTTAAAACGGGGTCCTGCAACCAAATGCATCTGTTCTCTTCTAGGAATGTGGGTGAGCTTATCCCTTTAACCTGATCTGTATTTTAAACAGGACAGAATGCGATGAGCAACAGTGAGAATGTGGTGAGACTAGCTAGTAGGAGGTAAAAACCACAAACAGGTTGAGAGCGCCTCGCTTGATGATGAATTCCAGCGCCGGTGCACATGTCTGCACGTTGCATCTCATCTCACATCGACACACACCTCCCATGTCAGCAGTCCACGCAGGTCGATCTCACCACGAAGGCATGTGATCGACGAGAGGGAGAGGCATCGCTAACCGCCATTCCTCGCGCTCTCGCTCTCTCTCCGTACACACAAACTGTCCTGTGATATTTCGTGCCCTCATGCTTTGCTGCTTGTGTCATCGTCCCTTTTGTGCCCCAACTTCCCCCCCTCGACACATTTGTCACCGCATCACTCAGCGCTGAGCAGCGTGGGACAGTTTATATCTCTGCTAAGCTGGCACTTCCATTTGGCCCTCTGCCTCGGTCACACTACATTTTTACATTTCAGGCATTTCGCTGACTGTGTCGTCGGCACAGAGCGAGCGGGCAAGTGAGCAACAGGTAGAAAGATCTCAGACGAAATTATTAGGGGCGTTTTGTGGTTTCAGTTCAGGTTCAAGGAGGCAAAAAAAAAAAAAAAGACGTCTAAACCCTGCCCCACTGATTTCACCATCACAAAAGGGACATTTAATTCCAGTGCGAGTCTATTTTTGACGCCTGTCAACTGACATCCATTGCACACACTGGACGCACTATAAGAGACATAGACTGACTTTAGTGTCATTCAGGTACAACAAGTGTGCACAGAACAAAATTTAGTTGCAGCAGATGAGCACAGTGTTAAAATCTACAGCAGAGTGGGTATGGCGATTACAAAAACTCATTCAGTTATTTTTTTAAGTAGGGTTTAGGATACAATTTACCATGCAGAGTATTGCAATAAGCCAAAAGAACAAATTCAACAGTGCATGAGTGATACGTAGTACAGTAACGGTGCAAATAAAGTAATCTGTGCGAATAGCATGCAGCATACTATGAAGTGCAAAAGTAGAAAGAACCTGTGGCGTTGACAGTAGTGCAAAAAAAAAAAAAAATTGTAAAGGAGAGCAGCATATTTCAGACTGTGTCAGGTAAAAATACAGTAGCAGTGCAACGAGAGGCCGAAGTGCCCGTGTCTCTAGTGCATAGAAGCGTAAAGTTTTTCAGTAGTGCGTACAGGAGTAGTAAAGAGTTGATTATAATGTTCATTAAGAGAAAAAAGCTGTTACAGAACCAGGTGGGCCTGCACAGAGCGCTGCAGAACATCTTTCCAGAGGCAAGCAGGGAGCCAGAGACTGAAACCTCTAGAGCAAACGCCAAGATGATGGAAACAAGGGAAAACGCAGCCTGAGGTGCAGAACGGCCAGGCTCTGCAACAGCTTCATACCTCAGGCCAGAAGACCTCTGATCTACACATAGCATGTAGCCTGTTATCAGGTTTGAGGATAATGCAATGATGCAGTGCAGTATTCCTATGCACTTTATTACTTCTGCTTTACATCTGCTTTCAGTCAGCCAGGTCGAGACAGAACAAGAGAGGAAAGGAGGAGGAGAAGAAGAGAGCAGCATATTTTTTATATATTTTATAATTACTTGAGATTGTAATGCCTGTTGTGCACTATTAAATATTACTGACCTGACCCCAGGAAGACAAGCTGTGGCTAATGGGGATCCTTTTTAAATAAACATTCAGAAAACTTTATTTGAGACACTCGATACAGTCTCGATACAAACGAGAGTAGCTGCTGTATGGAGCACAGGAGCATAAGGCCTCGTCCACACGTACCAAAACGATCTTTTCTCCCTCCGTTTTCCCTGCCATCATTTCAAGAATATCTGCGTCCACACGGATCCGTCTCAACACGACTCAAAACGCTACTTCATACTCCAGGCCTATAGGTGGCGCTGTTTCAGTTTCAGAAATTCACCAAAGACGGAGAGGAAGAGGCGGAGCATGCGCATAAAACTTGAGCGCTGTTTACAAATCGGCTTTAGAAGAAACCAAACTCAAGGAGAAATGATATTTAGCCCTAGTAACCATAATAGGCTCAATATCTTCTCCAGCAGGAACACCAGCATGTAGTCCACCATTGTTGGTGACGTTGTTATGAGACGTCTCGCGGGATATAAGAGGTGGAAGGCTGCTCCAGGGGTGTGGCGATGACATCATCGAAACGCAAGTAGGCATTTTTGATGACCACACGAAAACTCAAGAGTTGCATTTGTGAATTTTTTCACCCTGGGACCAAAGTTCGTTCTAAGGCAGTGCGTTTACAGGATTCGTGTGGGCGATTGGTCAAAACGATGCAAAACATCTGCGTTTAAATCAAAAAGCGTCTCCTAAAACTGTCAGTGACAATAGTAGTTTTACTACAGCTGGCATAATGTCTGAGTATAAAAGGCGTCATTGCCCATAGCCAATATAAAGCACGTGCATCTATGTTGCATTTGGGTGAATGAAGCATTTCATTCACAGAACGGATCCTGTACGTCTCACAGGATGCTGAAAGGGGTCAGTGGCAGCTGTAAGAAGCGCCTCTGCCTGCAAATCACGTTTCCTTCAAATCATAATCGCTGCTTGAAGTTAGTTGACCTCAGTGTTGCTGGGTCTGCACCACGTTTTCCTGAAACACGCTAGTGAACTGGAGGCCGTCGCTGCACATACATACACACATAGAGAGCTTTGATTTACGGTCTGGCGTTGGATTTAACCAATTTGAAAGCTGCAGTAAACAGATGTGTTGTAATGGGTCAAATCTAATGCCGGACTATAAATCAAAGCTGTGTGTATCTGCTTGGCTCATACTATTTCAGTCTTACTGTCACTGAACATGCTGTTGAAAGTTTTTTTTTTTTGCCCCTGAATATTTGCTTAGTGCAGCGATCTCCAGAGAAAAAACAGAAGTGCCCTAAACTGAGAGTTCAAACACGGAGCTAACAAGGCTGCGAAAGAAAAGCTCGGATTAAAAGTATTGATTACACGCGGCGAGCGTCCTGGCCTGCAGCCCTGCACACACACACACACACACACACACACACTGCTCCAGGGTTTACACGGAGTCAGCTCCTCCTGCTGATGTCTGATTAGGATACCGCGGCCGTTGCGTCATTATTTTTTTGAAGCTCTAAATATATACGACGAGCACCAGCTCCTGTGCTCCTGTGCGCTATATCCGACCCACAATGTACTCAATCTACAAGTCTGCTGACAGGGACAAATTTACACATCATGTCCACCCCGAGGCCTCTGACAGCGTCTCTCTCTCTCTCGTGCGCGCTCTCTCCGCGTCTCTACCTGTCTTCAGGGCGCGTACGAGTCCGGGATTTGGATTTTAATTTGGGATGCACCTGTTTCCTCAACCTCAAAGAACTAACCCTGCTATATACGGCGTGCAGATTTTTATAAGTAACAACAAAGGTGGACAAAATATAAGGAACGCATCTCGGTTTTTACAACAGCAGCACAAACTATGGCCTCAAAATGACCTGAAAGCATTAAAACAATACAGTAAACTTGCTATTCATAGTATTTTAAGTGCTCTGAGGTTCAAGTGGTTCCATTTAAAATGGAATAAAAATAATTGTGTAACTTCACACATCACATAAAGATGAAAAACTGGATTTTAATGCATTTTTTATAAGCTTTATTGTTTACATATGATAAAGTTGGAGGAAGGTTTAGATAATTGGTAAAATCAATTACCAATTTATTGAAATTGACAAAACGACTCCTTTTCTGTAAGCCGATGTCTCTTTGGCATCTATGACTGAGCTTCCTCCAGCAGGAGCCGGTAACTCTGAATGTGGTCGCGTTACCTTGTTTCACATTCTGCTCTTGAACGCCCCACTCCCTCCCTCCCTCCCTCCCTCCTCATCCCTTCTTTTGAAGTACATCTCCATAACAGCCACGGCGTAGAGTTTTCTTGGAGCCGGGCTAGGCAGGCATGTTGCCCCCTTCCGCCCCCTAACATCTATCTCCTCCTCCTCCTCCCCCCTCCTCCCCCCTCCTCCATGTCGTGAAAGTCTATCCAACTTTTATCAGTGGCAGTTACGACCGGAGGAGTGCCGGATGACTCTTTGCCGCATGGCTCGGATTGAGAGCCGATGTGTCGTGTGCCCGTCTTCTTTTCCAGGCTGACAGATGAAACTGCTCGGGATGTCTTACTTACACACACACAAACACAGAGGATGGTCTGTGGACAGTGAAACCCGCTTTTGTTGCTACTAAGATCATTTAAAATCTCATTTAATTACACAAGGACGTAGGGAGGGTTCAGATCGTTGACTTTTCTCAATTGGCTCAAGTAAAAGCACGATCAGAATAAAAAGCATGTTTTTTGCTTGGCGTTTCATCAATACTATGTGCTTTAACTTCTTATATATAAGATGGAATAATTTTGCAAATGTCAAATATAGTGGAGTAAAGGTGTAGAAGTAGAGAGCAGGAGCTTAAAAGAACTTAATGACACATTTTAAGTTGAATAAATGTGTGGGACGACGGATTACAAAAGAAAAAAAGAACTTTAACCTTTTGTAATGGCTAAGGTTAAGGCTAAGGCTTATTATACTAATAAGAATAATAGTAATGTAATATACAGCACACGTGTCAAACATAAGGCCCGCGGACCAAATGAGGGTCTAATCTGGCCTGCAGCATGAACTTGCAAGGTGTGAAAATGCAGTCTTTACAATACAAATAACTGCTTTTCTTAATTTGTCCACTGTTTTAGTAAGAGACATGGACAGAACACAGCACTGACCGTGTTTACATGGTCTTTAGTATCCCAATTTTGAAGTATCCCGGCTTTGTGTTTGTCCATGTAAACACCATATCCCGAATTCAGAAATCGGGATATGCCCATTTCCCGATTCCCTGATGTATTGAAATTTGTTGCGGAAAAGCTACGTGGCGCTGGTTTTCCACCTCGCTCCGTTGAACAAGTTAGGTCACATTGGAAAACATTGAAAAAGACGTGAAACACGCATGCACAGATAGGATGCAGTGATTGGAAAATGGGTTACTGGTATTTATCGTGTATACAGGGATATGAATAACCGGGTTTCTCTGTGTTCCATGTAAACACCATATCCCAGATATGCTCAAAGCCGGGATAAGCCTCAAAATCGGGATACTAAAGACCATAAACGCAGTCACTGAGACTCAGGACTAAACAGCAGACGGCAATGTGCCCAAATTTCACTTGTTTTTCTTAAAACATTCCCTTTTTTTTTTTTTAAATAAAAAGGATAGGAAAGGTTTATTAATTTACTTCTTCTTTGCACTAAAACAAGTAGAAAAAGTTTGGGGTTGTTGATACTTATAGGTTATTATTCTGTGTTACTGGCCCGACCCGCTTCAGATCACATTGGGCTGTATGTGGCCCCCCCAACTAAACTGAGTTTGACACCCCTGGTATACAGTGTCATTGAAGCCACAGCAGAATCACTTATAAGGCCTCATGTACACAGGTTCCATTACGTCGTACCCTCCGCTGGTCCACCGTGGCACTGGATCAGAAGCAGAGCGTCGCTGGTAGTCGTTTGGACAAAATAAAACATGACAGATTTAGTGTTTTATTTATTTATTTTTTGGCGGGTGCGGGTTGTAAAATGTGTGTCGGACTCCTCATGCACGTCTTCGTCTTGTCCACCTGTCATCTATATTGATTGATGTTGACATCTGGCCTGCTGAAACTTGTCACCATGATATCACTGCCCAGCAATGGATGTATTAAGATGGTCGGACGCGTTGCTGTCATTCGGCCTCCCTGCTGAGGGTTTCAGTAATGGTTTGAGGTATTGCATCTAAATACCTCATTTAGACCATAATTACAAAAGAGACTCGGTCATTCGTCTTCTCTTGCTGCTTGTCCTGTGAAGGGTCGCGGGGCGGGCTGGAGCCTATCCCAGGTGTCATCGGGCGAGAGGCGGGGTACACCCTGGACAGGTCACCAGTGTGTCACATGCGCACCTACGGCCAATTTAGAATCACCAATGAACCTAACCAGCATGTCTTTGAAGGGTGGGAGGAAGCCGGAGAACCTGGAGAGAACCCACAAAGACACAGGGAGAACATGCAAACTCCACAACAGAGACTATATATATATATTTTAAGGCAGTAAAACTGTTGATGCCAGTTTCACTCCATTATTTATTTTTAATCCCTTGATATTTTGTATTTGTAAAACCTTCAGCTGTTTCTGGACTGCAAAAAATGTCCTCATCAGACACATTGCAGAGACTCAGCACAACTGAATACAGAAATGCATTGCCAGCCGACAGAGAAAGACAATGTAATACATGGTTTATGCTTCTGTGTCAATTTGACGGCGTAGCTATGACGATGGCCCCGGACCCTACTTAGACCTTAAAGGGGAATTACCCTTTTTTTTTTTTACAACCTGGACCTTATTTCTGGCATAAAATACGATTACCCAGTAATACGATAAATTACTCACCCATATAACTTTGGTGTCATTTGAAGTCCTTCGTGAGATATTTAGCTCCAGCAGAGAGACGCATATATCCATACAGTGGGACTGATTGGGGCACCGAAACGCAGCTTCTAAGTAACGCCCACGAAACTTCAGATAACACCAAAGTTATATGGGTGAGCAAACGATCGTATTTTATGCCAGAAATATGGTCCAGGTTGTAAAAAAATGGTAGTTCCCCTTTAAGGCTGACATGCACCTACCCAGAAATGTAACTTGGCGCCATGGTGATGCACAACGCCACGATTAGTTCGCTTGGTAGTAGCGTATTTCTGCTTTGCTTTTCCAGCTGCTTCTCCATCTCTGCAATTTTTTGAAGTGAATGTCTTGGATCAATAAAGATGGAACACATCGATGAAAGATTAACTGAGGAGGTTCGGAGATGTCAACCATAGACATAAATACATAGACGCCTCATTGTGCGCTGCCGTCTACTGGAGCGGCGTGCCTACAGGGCGGCCATCTTGGAACAGGGCCACTCGCTCCTACAGTGCATTACATCTATGGAGGAATGGTGTTTCTACATCATAAATCGCTCAGTTGAAGTCCGGCATCTTTTCTTTACAATCCTCTGTCAGAAGCTAGTCTGCTGATAACATTAAGTAGAATTTGTATTTGGGTAGTAAAACCATATTTTTATCATAGCTACATGTGTGACGTTTTAACAGATCAATACGTTTGGAAATTGGTCCAAAATTCAGCGAATAATTCTACTTTGAGATTGAGGAGTACCTCTTTCCTTCGTATGTTCATGCACCGCTGCCTCTGCTAGCCCTGTACCAAGATGGCGGCGCTTTAGGCACGTCCCTCCACAGTCGATGCGGCGTCTATGTATACATGTCTATGATGCCAACATTAGTATGACTTCCATTTCCGTTTTAGTCGCCAATGTTGAAAGTGATAAAAGAAGTGGAAACAAACCTGACTGGCAAAGAAGACACAGCGCCGACTTAGGTGCTGTTGTTACAGAGCGAGCCAGACTGACAAGTGCATATGTATAAACGGCTTGCACTGGCGTAGGTTACATGCGTAGGTTACGGAGTCTATGTCCTGCAGAGGCATAAACCACACTGAAAGTAGTGCAAACAACAACAAAAAGATTTCCAGAGGATCGCAAAAAAAGTGATGGATGTAATGTTTTCATTCAAAATTCCAGATAAGCAGTTTGTTGACATGTTCAGCATGTAATCATTATCACAAGTGTAGCCACAGAAGGGAAAACCCAAACTCAAAACACATGGTGAGGAAAGGTGGGAGGAAAGACTCCAAGTTGTTTCTAATGAGGTGCTATGTAGGTAAGCAGGGAAAGTCAAGAAGACAAATCCAACAAAAGATGTAATGAATCTGGGAATTTATGCAGGAATAAATGGGACAACATGCAGGTAACTCAACAGATGACAATGGGAAAGACAGGGCTTTAAATACACAAGGGCTGACTGGATCAGGAGAAACAGGTGGACCACGAGGGGAGGAGCATGGAGACAGAAGACAAAGCAAGACAGGTGAAAGCAGTAATTAGGGACGCATAAAGACGGGAAGTAGAACGGGTTAAGGCTGGAAATGGAAGGAAAACCAAACTGAAAAGACACATGGATTAAATAAAACACAGTGAATTACGAAAATCTGAATCGACACTGACATCAGGACAAATCGCCTGTTGAAAATTTAAATTCAAAAGGTTCTGCGCGCAGACGTCTATGCACGCTAGATCAAAGAGCTCACAGAGAAATAACTAAAAGGCTGCGTAAGGACATATGTTAACCTTGGACTGTCAAGTCTTTGTTTATTGTGTGTGTGTGTGTGTGTGTGTGGGTGTGTGTGTGTGTGTGTTGCAACATGCTGGGAGTTCAAGTGTGTGATCAGACCTAGTGAAAGGTCCAAATGAAGATGTATGGTGGTCCAGGGGTGGGCCAGATGCATAGGTGGATAATGGATTAGTGAAGATCTGTGTTTCTCAGTGCGGCTGTTTCCTGTGAGGAAAAACAGACCAGATTTATCTTCTGTCCTCTGTCCTCCACGGCCACCCAGGGACCACTTAGACAAAAAAAAAAAGATCTATGTCCGATGTGTAAATATCTTCAGAAGGGATTTTCTCAGAAACAAAAAAAAAAAATGTATGTACCATCGTGAGTGGACAAAGAAGAAGAAGAAGAGCCTTCTCTTTATTCTTCTACCTACAATATTGTTTCAGGAGCTTCAGGAGCAGAGAAAGGGGATCAAGTTTTAAACAGAAATCCAGATAAAGTGCAGACGTCCCCTTTTTTTCCCCTTCAGTCCATGAAGAACTTCTGCTGCAGTTGGCTCCGGTTTGGAAAAGCGATTCCTCTCAAAATAAATCTTCAGGTATAGTCTGGAAACGTTTGTCCGACTTGAAAGGAAATCAACGGGGCAGTGAATCTACGCTGAGCACGCTGAGAGTCTCTGCATGCAGAACGCAACTTTAGCCTGAACTGTTCAAACTCTAGAGTAGCGCAGGATAAAAATGAATGAATAAATCTTTAACATTTGATCTGCTCTGAAATGTTCTGACCCCAGGAAACAGCTATTAGCTTGGACTCTGACATTCCCAGAAAGCCCTTATTTTCTTGATATACTAGTTGAAGTAACTGCCAGATTGTAGTGTAGTTGTATTTAAACCTCCGAGGATGGCTATGTGGGGATGGACGAGGTCATGGGCACTTTTTACCGCAGGGAAACCGTCTTTATGTTATATGCTCTGAGAGGATAATTTAAGTAAATGGTTTTTAATTTTTTTCATTATTGAGTTTAGCCGATGGACATTTTAAATTTGCAGTTAAGTTTGACATAAAAACCTTCTAGACTTTAGACTTTGGGACCAAATTGGGGTCTGAAGTGGTATGTTGGTTATACTCAAATCTGAAGCTAGGTAAAAGTCCATTCCCTTACTGTGCTCACCAGAGATTATGGTTTTATCCAGAGGATTCTTGCTTCAAACACTGCATTTACCTTTTTGTGCATTTGCATTTGGCATTGGATTTTCTCAAGGTGCTCAAGTACAAAGACATGTTTGCAAGGTTAAGTGAAATCTGAAATCCAGCCATGTTAGATTACTCTTGTGTGTTTGCTGTGGGTATGTGGAAAAACTGATATTATATATTCCTGATATCCATACTACTACAGACTAGGGGTTGTGCGACTTCACATTTTTTTAAAGTCGACTGTTCTGTGATGAAAGTGGACCCCGACTAGTCGCTGATGACGTTACCAATAAAAACACAGTAGAAAATAATGCTTTACAATAGTGAACCTTTTACTGAGAAGACAGTTCACGTGCTACATACTGTGAGCTGCAGATGTATAGCCTGTATAAAAACAGGCATCACCTCAGCACCATCAATAGCATTTAATAGGGATAGTGCATATCATTGAAGCCTTCTCTTTGTACTACAACTAAAGGTCTAATAGCTGACATTAAAATCACCATCAAATTGTTGATGTGCAGCTTCCTGCTCTTCGTTATTGCAGGATGTTTGGTGAAGTTGTTAACAGACTGCTGTCCAGAGGATTTGAACGGTTCCTCTGCTAGCATTAGCGGATGCCTTTTCAGATAAGTGTGCATTGCTGTAGTACTTTGGTTGTATCAGGATTGACGTGCTACGGTAATATGGGCTTCATCTTTAGTGAAGTATTTCCACACACTTGATGAACGACCCTCTAGGCTCTCTCATCTGTCTTCTTGGAGGCGTCCAAGTTGTTATTGTCACATGATCAGTGCTTAAAGCGTTGTGAGGTCAACAAACTGACTAGTAGATTAGTCTGAAAGACATTAAGAAGATGTGCTCATGCTAACTTTGCTGCTGCTTGTTTTATCAGTCAGTTGACCCAGGTCTTGGTAGTTGTTGCAGTCTCGCCTGAATACCCTTGCGTGAATTTGGTGGTTCCTGATCTCTTGTGGTATGAAAGGTCATCCAATACCCAAAAATAAAAACCTGATCCATTTAGAATTGTGTAACCAGATGCCCCAAGGCAGCATACATTTATCAGCACTACTCAAAGGATTCATTTTAAAGTTTTGTGTAAAACAGGAAACAACCATTAAATACAAAGGAAGTAAAGGTAAAGTAAAAATTACTTCATCTTCACTCTTAAAACTGAAGTCGCAGGTTTTCTAATATTCCAAGACGTAATTCAAGAGCTTTTCACAGTGTTTGCGTGCTGCTGTTAGAGTAAGTCACCATTTACCTGTAACCCAATGCACCGTCACAAAGTCAACTTCCACTCGAACTTCACAAACATACAACAGCTACAGCTTCAGTTTCATTCCCTCACTCTGGATGAGCTCCAACTGTAGGATTTCAATCATCTGCTCTCAGCTGTTGCCCCCGGGGGCTGAAGACATTCTAGTACAGTCCCTGCAGGGAACATTTCGTCACCTGATGTCCCACCAGCGCACTTCTCCACCTGGGCCTCAGGAACTGGACCCGAGCTCTGCAGGAATCCCAACCCAAGTCCAGGGCGGATACTGCTGGTGCATGTTAATTTTTTACTGAGTGCACAGAACGCTGTTTTGAGCAGATGTGGACCATTTTATATCCTTATCTGCACCTCCCGCCCCCCATTGGTGCAATTCATAGCATCCCAGCCCTTTAACTGTAAAAACACTTGAGTTTAAGGATTGAGGATTAAATAACACTTAAGAGGAAGAAAATAGCTCTTAAGACCAGAGCTCCTTCGAGTATTCTTAAAACACACACAAGGTTATCTCAGCTCCAACTTAATCTGTTTATCATCATCCTTGAAGAGTTTAAGAAACAGGGTTTTCTCCTTGTAGAAAAAAAACTTCTCGTTGCAATGTCACCAGGACGTTGTCTTTTCATTTTTACTCCCCGTGTGGTCTTAGGAAAAGGCTTGCATCCCTGTCAAATAAAAGTGACTTTCTCTGAGAAACGGATCTTTGTCGCAAAGGTCCGCGTAGTTCTCTTTCTGGGTCCTCCATACGGACAGATGAATGCGGTTCAGACCTCCAAACACACACCCTCCCTTGCCTCTCCACGCTGACAGGTGGTAACAAGCGAACAGGTGTCGCTTTGTGGCTCCGCCAAGAGACATCAAGCTGAAAGGGCCGACAACAAACAAGCGGCAGCGCTCCTGTCCTGCTAATTACGCTGAAAGCTCTTTGTTGATCATCTGAGGCTGAAGTTTAGTTAAAACCCTGGCTCCTGATGCCCGAATATATGCTTTTCTTCTGTTCCCCTGCCACTTTCTCCCTTCCAAACTTCGCCTTCTCATTTCTCAGAGCCTTTCGGAAAATAGCCTTGAACTTTGAAGGAGGGGGAGCGTTCAGAGGAAATGGGGATAACTCAAAAGGGCCATCAGCGGAGGGAAGAACGAGGCCGGTGGCAAACTGTTGGACTCTGCAGACGACGTGCCAGCGAGGCTCCAGACGGGCTGCTGATGGTGGGAAGCGCTAACGGGGCCAAACTGCAGCGTGTATTTGGACTCGGTGACACTTTTGACGTGACACTTCTAAAAGTCAACACAATCAGCTGGCAGTAATTTATTTGTGTGTGGCCTCTTCACACTGCGCGGCAGTCTCGTACAAAGAATTAGTGTAAACACTGTAAATCATATATGAACGCGCCTGATGAGCATGAGAGGAACTTGGCTGACCTCTCCCGCCGTATCAGAACCCTCGGCCAAGGCTCTGCCGAAAAGCTCGGCGAACCATCTTAAAATATTAAGTGGTTACAGAATGTGTACACACAAACCGAGTGTACTCTAGTAATTGGACTCCCATGAAAGAGCTCAGCGAGCGTGTACAACAATCCGAGGCACAGCTCATTAATTCTGACCCACACATGCAGGACAAGCAAATGCTGAAAACAATTAATTTTTCCACATCAGTATGAAACTGGGAAACCAGCGCACTGTCAAACAGACAAGCCTCGCAAGACTCCTGTGCAGGTTTTCAAGACATACATGGGATTGGTGCACCAAGTACTACTTTCACATTGGATAGCTTGATAAATTCCCCTTCCTAGTAGAGTCCCTTGACCTCCACAACCCTTTTATTGGCTTTGACTACATTATCACATAGGTTTATTGCAGTTTTTTGCAGGTACATGCACAAGAGTAGAAATCTTTAATTGATTTGAAGTGGCGCAAGTCAAGTAAGCGAAGGTCAGAAGATAAAGGTCATAATTCCTGAAAAGAAACACTTGAATTTTGCACTTCTAGGATTTCTGTTGTCGTACCAGTCATGTGCACGCAACAAGGATACTTTAGTGAAGCATTGCTACACACTTCGTGAACTGCTGCTAGTTTGCTGCAACAACCCACTGGACTCCTCACCCGTCTTCTCTGAGGTGTTGTCATTGTCACGTGATCAATGACTGGCTACTACCCTTTTTTTACAACCTGGACCTTATTTCTGGCAAAAAATACGACGGTTTACTCACCCATAAAACTTTGGGTCATTTGGAGTCCTTCAAAAGATATTTAGATCCAGCAGAGCGCCGTGTATATCCATATAGTGGGAGTGAATGGGGCACCGAAACGTAGCCTCTAAATAATGCATTATCTGCCGCGAAACTCAACATTTCACCGATATTTTGTCATGATACGCTGGTGCTATTCCTCGTTGAGTCTGGAGTTACCTGTTATCATCATCCGGGGTCTGTAGCTTGACCTACTAACCTCTGATCTGGATGATGTCGCCTCTGAGCGCCTAGCAGTTCGCTACGGCTAGTTTTTCGCAACGTGGCTGAATATTTTTCCCGATTTTGAGGTTGTAGACAACGGCTTTGTTTGTGATGAACGTTTTGAACCGGAGTATATGGATGAGGAGCTCGTTGAGGCGTCCGCGAATAGTCAACAGGTAACTCCAGTAAAGTAAACGTATTTTACGCAAGAAATAAGGTCCAGGTTGTAAAATACAGTAGTTCTCCTTTAAGCGTCATAGTCAACTTCACTTTCATTCAATACCCACAGATGTGAGGCTACAAAATTACACTTAATTTCCAGCTGTTGTCGCAGGTGTTCGTCGAGATTTTGCCACTCGTACCACCGGCACCATAAAAAGCCAGAAGACTTCCAATCCGAGCCGTAAACATTGAAGAAAGCAGGCGGCGACTTTAAGCTTTACACCCTCGCTCCACAGACGTTTTATTTGTCACAGTAGGTGAGAGCCGGAATTAATGATGGACCCATTCCTTTCCATCTCCCTGTAAGCCGTGATAGTCACCCAGCTACCTAAAAGCAGAACGTCTTCTGAGTGGAATGCAGCCGTCATTAATACACTTGGAGTTCACAGAAACTTCCCCTTGATCCAGAGCATGCTCTCCAGTGCTGAAATTTGGGCTTGCACTTGAAGCTAATTTCACCAGTGTTGTTTAAGATAAGTGGCTACATCGTAAAAGCAGCGCTGGACTTCAGAGGAGTATTTTCACGTTGATAACTGGGACCCCGGCCGGTCACATGTTCCCTCAGCCACGCTTAGATTGATCACTGTCTGTGGGCTCAGACGCTCCAGGGCCGCGGCAGAACCTGCTGTCTGCTGTTTGCTTAGACTAAAAAGCTGTTAAAAGCTGGGATCAATCGGGCGGGAGAATCAATCAGGATCATCCGTGTTTATACGACTCAGGAGGATTACCTCACTGTTACTGGAATGGCCTCACAGGAATGGCTGGCCATTAGAACAGTGGGACTAAACAAGGCCCTGCTGTTTACATAGAAGGTAATGTGGGCCCGGCCTCGGCTCTGTGTGCCAGAGACAATTAGAGCCCAATACAGGCTGTAATCCACAGCCGGGGCGCGAGGTAATCAAATTCAGACATAGCGGGGCCCCTGAAAACAATGAGGGATGGGATTACAAAATGAATGCGTGTGAAAATAGAAAATTAAGAAGCTTAACGGCGAACACGTGCTATGGTGACCAAGAGTCAAAGTATTCGGCTTCAGATGTTTTTTTAAAAGACATTTGTTGGAACTTTGGTTGACTGGTTGGTGTCGGATTGACAAGCAGCCTATATAACCTCATTTCTGACTTGTGAGGAAGGCAGACAGTCCAACCAGCAATGGTTTTAACCAATCTCATTATCTTGTCATTGTTTTTAGATGCACTTTAGAGAGACAGCTGCACGGGGGAATCCCAAATTCCACACTGAAAAGACTAACTTTGACTGATTGGTGTCTCGGTGACCTATAGATTCGGTTCCCCATCTCTCACAGTGCTGCACTACAACATGAGGAATGATGACAATGGCGCACTTTAAAAAAAAAACAAAAACTTGTGCTCGTCTTCAGACCACACAAAGGCATCCAGTAGAAAGCAGAAAGAGGTGAAGGATAAGCTATTGCACGCCTCCCCGTCTGTCCCAGTATAAACTTCTAAATTTGGAGTGACATTATTCAGACTCACCTATCAGTCCCTTTGATTCATTTTTTCCCCCCAGTTTTCTGTCTTGCATAGTATAGGAAAAGCATATCTGTTGCTGATAACTGATAAGCCAGCCTGAACTATTGAGCTTTCTCTTAATAGCTACGCATTGCATTTTTGGAAAGTGCTGCGATTGGGACCTGATAATTCCTATAGTCCGCAGCATGTAGCAATGCTGAACGGATGACTGGACTGATCTCACCACCGCGTCTTGACATTGTGTAGAGTGGACATGAAAATCCTCTGGACGTAAACAGTTAATCAGAGTCACTTCAGATGAACACACGTCTGCGATATTTCACACGAGCTTCACGAGAGTTTGATTCTGGACGCAACCACATACCCGGTGATAGAAGGTTGTGCACACTTGGGGCAGTTTCAGGTGAATTTAAACGTGTGAGATTGGCTTTCAGCGCACGGCATTGCATATGTGATGTTGGAAATAAAGGGTACAACGGTTCTGATATGGTTTATCTTTGTTAGTGGTTGCTGATAAGTGAGGCTCTTATCTGGGGCTTTCTGTGCTTTTGCTCTGGGACGTTTTCACAGATCACAGGTCTCTTCCTCAGACCTGCATTGCAAAAGGTGCCATCATAAATAGTTGTGCTCTGACAGGATGTGTAGATATCCATCTTTTAACATAAGGGAAGAAAGAACAGGTAGAGAATCAACTCCAGTAAAATTATTAAACATAAAAGAACTGTGCGTTTAAATTCCTCCCTTTATGTTTTTTCTACTATTTCATTTTGTGCAGAAATCCGCAGATAATTAACCCACAGTGTCTTCTATGTCAGTGCACGCTGCTCGGAGTACACACTGTGATACACTCAGCTTGACAGACGCGTGTCCTGCAAGCGTGTGGACGTATCAGATGATAAGGTGGCTAAAGCCTATAAATACGGCCGTCTGAGCCATAGTGTTCAAACTCTGCCGCACCACCTGAGGATCTTTGTCTGTCTTCTCATACGGCATGCGTGGAAAGAAGCGGCGTCGTGCGTTTTTCTTTTCGAGCCTGAATCAATCGCGCCCACGATCTCCTGAAATGTTGTTTCCCCGTGCGTAAAATGCCGCGCTTAGTGCGTCCTGGCGCGGACGATTCCGTGGGAAAGGTGCGGTGTCCGTCGCGTTTCCTTCGCGCCCGGCTGCTGTGGGTCTGCACTGAGCAGGAATGCGAAATCTGGACGAAAGAGCGTCCTTTAGAGCTCAGGCATGCATCGAGTAGTGAGATCATTGGCGTTATAAATATCCCCGTGCCAGCAGAACTACTCCAGCTACTGCAGCCGGGGTAATGCCCAGGAGCGCTGCACGCGTGTGTGCGCAGGGTTTCTGGTGCCCGGACCTCAGGAGCGACACAAAAATGCTAGAAGTGGTCTAGCAAGTGTTTCCTTTCTGGAAGAATGAATGTCCCTCTTTACCTTCTGACCTTCGCTTACTTGATTTGCGCCGCCGCCGGGACAGAGCGCGTCTCTGTGGAGAGCCAACTCCTGGAGAAGGGAATCAGTTCGGGACGCAGGACTTGCAGACTCTACTGTAGGGTTGGCATCGGCTTCCATCTCCAGATTCATCCCGACGGCAGAGTCAACGGCAGCCATGAGCCCAACCAGTTGAGTAAGTAATTCACTACAGTTTGACTGCGCGCGGTGCAGCCTCGCTACTAAATTATAAACGCCTGATGCGCAGATGAATTCAACGCGTCCCGCTGAGAATGCGCACTCGGATCTGGACCCCATGCATTTCGATCTAATTGATCCCCATTCTCTCTGCAGCATCCGTTTTGATCGGCATCCCTCGCAGGTTGTGACAATGATGGTTTTCGCAGGAAGGGAGCAAGCACCCGCGTTCCTAAACTTAGGCTGCCTGACCCTGTGAAATATCTGAGCAGGCATCTGCTCCGCGAGCCTTGTTTGTGTCTCTCGTTGGCAGGTAGACTATTTGTCGAAGTAACAGGTGCAGCAGTGAGACAACAGGATGTGTTGGATTGCGAATCAGCATGACTGAAATCACAACAATGCTACTCAATACACAGCAAGAAATACCCTGCTGCTTGGCTGAGGAACCTTGTAAATGTTTGCTTTCATATAGCCTGCAAATGCACTGACTTGACTTCAAATAGAACAGAATTACATATTCAACTTGTGCTTGATTTAAGAGAAATTGCGGTTTGGAATTAAAAAGTTGTGGGATTTTTGAGGCAGATGTCAAATAGCAGTGATCCAAACTGAAATAAAACTTATTTTAGTTCTTGTGCATCAACACCAGAAACAAAAAACATTAAGTTTAGCCAGGAACGGGTTGAGATGCAGGCAGGGATGCACATGTTTGGTGTTCATGTGTGTGTGTTTCTGTGTGGAGTGCAAAATAAATCTCCTTTTCAAAAATGACAGTGCCCATTCCCCCCTTCCTGATATTTGACATCCAGTCCTTTTGAAAGTGTCAGCGCGTGTAAATGTAGACATTCAGGCCAGAAAGCTCAAGCCATCAGTCACACTGCGGCGCGAGACCTCTCACTCACTCATCCGGCCGGCTAAAACGACCAAAGCTCACCGTGTAAGTGCACTTGTGCCTCCATTTCAGGCTTCCCCCTCAGAAGAGTTGTCGGGTTACACGGGGTTTTCGGCGCGACAGCCATGTGGTTGTGGATCCTGCATGACAGGGCAGCAGACTGGATGTCTTAGATTTGTAATGTGAAGATTCCTTTACTGTCTCTATAGATTAAAAAAAAAAAAAAAAAGCAATTTACTGTGACTGGAGGCAGAACTGAGCTGGAAAACTTAGAGTTTGAGTTGCATTTTGCTATTATTTTAAGCATAGAGTTACAAAGTGTGGATACAGCAGAGTGAAGCATTTTATGGCGTCTTTTTGTTTTATTTAACTGTCGATGGTGGAGCAACCAGGATGTGAAGGCCACTTTGTATTAGATTTAACTCTTTATCCAATACCACACATTTGCCAGAGTGTCTTCCTTAGATCAGTGCATTGTTATCCTGCAGGCAGAACAACCTTATTCATGATTAAAAGGACCATAACCTGCGTTTCATTTGGGTCCCATGAACCGAGAACATGCTACTGTGCACTAATGAGTCAGGGTTAGCATTGTCTCCAACCTTAACCTGCTACATTCTCATCCATCTTGGTAATATGCTGCATTTTTTTGCAAGTTACTCTACAAAAGAGTTTCTCTGGATGCGTCATATTCACGGGATGCGAACACGTCTCTTTAAGCTTCTCTCCTAGCTTCTACCAGCGCCAGCCGTTAAACTAACACTTAACTCTGCTAATCACAAAACCAATTTGTCGCAGGATTTGTAAAATTCTGTCCGGTGCAATTACGCGTTGGCGGCTGACCGGGCCAGGAGCGCTGGCAGCGGTCCCCGAGTGAGGTCATTCACTCATTGCGTTTCATTTGAACCAGCCGGTCTGCAGTCCATCCTGGAGGTGTTTCTCTGTGAACTCCTGTGATCCTCCCTCATCTGCCCCTCAGCCCTCTCGTTACGGCCGCTGAACGTGCTTTCATTTATGATTTAAACAAGAACTGCTGCGTTCAACTTAAACAATGGAATTTCTTTCTGATACTTGATCAGTTTGGGATCTAGTGAATTTGGAGGCCAGGTCAACACCTTGTTCTGTTCTGCATCCTGCTGGGGATGGCTGCTGCCATCAAGGAGTGTCTTTGCTATGGGGTGGGGGTACCTGGTCTGGTCTAGGTGGGTGCTACATGTCTAAGTAACATCCACACCAATGAATGAATGAATGACAAGTCCAAAAGTTTCCCAGCAGAACACTGAACTGTCACAAGATGGTCAATGTTATTTACTTCTCCTGTCAGTGGTTTTAATGTTGTGGCTGACCGGTGTAAACAGCCCGTCGTCCATGTTCTGGACCAAAGGTGAGATTACTGTCAAAGGTTGCACCAACAGACCTGACACTAATGTCAAGCTTGTAATCCAGGCTGCTGAAGTATAAAGTTAGAACGTACCGTGTCAGCCATCAATCATCAGAACATGCTCTTTGTCCTCCTAGGTGTCCTGGAGCTTTTTGCAGTTTCTCAGGGGGTCATTGGCATCAAAGGGGTCTACAGTAACAGATTCCTGGCCATGAATAAAAGAGGACGACTCCACGCCACTGTAAGTACCCTACAGAGTTAAAAAACGTTAGCACTTTAGCAGAAACTGTTGCCTCTTTCCACATGTGAACTCAAGATTATCGTCCCGCTGCAGTTTCATTAGTTCATTGCTCTTCGGTTCAGTCCCCATGCACTCCTAGGACATGTGTGACTCTTTAGCTGCTTCATCATGTTCATGGTTAGTTGCTAACTTTCTTTGTCTTTTGGTAAAGGGCAGGTAGGGTGCAGTGGCTGCTGACCACTGCTGATTGCAAATGCTGGAAAAAGGGTTAATGAGAGCTCTAAGACTCAACCAAAGCAACAAATTTATCATAAAAAAACATGCATACAACAGTTAAAAAAGCTTGTTTTTAAATATCGGTTCCCTTCTCAAAAAAATGCATCACCAGCCGTTGTGTTCTGACACTTCCTGCAAGCTTTCAATCTTGGCGTCAGAATTTATTTGGCTTCTTTCCTGCTGATATGATGCCTCTGTCTGCATTTTATACCCACAAACACCTCGCCCGGGGCAGCTATATTTGTTTTATTTAATGCTTTGTGCAGCTTTGCGTCCGTGCTGCATGAAAAAACTCCTCAACTCTTCCATCGGCGTGTCATGGCACACTGCTGCAAGCTTTAGCCACTTTCAAATACCCTCTCCCACCCCCCCAAACATACAGTAAGCCCAAATCTACCCACAGCAGCTTGGCCTCGCCGCCTTAAGCGGGCAGGCCGGCCAGCCGCCCAGCCCGGCAGTCAGCCGCGCAGGCGACTCATCTGTGGGAGCCTTGGCAGCCGAATAGATAGAGTCGGCTCCCCATTAGCATGTGCTAATGGGAAGAGCAGATTAAGTCCTGTCTGGGACGTCTGATAATATACAGAGAAGTAAGCCACAAAGAGAAGATCAATATGTCGAGTAAACAATCAGCTGTGCAAGCAACGATCAAACGGCTGGAGAGTCTCGGCGAGTCACGCCGCGCGCTGGCGATTTATGTCCCCCCCCCCCTCCCCTCCCCCCCGGCTCCGTTATTATTGTTTCATGAAGCCGTGCCAGAAGGGAGTGAAGAGGCATTCGCTACAGCTTGTGAGAAATGTATTGACGTGACTGTGGGCTGTCCACCAGCTGATATGCAGCCCTTCCACCTTATGAGAGCACAGAGGGAAAGGTGCAGACATGCTGGAGGTCAAAGTGAACCAAGCTGCAGAGGTGTGGATTGAAGGAAGGAAGGAAGAAGGAGCATCACACTGCTGGGTGTTCCCTCTGACAGAAGCCTGCATCATTTGTCTCCTCTCTCTCTCGAAATGTCAAAAACCAACGTCCAGCTTTCCACGTCCAAACTTTCTCTGCCAACTCAAAGGTCGACCGCCGGTTGTTTGCCTCTGCTTGTGTTGTGGCTGCGCGTCAGTGAGGGAATCGGGCTGCGGGTGCCCTTTAGATGCTTCATGTCCGGGCCGCGCCGTTAATACAACGATGCTGTGACGTTTCCAACGCGTTTTTATTTCTCTTATGCGCGGTTCAGTTCAAACATACATTAGACCTCCCTCGCACTCTGACAGGCTTGTGCTCTCTTGCGGTCGGAGCTTACTTCTGGAGCCTCCGTAGCAGAGAAATATTTGCATAAGGAAAACTCCAATCTGTGGTTGCAGCTGCACTGTGCTTTTTGACCGCCTTGATGGTTCGGGGTAAACCTCGGCGGCTTCAGACGGGCTGGGGCCTCGCGCCGGGGCTGTCGGGTGACGTCTCGGGACCTTATCTCGTCGCATCGTGCAGCAAATGTGATATATACTGTTAAGATGCAGTAGTTTCTTTTGGTGAATAATGAGCACCAGAGACAGACGGACATTGCTCTGCATGACCTACAACATCAGCCGCAACATTAAAACCACTGACAGGACAAGTAAATAACAGACCATCCTGTGGCAATTCACTGTTCTGCTGGAAAACTTTTGGATCTGGATCTCCAAATTCACTAGATCCCAAACTGATCAAGTATCTGTGGGATGATCCACAATAAAGACCCCTCTCCTCAACCCATAGGACCCAAAGGCCCCCCCACTAACAACATCCTGTTACCAGACACCACAGGACACCCTCAGAAGCTACACGTCCGTTCTCTGATGAGTCGTAACTGCTTTGGAGGCACAAGGGAGACTGGCACAATATTAGAAGGGTGGTCATAATGTTATGCCTCATTTACTGCCAATGGATTCCAGCCCATGCTAAAAATGTGTGATACATTTTATTATTAGCTTTATAAACAGCTGCACAGTTGACAGGGAGACAATAGAGCAGGGTTACGGAGTGGTCTTTACTCTATAACAGATCTCAACAAACAACAAATCAATAAAGTATCTGTCTGCCGTAGCAGTAAACTAAATCTGATTTGCGAGAGAAGTATTGAGGCTGAGGATCATGGGAAAGGCCCCTTTTAAAAGAGTGTGACCAATCCAAGAGCCGGGTTAAACAGCTGTACAAGCGTTATGATTTTGACAATAAGTTCTGTGGAATCTGGTTGCAGCTATTAAATCCTATGAAGCACAGCGGGGGCCGAAGCTTCGTCCTGGTACGCCTTGCTCGTGTGTGCGCGCATTCATACACGCTCCGCTGGATTTGTTTCCAAATTCCCTGACCGGTACTGGAGCCGGTACGTTGCTCAAACGTAGCCTTGCGTTACATAATTTCAATCCACCCATAGCAGCGGCTCTGGAGTTCTGTACAATTATCTAATCATCAATAAAAATGAAATCAAATACAACAACAGCTAGAGGGGAACAGTCACTTTGAATAACTTAAATGTCCGTACTGCTCCGGTTTCGGCCGCGGTGCGCTCTCCTGTGACTGGCATGTTTACCAAACGCTGTAATGGCATCATTTTCTGCTATGCTGCACTCTTCAGCAAAGCAGAACAGTTTGTTTTATTTCAGAATGGCAGGAGGTTATACAAGAAAGTCGTCTTGCAGCATGAAAGCAGGCATCCCTGGGTACATGTCAAAGTTTCCCACCCGAGATATTTTTAGTCACAAAACGGGAACATTGCAGGGAATTTCTGCATCTCTGTTTCTGAAATGTAACGCACAGTGTTTGGTCCCATACCGTTTGGTCGAGGGTTTGGGATTTTGGGGGCATTTTGCTTCGGTTTGGTCCAACGTATGACTCAAATCATTTTACAGTAATAGAGTTATTTATGTCTGAGGAGCTTCAGTGGGAAAGGTTGTATTCTGGTTAACGTCTGGTGGACAAACTAGTGGTTAATTACAAAGCAACGATACAAAAATGCATTCAGTTGTCACTCATCTGAGAATGAACATAGGCCTTCTTGTGTCCTGTGGTGTCTGGTAACAGAATATTGTTAGTGGGCGGCGTTTGAGGGGAGGGGCCTCTGTGGATCATCCCACAGATACTTGATCACTTTTGGAGGCCAGGTCAACACCTTGAGATGTTCTTCATGATTGATGATGAGTTGTTCCTGAAGCGTTTTTGTGTCTGTGTCAGGCTGCATCCTGCTGCCATCAAGGAGTGTCATTGCTATGGGGTGGGGGTGCATGGTCTGGTCTAGGTGGGTGCTACATGTCTAAGTAACATCCACATGAATGAATGCCAGGTCCAGAAGTTTCCCAGTAGAACAATGACTTGTCACAAGATGGTCAATGTTATTTACTTCTCCTGTCAGTGGTTTTAATGTTGTGGCTGATCGGTGCACGTCACGTTTATTAAATACACTTTTTTGAAATAATTCCACTAACTCAAAACTGAAATGCAACAACCGTACCGATCAGTTTGCTGCTGTTAAGGTCGATAGTCAAGATGATCGGAGGCCTACCTGTGTGTTCTCCTTGGATGAGTTTAGTGCAGAAGCAATGATGAGTTTCTGACCACTACAAAGGGGTCAGTCGAGGCACCTCTGTGATAAGAAAAGAATGAACTAAAGGGTCCTCTCTGCAGATACCCCAACTCTCACTGCCATTGAGAATAAACAGGCTTAGACTTAACTTCATTTATACTGTAATATGCAGAAATTATTAATCTAGATCAGGGGTGTCAAACATATGGGCTGCGGGCCCAATGCGGCCCACCAGAAGGTCCAATTTGGCCATTGGGATGAAAAAAGAACATAGTTGGCGTTGAATGCGGTTTTTCAATGACTGCCATTCCTTATTCGTCCACTAGGGGTCACACTGTTGCTTAATGGTTGCCAGAATGTATTAAGACAAACTGGGTTAGGTCACATGGTAGCAGTTCATACAGGTTCCTCAGCTGAGCCTTGTTTTCACTTGGACATATCAAGTGTGATGTATTCTTAAATGAAACATGAAACAGATTACAAATCTAGCGATATTAAAGGTTCGTTAAGCAAATTTCATCGCCCCACTGACCGACTCTGCAGGCTGAATTCTAAAGCTGTGATACCCGTCCTTTCTTTTGCAGGAATGGTTCTCGGACGACTGCAAGTTCAGGGAGCGCTTCCAGGAGAACAGCTACAACACTTACGCCTCGGTAATCCACAGGAACCACAGGACTGGTCGCGACTGGTTTGTGGCCCTCAACAAGAGGGGGAAAGCCAAAATGGGTTCCAGCCCGCGGGTCAAATCCCAGCACGTGTCCACCCACTTTTTGCCCAGGGTGAGCCTGCACGACGGCGGCGAGCGGGGTTTCACCATCACGGACAGGAGCAAAGAGAGGAGGAAGAGCCCGCCGGCCCCGTCGGCCCCGTTGGCCAACAAATCCCCCCCGGTGACGGCGAACGTGCGGGCAGGAACGGCACCTAGGCGCACGCCAGTCAAGTACTGGCCCAAGTACAGGTTCGGATAGGTTTGTGGACGTCGGACGTGGAGATCGTGGTCATTTATTGCATTCAAAGCATTCCGGGTATTTATGAAACGCGTGTAAAAATAAAAATAAAAACTCAAAGGGCTGCCAGGTACAACTATTGAGCTTTTCATAGATGGGGGTCGTCTTTCCACTTGTGCTGAGGCTCCGTTCTCTTTTACGTGGTCATTTGTGAACATGACGCTGTAAAAGCTGAAATCTATAATGTTTTTTGATGGGGAGTAGATGACATTAAAAGTGGAAAAAGGTTATACACATTGTTCTGCTGTCTTGCTACTTATATGGAAGATGCTCTCTATCAGATGATGCTCACAGAGGTCTATGGTGAGGGACTGAACGAAAATAATTACGGGGTAAGTGTGGACTAGGAAAAGGGGCTTTCTTTTACCCAGATTAGCATACCTCTTCTTGATTTGTCTTTTTTTTTATGTGTATTGTGCAAGAAAGGCAGCTGAACGTGCAATCTGAGTCAAGTTGCATGATCATTTTAGCTAATCTGTTTAAATTTAAAACCCAAATCGCTTTATTTTATTGCCATATATTGGCGTTAATGGGCTAAGTGGGTCCATTAAACATCTTACGACACTCTTCCATGCAGATGACAAACACGCGTTATGGATTTCAGCTTTAAACATTGAAAAAAAAATCACAAATACGCCTGCTCTGCCTGTTGGTTGAATCAAAATGCTATGATGAATTCGAGCATGTTTTTAGCCCGCTTTCAGACACGAAGAGCTCCCTCCCTCACTGAAAGCGACTCAGACGAGTCTCCTGCCTAAACACACACCCCAACCAACTGTCCCCCTCTCCCAACACCGGATTTGTGATAATCAACAAGAAAACGTGGGCCCGTTCTCCAGAGTCTCCAGAGTCTCCCTCCTCCTCCTGGACAGCTGTGAGGGATCAAGGAGAAAACTGTCCATCAAAACTATCATTTTAGCAACCGGCTGTCCCCCCACTCCCCCTGCAAAAAGAAATCCAGAGTCACGACCTCGCAGCATTCCGTCCAGGAGGAACACGCACACACACACACACACACACTGCTGCCTCTGCCGCCGCCGCCGCCGCCGCAGGGATAAAGATGCCCGGAAAGAGCAGTGCTTGTTTTGGGGAGCGTTCAAGCCGAAGGTGTATCAGATGGCAAACAGCCGTGGAATGGCCTCGCAGGAACTTGGGGACGTCTCAGGGGAAGGGGACGTGGTTTGGATGTGAAAGAACACAGAGCTGACCTGTCTGAGAGCCTCGTCTGTGAACTAAACCTTTTATTTTAATTGTTTGAAATCCCCTCCTTAAGCTTGGTGTAAAAGTTTTGAGAAGCATTCAGCCTTTTATTTGAACATACTCCAGTGTCATATCTATTGACCTGTACACTTTTTAGGAGCATTTTGTCATGAGTTTCAAGAATATTTTGGTGCACTTCAAGTATGTTTTGAAATACAAACCATGTCATGCAACTGTAACACAGCTGATTGACTGTGCTAATAATCTGCAAGTGGAATAATGGTACGGCCGTGGTGTAGCCAAGGCAACCAGATTTAGAGAAAGCAATGTAAGATAATGGTATAGCTTCTGATCTTAGAAGCATTTGGATTAAAAAATGCTTCTCTTACATTTATCTTTATCTTTCACTCTGCCTTTATATTTGCAGTTGACTGCATAAACCATTTTTTTTGCCTGTGTTGTCATCCTCCTGTGTGCTCCTCAGACACATCCCAAAGAAATATTTTTTGTACCAGATGATTTTTTTTTTAAATAAAACATACTGTATGTATGAAGAAGACTTTGTTTTGTTTGATAAGAACGTCAGCGGACATTCATGTACAGTGTACCATGTTGCGTATAACATTACCGACAGATGCAGCATGATTGCACTGATCTGCACACTCAGCCACATAGGTTTCTGTGTTTTTTCTTATTTGATAGAATGCTTAATCGCGCTGGAGGTCATGAAGGATAAATATGAGTATAGTATGTCTCAGTGAAATCCCAGAGAGGTCACCAGTCTGTCAAAGAAAGGGTCCCGGGGATCACGGCGGCCGACTAATGAAAGACAGGTGTGTGCGTGCGCTGACGGGTCCGTGTTGGCTGACGTTCTCCAAATCCTGTGAGGTCACGGCGGTTTTTGCTTCAGCCCAAAACGGGCCAGGGAGAGCTGATCAGCCGCAAACGTCCTCCCTTTTCATGAACATGAGTGAGATCCCTCGTCCGTCCACGTTTACGATTCAATTAGGTCTGTTTTGCTATGTCACAAATAGAGATGCATCTTTTACCTCGTGTCCACAAGGAGGTCAGAGGGTAGGATGTTAGTTGCACACATGCTTTCTGAAATCTGTCATTGGCAAGTGACCATACTGGAGATTGATCTCAAACTTAAAAGTGGGAAAAGTGACAATAAAACATTTTATAGGTGCCCTCCAGGACCACAGACAGAAACAGCAATACCTGACAATATCTAGATCATGTGGGGATCAGTTTTTGTATTGAATAAGACGAAATGTGGCCTATTTTAGCAACTCTATTCCAAAATGTGAGTCTGGCAACTCATCATTTGGTTTCAAAATGGGGCACGTGTCCACCGATACAGAGAGAAACAATAGTTGAATAGTCCTCCATGTTTTATCCACGGCTGCCTCTGCTCACCAAGTGACGTAACAATTAAATAAGCCTAATTTAATTCTCTCTTAATTAAGTCTTTTGTTTTGTTTTCTCTTTTATATTTTTGTGTGAGAGGCAGATACATTTAGTAATATTATTAGCCAAAATCCTGAGGGAAGAACATGCCTGTCGCCTGTATTATAGTGATTTCAGACCGATAATGTTTAAATAAAAAGAACTTAATTATTAGTAACAATGGTGTGTACAAAAAAAATTAAATAAAACTGAATAGTTGAGCATTTTTCATTAACATAGTTCAAACCAGGTGACGTAAAACTAAATTAGTGAAGCTCCAGTCGTGACTTTGAGTGACACATTGTTTTGTGTACGTTAGCAGCTTTTAATAAGAACTATGTAAAGCATAAACATGTCCCCTCATTTCCAAAGATCGTCTCAAGCAAACTGCCTTATAGAGGCAATTTTGAGGACACACATATGTCTTCTGGTAAAACTGTAAATAAACAGAGAAGAGTCAGAAGTCAACCAAGAGACTCTGTGACGTTTGTAACCGTAGCCATCTAAAATACCGACATTCAAAATGAGAAAACGTCTGTGGCTCCAAGAGCAAAGAGAAGCCTGTAAGAAAGAAGAATCACCATGAAAATTACTGCCCAACACAGAACAAGAACAACAGAAGTTACGCATTCATTTTTCATAATGCTCTTCAATAATTAAGTGGGGGGTTTATTTCTAGAAAAGTAAACCATGTTGACCTCAGAAGTGAAACGAAGCTTGCACGTCCGTCTTTATGTAAAGCTGGTCTCCAAAGAGCAGCTGGCTCCCTCATTAACCAAGTTACAGCTCTACCAGTCGGACTGCCAGCTCAGCCAGCCATTTGCCCACCACAGTCAGGTACAGAGGTGACATGAACAGTCATGCTGGATGACAACATTAAAGAATCTGACAATAAAAATGTAATATAATGACAGCCAGGCATCACAGTCTTTCTGTAAATGGAACCAACAATATTTCTCCTGAACATCTTAAATTCGTTGTGAAGCGTAACATAAGTTCTGATAAGGTTAACAAGTGAGTTCCCCACAGTGAAATTGCTGTTTTACTATATTTGCCAAGCCCACATTTTATTTTAAATCCTTGAAAAAAATAAATAAGAAAAACTTTAGCTGTCACAACCTGATTGAAAATAAACTGATGCACGTTTCTGTGGAGTAGTAGTATGAGAAGAGAACAAAAGGTTTGTATCCCAACTGCCTCCATCCATGGCTGACATGCCTTGAGCAAGCACTTAAGACCCAAACTCCTCTGGGTGTACACAGCACTAGTGGATGCACAAATAATATTTCCACAGCACAATATAACAAAGGAGTTTGCGCTGCAGGAGGCAGAGAGTGTGTGGCAACAAATGTGAAGTCATAGGTGAGTCAGAGACTCTGGGCTCCTAATAAACATGCAGTAGAAGTCTTAAAAGATACAAAAAGCCACAGGGATCTGAAATTATCCTGCGGTAAACCTTTTTTCAAATGTGACATTCTTCAAAAAATGAATTCATCGTTTACAAGAGTGACAATCTGCTCTGAAAGGCACCCAAAGAAAAGTTATACCGCAGTCTGTGACAATGACAAGAGCTTAAACCAGTACCAATTAGAAAGCAACCACAGCTTTTGTTTCCCAGTTTTATTGCACTTTACAGTCAACATATGAACCACATTTTAAACATGTGAACAAGGAGCAGAAAGGATATGTAATGAAGAGTTCTTGTGCGCAGGTAGGCCCTGAAGATCTTTGTCTAATATACATCCATACTGATATACATCAAGATAAGATAAGATAAGATAAGATAAGATAAGATAAGATAAGATAAGATAAGATAATCCTTTATTTATCACACGGTGGGGAAAATGGAGTTGCAGCAGCAAGTTTAAGGCAGTGCACACACAAGAGGTAAACACAAGATAAATACAAAATAAAAAAACAAAACAAAACATGTTTACTGGGAGCACAATTACTGTCATTGTACTTTTTTTTAATGTAGGAATTTCAATTGTCCTGGAAAACAACATTTACTTCTCTTAATTTAAACCCCTAGTGGGGTCTAGTGTTCCTGTGCTGTTGCGTTTGGGGCACTTCCGCTTCCGGTGTCGTCACACAGGTACGACGGTTGCTATAGCAGCCCTTTGGCAACACAGAACGAGAAGATGCAGCACGGCACCGTCAATCGTCTCCACGATCCTTTATCGCAGTTTAATGTCTACGAGGATTATCTGGACTCTAAAGTCACCCCGATGGATATGTTTTACTTAAAAGTGAGTCGCTCTGGTACAGACTTTTGACTTTAGCCACACTTTCCCCATGCAACGTTGATTCCGTTGGTGGCTGAACTACCAGTGTAAAGTTATCTGTGCTAATCTGCAAAAGTTCACGATGTTAAAAGATTACTTTCCACTTTTTGAAATCACGCAGGACCCTTCTTTAATTCGGCCAACAAATTAAGCCTATATTATTAACAGTTAAGCATTGCTTTGTTCAGATTTGTTGCTTTAAAGACATCAGCTAGCTAGCTAGCGTTGATCTGCTATCAGGCTTATCAAGCTAGTCTAGTAAGTAGAGCATTTACAAAGTATAACCGCGTCTTTAAAATTATTTAATGGATTTAGTTTGCGTTTTAGGTGTACCTCTCATGCCCATGAGGTGAGCTCAATATATCTTACACTATGGCCTAACAGCATCTTGAATTAAGTCTCTTTATTTATACGTTTTTATTGTCTGCTTTACCCAAGTCAGTTACCAGTTAAGATTTTTTACTTGTCGTTTTCCTTGATAGAGTTTTTCATTCACACTCATCAAACTCAGTCAACAAAACTTATCTCTGTCAACAGAGTTGTTATGTTGCTGCAGTGTCTGTGTTTGGACACTAGGTGGTAGTCACACACAGGCAGGCTGGATATAAGGAGTTTATCTATCTATCTATCTATCTATCTATCTATCTATCTATCTATCTATCTATCTATCTATCTATCTATCTATCTATCTACATATCTGTCTATCTGTCTATCTATCTATCTATCTATCTATCTATCTATCTATCTATGAGTAATTTGATGTACACTGATCAGGCATAACATTATGACCACCTTCCTAATATTGTGTAGGTCTCCCTTGTGCCTCCTACTCATCAGAGAATGGACATGGGCCGTCTGAGGGTGTCCTGTGATGTCCTGTGATGAATGTTGTAGGTCCTCTGGATCATACCACGGATACTTGATCAGTGTGGGATCTAGTAAACACCCTGTGCTACTTTTTTTTTAGTTGTTCCTGAGCCGTTTTTGTGTGTGTTTGTCTGTGTCAGGCTGCATCCTGCTGGGGATGTCTGCTGCCATCAAGTTTTATCATTGCTATGGGGTGGGGGTGCCTGGTCTGGTCTGGTCTAGTCTAGGAGGGTGCTACATGTCTACGTAACATCCACATGAATGCCAGGTCCAAAAGTTTCCCAGTGGAACATTTCTTTGTCACAAGATGGTCAACGTTATTTACTTCCCCTGTCTATGGTTTTATTAGTATTAATTCGTATTTTGTCCACACTGGTTATAAATGAACCTGCTCACAAGTAAAGAGAACTCTAGCTTCTATCCAGCAGATGGCACACTTGCTAATAATATATATAACTGCTGCAGTGGCCACTTTGTTTGAACACCTGTGTCCACACAGAGAACAAATCATATCTGACCTGATAATCAGCTGCAGTCAATCACAGTCAGCCTCAGTCACCCTTGTGTTGTGACACAACCCAGTCAACCCAGGTTATCTAACCCGTGCAGTCATGCTCGTAAGGCTATAGAGCTCTGATAAATCGGCTAATTATAAGCCTATTTTTCACACATTATCTTACTCGGGCTTGTCACAAATATGCAGATAAACTCAGAAAGAAGTAAAGGAAAATAAGTAGTGGCATGAGTGGCATATTAGCCCTGGTCCTGTTGTGTTGACTTTAAGTAGCAGGACATTCAAATAGACTTATTCAGTGGGTTGTAAAAACGAATACAATGATTTTCAAGCCAATTTTAGGACCAGCAAATGTCTGAGACTCATTTCTGGTGAGCCACATCAAAGTCGAAGGAAAATATAACTTTTCCTCTCGGGTGCGGACGCAGGCCCGGCTGCTGGGATTTGGTGTAAGAGGACATGTGGCAGAAGCTTTGATCTGACAAGCCACAGGATTTGACAGCATGATTTGGTTTTTAGATGATGACTTTATGGCTTGGCTTTAATGACGGCGGGTCGGCGGAGGGTGATTAGAATAATGCATCTCGCTGTCCCTGCAGACACATGCGCTTGTTCGCACTTACACACTTAAAGTTTAGCACGAATGGATCTATGAATAGGCATGAAATCCCACTGAAACTAAAGATCTTTGTGTTGACAAGCAGGTCTTCATGTCTGTAGCTTAGATAGTGAAATATTATCTTTAATTTATACACCAGCGTGGCGAATAAACTCTAAATCTTACTGACAAGTGCTGATCGCTGAGCTGTGTGGCCAAAGAGGCCAAAGAGGTCCCCGACTGACAACATCTGTCTGACAGTGTCCAGCCCTGACTGCGGGCCATGCCTGACTCCTCTCCTTCCCTTGTATCTTCGCAGAGCAGGAAGTTTGCCCGTATGCTGGTGGAGAACGGCCACAAGGGCAGGGTCCTGAGCAGGAAGGAATTTGAGGAGGGGAAAGCAGCTGCGCAAGCTGCAGAGGCTGCAAAGAGCAACACATTCTACAACAGGAGCCGGCCAGTGTGAGTTAACCTCTCCCGCCAACCGCCATACTCTGCAAGGTGTTGTCTGCATGACTAAATTCAGTTTTAATAAATTACTTTAAAGTCTGATTGTGGTCACTGTGGCAAGGAGGGCAGGTTTCTCTCTCTGTAGCAATTATATTGACTTCTCATTTAGCGTGAACAAATAAGACGTCAGATGAGTAATTCTCAGTCATGTCCCTTGATATCTTTCCTGTGGTTGAGCTCCCTGTGAATCAGTCTCTGTGTCGTTTCCATTCCAAGCCATGTCTCATACGTTAAGCCATTCTGTTAGGTTTCTGTATTACACATCTGCAAAGGTGAATAATGAGAATTAACTGTTGAGCTGGTGGACTTTGATCACTGGTTAGACTGCTGTTGAGCAAACACTTCTCCAGTTCTGTTGCTGTAGTTGATCCTGACATCTGGCTCCTCTGGTTAAAGGCACAGACGCACCAAAGTGGCCCCAAGAAACTTCCAGCAACGACGTCCGACTGTGATATTGTCTCACGTCGCCTGCCTCGAGCAAAAACTCGCACCACAACTTAAGAGTTAGGATGGAAATCGAACCCACAGTAGTCGCGTGTCGGAGCGTCGGCACTGAAGTTGTGCCGGTATTCGTTTTGATGGACAAAAACTTTCCGAAAGTATAAACTTTGGAAATGGATACGTCACGGTTCGACTGCAAAGCTGTTGTCTCTGCAAACACGCAGTTACATTAAGCTCCGATATAAAACCAACAGACAGAAATGACTTCCATCTGTTTTCTCTCCGTGATAGGTCAGTGTAGCCGCTCTTCACGTGTAAAACACACAGATGTCTTTGTGTTGTGTTCGGCGTCTAATTAAACACATTCGTGGGGAAAATTAGCCAAACACCATGATCATTCTGAGCATCATCCATCCCATCAGTCAGTGAGTCAGCGAGCACCTTTGGTGACCCCGGGCAGCACAATGAACAGTGTCTTTCTTTTGGAGATTTTCTTATGGCTGTATTTGAGCAGCTTATTATTTCCTTTTATGAATGAATTTCACCGGATGAATGGGAACAGTTCATCATCTCCGTGTCGTGTGCGAACAAGAATTTTATTTGTACAAGGCCTGCCCATTTGTCTGATTTCAAATAAAATATGTTGACATAAACAAGCCCAATGACAAAACTACAAACTGCCCCTCCTCAGGAACGCGATCGCACACATACTATTCTCATTCTGGATAAAGCCGTGCGCTTGTGGTATCTCCTTTGATGACGAGCCAAAACCGACAAATAAGACCATTAACCACACACACACAGACACACACAAACACACACACACACACGGGTTTGGAGTATTCAAACATTTACCTGCTAGGTGTTGAATTTGATTGAATCCTCAGATGCTTATCCAAACGTGCAGATGTCTCAGCCCCCCCTCCTTTCAAAAAAAAAAAAAAGCCTGTGAACATCAGTGACACTGGTGAAATGGGAGCCTCCACACCTGCAGTTACAGTGATATTAGGCCACAAAGCCTTTTATCTTGTCTCAACAGGATCCAGAAAAAAAAAAAAAAATGTTGTACGGGAATACTGGGCTGATTTATACACAGTAGTCCGTTCCGTTTCCAAGATCTACATCCGTGTAGCCGGTTTCAAAGGCTGCGATGCTGTTTTTACGCTCCTCATAGTTTTTGTAATGCAGAATCAGACACATTAGATTAACAGTACGACAGTGTTTTTTGTAGATGGTTAAAAGTTGCTGTTAAAAAACTTGCAGCTTGCTTTTTGCAGAGCACTTCAGCAGGTTTCTCTGTGACCATAGCATTTAGTTTAATTCTGCTTCATTGTGACACATTGAGAGATAATGTCTAGACCACCTCCTCTGCCATTAGAACATTAACAAAATCACACATGGATTTAACATTAAAAGAAACAGACCTGCTGTACGTTGAGCATAATGTTGGGTTCCACTGTCTTGCTCAAGGACACTTCGGTATGGGTCTCATGTACCGGGATTGAACTGCTATCATTCTGGTCAGTGGACAAACCCCACTTTTTCGACCAACGACCACAGTTCAGTGTACAAAGCTCTTTCTTCCGTCTTTCTTCTTCTTTTTCTTTCTTCTTCATCCCTGTCTTCTTTCTTCTTCCCATTTTCTTCTTGTTCGTCTTCCTTCATCTTCTTTGTTCTGTCTTCTTCCGTCTTTCTTCTTCTTTCCCTTTTCTTTTTCTTTCTTCTTCGTTTCTTTCGTTCTTCTTTAATTAGCCATGGCTTGGGAAAGAACATCCTCTACTTCTGGCAGTTGTTATTCTGAGCTGGCCCGGCCTCAGCTGCTATTTTTTAATCTCTCCAAGGTAATTAAAAGCGCTATCATGCCATTTCAAAAAGAAAACACTTTACATTGGACGTGATCCTGGTCTAGGTAAATGATAGCTTATGGCGAATTAATGGTAATTTTTCGTATCAAATTTAATCCTTAAAAAAAAAAAAAATAATAAATCACCTGACACGTCTGCCGTCTTTGAGGTTTTCCCGCAAGAATTTTCATTGCATACACCTGCTGTTAGGATTATTGCTCCAAAGCCGACAACCTATAAGCCAACATCGTTTTTTCTTTTTTTTGCGTGTGTGCCCTTTGAACGAATTAGCAGCTTACACTGCTTTCCCACATGGACAGTTGACGTCTTGCAAAAGAACTTGACGAAACGAAAAAAAAAAAAAAACCCTGCGTAGAACGAGCAGACTTTTCTCATCAGAAGTGGCGAGTCTGAGCTGCCGCGTCCCCCTCTCCCCTCGACGCAGATTGCTCTTTCCTCTTGCGGTTTTCTGATTGGACTTCCACCGCGCCGACCCCCTGACCTCCCTGTTACGGTTGCATTGTGAAAACACGGGCCCCGAGATGCAAAGTACCACCTGCAATGTGGCCGAGCACACAGCACAATGTTCTGGAAAGCTGGTCTGGCAACAAAAGCTGGACGCAGCACGGTAAACAAACTAAATGTAGTTGTTATTCAGCTGGCGAAAGAAAAACATCCAGCTGTGCCTTCAAGAAAAAAAAAAAGAAAGAAAGAAAAGAAAATGAATAAATGATGTTCGGAATTGCTTTTATTTGTGGCTCTGCTCAGTTCTAATCTTAGTTTCAAACACATAAAGAAAAAGCACCTGCATACTTATCCTCTGGTGGCACTGGGTAGCCATGCTGTTTTGAGAATGCCTTCAGCCTTAACCTATGTCTCCCAAGGCATGTATTTTTTCACTGTTCTGTCACTGCTCTGTGTTTTTCTCCCCCCCCCTTCCTTTCTCTTCTTTTCAACCTCCCTGTGCTCTCTTGGAGACCTTTAGTGCCTGCAGGTGTATAAATAGAGCTGTTTTCAATTAAGGGCTAACCCTGTCTATAGCGTGCATCTGATCAATGAATGCCCCTGCACCTGTGGTAATAAAATACCAAGGGAGTGGAGATAGCGCGCTGAATGCTAATCAGATGTTGCCCTGTTTTTGCCCTGTCTCATTTTTAAGGACAACAGGCTCGTCTTGACAGCTTGGCTGTGAAAGGAGGGGAAGCTTTGCCAGCACATCACAAAAAGACCAAACAAAAGACCTGGTGCTCTCATCAGTCATAAGTGAAATTCAATACGTGATTGAAAAAGGAAACTTGGATGAATGGGACGCTTAGTCAGTTGTTTGGTTAGGGGGAGGCCGAACGGGGTACTCAGGGGTATTGGGTTCTGATAGCTGGGTTCAATTTAGGATCCGGTTTCAAGGTGGTAAAAAACTGGATTTGTTAGTAGTGTTTAGTGTGTTTAGTGGACAAACTTGTCCTTTAATTAAATAATCGGAATCAATTCTCATCCTGCCAGATGTTGGACTTTGTCTTTTGTTCCGTGTGTTGTAATATAGACACACATCTGTCTGTGTTTGAGAATAGACAGTCTCGCATTTTATCTCAGGTCAAAGTAACATTTGGTAGAAAGTGTGAGACAAACAAGAGGAGCAGAGGAGCACTGCTGAGCAGACATGAGGCCTCCGTTTCCTCTCTGCTCTCACTCTGGCTCTGGCCCAGAAGTCCAAGTCAGCATATGTCCTGACCTCGCGTGCTCACGGCAGTCCTGCGAGGTTTCCATCAGGCTCCCCACGACCTCCCCACAGCCCAAACCACAGCCATGCTCATTGTCCATTGTGCTGCTCAGTTTTTACAGTCTGCCTCAAGAATTCTCCGCTCTCTGACTCGCTACTCTATATTAAAAGTGAGCTATCACTCGCGGTGCCAAGTAAAACTGGTGCGTGAACACGCACGG